>CM047810.1:38194939-38663205 GCA_026214975.1 Gentiana macrophylla
CCTTGGTGTTTGTGTGTTGGTTATCCTTGTCCTATTTGTGAATGCTTTATTTGCATGCATGTTTACTCATATACCCCGTGTACCCGAGATTATGTGTTATGTCTAGTGTTGCAGTATATTTTCGAGCATGGTTGCGAGCTTTACTTCTAGTGTTGTCTGCTCATGATACGACAGTGCAATGTTCATTCATGCTGACGGCGACCACCGCCAACCTGACCCGACAACCAACTTTGAAACCAAATAAGTATTCTTTTCTTTTATTTGCACATTCGAGGACATAATGTGATTTAAGTGTGGGGTGCAATTCATGCTTTATTTCGACAATATGAGTAGATATTTGTGATCCTTGATAAATTTTAAAATTTTAAAATTTTAAAATTTTGGCACTTGGATAATTGTAAATCTTGAGCATGTAATTGGAACAAATGCTTGCTAGTTGTAGTTTCTGATTTATGATTTTATGTGACTTTGTGAGATAATTATAGCATGTTTTACTTGATTTGAGATAGTATTCATTTCACACTCACGAAAGCCTTTGATATCGAAGCAAAACTTTTGAATCAGATCTTTTCATTATTTTAGTGATTTATCTTAGAGATTTTTGTTCTTAATAGTAACAGTGAAGTGATACCTAAGTTCGAACGATATCGTGAATATCAAAGTTTGAATGTGATAGGTGAAACGTGATTAAGTCTTTGAAATAGTAATAAATTGTTTACTTGAGGTGTTATGCTCAGTGGTCCATGTTTACTAGAAAAATAATTTTTACCATCGCCACCCGTAAAATCTAAGTAATCACATGATTAAATGGTATGTCGGAAGCTAGTCGATGATTGGAGTGAGGTAGGTATTATCTCGAAATGTCCTATACCACTATGATGACTAAAAGCTCACGATAGCTAGAAGAAGCTACCTTATGATTTGAGTAAGGTAGGTGTTATCACGAAACATCCTATTCTACTATGACGGGTACGAGCTCATTCTAATTTGCGTATAAAAATTAAATTAAAGACTTGGTTATCGTTAATCTTATACCTAGTATAAAAATCTGAAAGATATCTTTGTAGGGATTATCCTACTGAGTGCTCGGGAAGACTTTGTGTGGAGCAATTCACTGCTCATACCTAGGATAGTCATTAAATTGTTTGAAAAGATATTTGTTTGAAAAGGATTGTGAGATTGAAAAGGGCTTGTTACACACACCGAATCTATCTCTATGTTGGTATTACTTGCTATAGTTGTTGTATATTTTGTTACGTGAGTTAGGGATCTATTTGGATTACATATAAAGTGAGCTAGTTTTGATTGTTTTGCTCGGGACAAGCAAAAGTCTAAGTGTGGGGGAGTTGTTTACGACTAATTTTATGGTTTTTATCGAGTTGTTTTGTAACATTATCTCCCGTGTTTTAGTGATTTTTATAGAAAATCACTCGCCAAAAGGATAAACTGAGCAAATGATGTTTAAAGATAATAAATTGCAAAAGTAGCGATTTATGTGTTCTTATCGTTGGTTTTATGTTTATTTGGATGTTGTTACACTTTGCAATATTTTTGGATATCTTGTAGATGCATATCTTCGGTCTAAAAGAGGTGTTTAGAGGGTTAGAAGAAGATGCCACAAGTTTACGAGTTCAACGGAGCAAATTTTCCTAAGTACTTAAATCGTTACATATTTTCGACGGAGATTTGACCCACTTAGAGGCATTTTCAGGAGGACTTCTTCATGAAAACTGTAGATATTTGAAAGAGCTTTCCAACGCACTTTGAATTACGCCAATCGGACTTCTACAACTCAAATGGTGGTCAAGTGGCTAATCAATTTGGGTAAGTGGAAAATCCTCGAAATATACTCGTGAATACGACGGGCTAATCAAAACGCGTTTTAGAAGAAGAGTCCTGAATGAAAGTTGTAGAGTTTTCCGATAGCTTTATGACATTCGGATCATAATTTTTGAGGTCTACAACTCAAGGTATGAATTTTAGAAGTTTTATTCTAATAAATATCTAATCGAACGGACGTCCAGGAGGTCTCTACAGTGATCGTAGCAACCGACATATACATAATTTTTTAGCCGCCTCTCAACTCTATTTAAGCAAAGCAGAATACCCAACCCTAAGACAACCAATTCATTCACACAAAATTTAGAGGAGCAGCCGAGCTTTATCAAAAAAGAAGATGATTTCTTCCCATCCAATGATCACGATTAACATCATGGTTGTTGGCTAAGCACATCGCGGGGACAACGGATGAAACCGATCAACATCAACACCAACTAGAGATTTTTTGCTACATGTTTAGTGAGTAAAGTTATAATTTTTCATCAATTGGATATTGTTTTTTTATCGTTTACGTTTTATTCGAATCGAGAGATCGATGAAACCATCTTTTATGCTTTGAATTTATATGAAAATATTGTTCAAGTTGTGACCTTTTTCAATTGATGCGATTGATTATGTTTCAAGAGATTGATCATAGTTAGTTGAGTAGGAGTATTAGAAATAATCTCGTGATCGTGTTTTGCATGTCGCTTTGTTTTACTTGAAAAAGAAAATCGAAACCCTAGAATTCGTTTAGAGAAATTTAATCGAATTCGTGATAGATCATTACTAAAAATTATATCTTTTACTTGCCGTCTAGTTGGGGTTGGGTTTGTTGATCGGTGGATTCCCGTTGCCTTGCCGTTGTTTTAATTACTTGATAAATCGAATCATTAGTATAAATCGCTGATTGCTAAGTTAGTTGTTTTAAATTCTAGTTGATTGTTAATTTTCCGCAAATTTACTATTCATCAAGTTATCGTTCATCATCGCTTTTACCGTTCATCGTAGCTCTTGTTCATTAGCTTTATTTTTAGCATAAACCCTAGTTTAGTTAATAATTCGTGACATAATCGATTTAATTATTGCACTTTGATCCGATAAACATTCCACTCCTTAGGACGACCCGTTAACATCCTATACTACGATCCTTATACTTGGGGTGTTTCGTTATAAATTGTAAAACTTCGTGCTTACTCGAACACATTTCTTCTTCCTTTCTAAAATCCGCCACCATCACCACCACTATCACCACCATAGCCAAACCAATTCCTTCTATTTTCCAAACCCTAAACACCCATTTTCAAACCCCATTGTCGCTTACGAAGTCTTTTTGCTAACGTTGAAGTGCCAAAAATTCTTCATTTTTCATCATCGAGCCTGCCCGGAGGAAATCCAGAAGAATTTAGGCGGTAAACCGAACCCTACCACCGGTTTACCGAGGTTTGTTTTCCGTAAATAGCTTATATTTCGTGTTCAGACTCATTCGTGATGGGTCCTAAGCATCAACGGTCGGTTGTTCGTCCCATGGATATCATAAAGTGTATGAAGATGCCAATCTGGCGATGAAGCGACGGTACCGCAGTTCCATTCTCTAGCTATTTACGTGTCGTTCCGAGGCCATTGGAGCGCAAGGCCGATGGCTCGAGAATGAGGGGTAGATATGGGCGGTTAATGGTCGATATTTCGGAGGCCCTACAAGCACGTGGATTTATTGTACATGGCTGAGGCACCGGCAAAGTTCAATGCCACGGTGGTAAGGGAATTCTATGCTTCGTTGTTTGACATAACCCCGGAGCCACCTTTGCTATGGTCCGTGGTGTTAAGGTTGAATTTTCAATTGAGGATCAATGCTCATTTTGGGGTTAGAAATCCACCGGTAGTTCGGATGAGTACACATCCTCGAGCAACATTGCCCGATTTTGAGAGGATGAATATGGTTGCCGATTTCTTAGGGGTTCAATGGAAACGTAATCCTGTTGGAGACCCCACCATCTTCCTAGAAAACGATTTATCTTGGGACCGGAAGATGGTCAATCGATTTGTTTGTGCTCGCCTTCTTTCGATGAAGCACACGGTCTCTGTCACCACTTCGAGGGCAGAGTTAATGTTCTACCTAGAGATGGGTGCCCCGATCAACATCGGTCTACTGACGTATAGCCGTATTCATGAGCTTGCCGCCACTTCTGAGTGAGAGCTGCTACCATAGGGCGATGATTGATATGTTTGCTCTAGAGAGGCCAGTGAAGATTCTTGTCGTTGATGATTAGGAAGATCCTGAGCCATAGCTCCAGTTCACGATCGATTCCGAGAGTACAGAGACGGGTAAGAGCGAGAAAGGAGCGTACTCCGGTGTATGGTGCACCGAGGACTCGAGAGAGCCTTGCTTGAGGAGCACTCGCGAGAGATTGCGAGTCTACATAGCAAGATGGATAGGATTATTGACTTCTTTGGCATTCCTTCCTCTACCCTCGCCACTCTAGATCGCCCCACATCGTGAGCATCATCTCTCAGCCGCCGCCCCCTCAAGTTCTGCACCACTTCCGGGTTTGAGCCTAGAGACGCATTTGGGAGGGTGATTCTGATGAGGACTAGCTTTTATTTCTTTTTATTGTTGTTTTACATTTTTTTGTTTTTATTTAATTTTCTTTTTCTTTTCCTACTTAGTTGCTGTAACAGAATAAAATATATATAATGATTTTGTCGGCTTAAATTGTTTTGGAGTTATTTATTTTCTCTTTTACTGCCGCACTTTTATTATACAGTTTCTTGTCACCTCTATTCTTCTTGGTTTTTCTTGAGTTACTTAGTGCATTCTTCATGGACTACTTACACGAGCCGTTGATTTGTACGACGATTTGATTCTTCTTTGGTTCCGCCACTTGTTGGACTTATTTCTAAGTTTTAGTGATGAGTTCCATACTAACTATTATAGTGCAAAGGCAAAAAGATGTCTAGATCAAATGTATAGGCTTATTAGAGTTTGATCTTTGAATAGGTTTGATCAAACAAGCAATTATGTGGTCGGTTGATTTATATCACAGACCGGGGTCTATATCGATGGTAGATAGGTCATTAGACTAGTCGGAACCTCTTTGACCGAGAAATGAAGGCTCAAACTCGATTAATGAAGACTAAGGGATCAAACTTAGTAATTAAAGTCAAGGATATGGAATCGAATTTAGGCAAATCCGTGATGACCTAAACTCGATTACATATACCTTGTGTGTAGAATGTCTAAGTTCCTTAAGTTGGATGGTGATTGGAACTTAGTTATTTGCAAAAGGTGTAATCTAACTTTACAAAAGTTAGATAAAGAAGTCTCTTTGCATTGTGTTTTAAACACAAAGAAATTCTAGTTCAAAGATCGATAGGTATCTCAAAGATGATAAACCTCGCCGATATATATACCTCGAATAATTCAAGATTACATTGGAAGATTACATGGATAAGGACAACCACTACCTCGATTTATCAAACAAATCAATGGTTTGAGATTAAAAAGACATTGAGATGATTCAGACTTTATCCAATGGTTACAAGTCAAAGGTGGACAGATCGCATTCACGTCAAAAGGATTCTGACAACATGTCATCCTATGAATAGTGACAAAAGCAAGTCAAATGGGACAAAACCAGAACGGTTATATTTGAATTTCAAATACAAGTCACATGCAATCCTACCTATAAATAGAGGATTTTCAACTCCGTAAAAAGATGATGAACTTTTAAGAGAAAAATATAAGAGATAATTCCGAGTGCAAAACACCCCTGTTGAACTCATCGAGCTTAAAGCTACTCGATCCGAGAAAATCTTCAAGTGTATTCTTTATTCAAGCTATATCAAGTTTACACACTTGAAGACCGCAAGCTGTGATTATATCATCCTAATCAAGTTACTTTGAATCGAATCATTTACTTGATTCAATCTTTATTATACAAAGAACCCAATGAAGACAAAGGAAGCATCCTGTTGGGTGTGAAAGACGTTTGTTTGTGGTGGAGCTGGTGAAGAGGTAATCCTACCTTTAAGGACCAAGTGGAAGACTTTGGAGCAACAATCCTACTTGCTCCAAGTGTTCGGTTTGTGAAGCCATAGTTATTGGTGAAGGACAAGCAACTTAGAATCTTTGTGACAGCTACATCAAAGATCTCTAGTGAATTACCTCCAACATCACGAGGAGAAGAGTGGGTGACGAGATTACACCACACCTGAACCACTATAAATTCTCGCCTACTTACTTTCTGCACTTACATTCGCATTTAGTTTACTATATACATCAACCTCATGAATCTAGCAATCAAAACACACGTATACACTCACTGAGTATCTAATACTTAGTATCATGTTTAACAACAAGTTATAAGGCTTAATTTTGATATAATTCCATTGCACAAATTCAAGAAACTCAACCATCGGTGACTCATCGTGTATAAGCGAAGCTCGAGAGTGTCGTGAGACTATCGAGTCATCGCCAGTCTTTGAAGTTCTTGAGTTTGTTAACTCCAAAAGTTTTAAGTGTTAAGTTTATTCACCCCCACTAAACTTAACCAAAGCCTTTCAAGGGACCAATAGCCCTTAACGAAGCTAAGTTCCTTTTCGCTTTTATTTCTCATCTTACACATTGGGGACAATGTTTGATTAAGTGGGGGGTAGAGGAACGTCACTTAGCTTTTTAGCATTATATTCCATGAATTGTGTGATTGTCTTGATTCTCTTTGATGCACGATTCACCACTTAGACTCGATTCTTTTAGTCGAATTTGAAAAATTATGATATCTTTGATCTTTTGAGTTAATTGACCTCATCATTGTTTTACTTTGTGCGAGTAAGAGAGTGTCATCAAGTAGTGGCGTATTAAGTGCATATTCACATGAGCCACCATTTTAAGCACGTATAACTCACTTATCTTGGTATGTAGTCGAATGCATATTTCTTTGACTAGAGTTGACCCTGGCTTTATCACGAATCATGTTTCACCAACGCATAGAAAGGTAATGGAATTTTGGATTCGGTAGTTTCTCATGAGTGGGGCCGTGGGGATAGTTAAATCAATGAGAGTTCACCTGCCAAGAAAGAGAAGTGCATTGAAATATATACATCTATATTCTCTTTGGTAATATATTAGTCGATGGAGCGTAAGACGTACGACTTTTGCATAGACAGATAAACGTGAGCTAAGAGTGATATATGATCGGTTCTCGATCCGCCTTGCTAGCTCACTTAATTAATGAATAACAGGTTCGAGATTGGTTAGTTCGACTACGGGTTGACGTAATGTGAGATTGTCTACATTTCTAAGCGGTTGTGAAAGTTATTGCACACACACATTGGCTCATGACATGAATAGTGTTTAATATGTTACTGATGGATACGAGTGGCATGATTTTGATCTTGGCTTAGTAAGGCATAGTTGTTTTTAATTAACTTGTGTATGGATCAGAGTGTTGTTTTCTTTTCGCCTTTTTGCTCGGGACGATCAAAATCTAAGTGGGGGGTAGTTGATGACGCTCTAAATAGTACCAATGTTTATACCTATATTCACCTCGAATTCTACTCAAAAGAGGATAGATAGGCTCGTTATTTCTTAGAATATGTGTCAAATGCTACGTGAGTGTTTCCAGGATTGTAATTCTGCATCTATGCTATTTTCCCAATGTTTTGGTACTGTTTTGTCTCGTTTTACGTGTTTTATAGGATGTGCCAAATCTGGAGCATTGGAGAACGGATATGGACCAAAAGAAGTACATTGGCCCAATTGATTGAAGTCCAATAAGAAGCTGTTGAAGAAAAGAAGAATAGAAGGGCCGGTATACCGGCGTCTTGTGGAACACGAAATTGGTTCTGCCGCATTATCTAAGTCGGTTAGGGTTTTAGAGAGTCTTAAGTCGGTCATTGTATCTATATTAGGCCGTAATTACAGAGTTCTTCTTATGTTTTGAGAAGTTTTGATAAGCACTCAATTATATTCAATTTTACTATACAATTATTATAAAATAAAGTTGTCTTGAGCTTTGGAGAGTTGTTTTTGGTTTCCTCACTTCTTCCATCATCTCTAGCTTGAGTAGATCGAGCTAGATCTCCATTGTTGAAGGTATGAAGCTTTGAATGTTCCTTTTTGTCTTCAATATGGTAGATCTATTCGTATTTATGTGTTTTAGCTAATTTGCATGTTTAACAACCCCATAATTTACTTATTTTAATCATACTGAGCAATGTAGATCCAGAAATTAGGAAAAGCTGTCCCCGGTAAACCGGCGGTCTATACCGGTTTACCGAAGCATATTTTAGAAAACCTAAACTGGGATTCACTATAGCTACGTTGATCGGCAGGAATAATTAAAACGAGTAATAGGTCTGGCCAATCTAATATTCGTAATTCATAAATTAACATGAAGGACCACAAGTGAAGTGTTAATTAGGACATAGTCTTGATGGACCACAGGAACATGTTTGGTCAATGTCGATAAATTTGTCTAGGCGAATTAGCGATATGAGGTAACGCCAATATCGCTAGCTTCTAGTTCTTTATGCGTATGGGCTATTACGGACCGCTTAAGAAGGGTAGCTTATGTATAGATTGTCTATCGCCATTGTTGGAGTAGATAGAGTAGGAATTGCACCCGTGAGGTGATAAATATGATAATAATCATTAAAAGCTCACGATTAATCGAAGGAAATTATGTGGGGAGTAAACATAACGATTAACTAATCCAAGTTCGTAGATCGGTGAGAGAAGAGAGGTATATCATGTTTGTTTTCCTTTACGTTATTGTTGGTCAATGACCGCCTCTATGTTGCTTCTTAATTAGGTTAGAATCGTTTATATGTATAAGTTGCATTGTCTCTGTGGGATCGACCTTGACTCGCATTTACTATACTACGATGTACCTAGTATTCTTGCTAGTAATATCGGCGTTAGTGACTTACACGCGATCAATAACATAGGTGATCCGTTAACCAAGGTATTGTCGCAGCAAAGCATTAGAAACATGTTCACATGCATGGGCTTAGGCATATGGGTGATTGACTTTAGGCCAAGTGAAAAGGTGTCATAAACCCAATCGTGTCGGACCTGATCCGACCGGATCGGGTCATTTACAGTCTATTTTAATAACTTTATAATGATTAATAAGAACACTTTTGTTATTATATATTTTGTTCATCTTTATGAACCAATTATGTTATTAAATATATAGTAATGTCCTTAGTATTAAACTGTGATAGAGAAACCATGATGGTGATTATGGTTGATGAGATCTCTAATCGCTTTAATAAGTTTGATAATTAAAAGTCTCGTAGCATGAACTGTCAAATAGGACATTGATAGTATGATCAGACTGGCACGTATTGGATGTCTTCTGTCTTATTAAAGATAGGGATGCATCTTGTCTATCAAAGTGTGGAGACACTTGGCCTGTACGTGGACGTGTATTAAAGAATGTGTACGTTAGACTGGCCCGCTTACATTAAGTGTCGTAGTTTGTGACATGTAATTATCCTGAGACCGGCGTCTTCATGGCATCGCGGCGTGGATTGTCATGCTTTGACACTGTTGAGGTTTTCCCTAGCCACGGGGCGATCATGCGATAGTGCTTGGGCATGATATTGAGCATGCGTAGGATATATGTTTGTTCATCCGGAAATCGCATATGCTATTAGTAGGAGTGAATATCCGAAATAGCCTTCTTATAAGGAATGTCTAGCTCTCGTGAATCTTTGCAAAGTGGGAGTAAATGAGTTATTCCATGAGAGCATGATATCCAGATTATAAGATACGATCGTTGATGTCTTGACTCGAGATCGATTGTATGGATATTGTAATAGCGATAGGATTTTATTTACACGGTAACTGTTTCACAAAAAGTAGTAGTCATTGCTTTTGACTCTCCTGATGATTGGGGGTCACGGTTTATTGTTAGACGCTATTCCGTGATCGTTAGGTATGAAAGGAATTTTCGTAATTTGCACTTTATGTCTACGGCCAACATATTCGAATCCAATCGGGTCACACACATTAGAACATCTAGCGGATTAAAATGTCGAAATAGTGATAACCAAATAAGGAAAGTTTACCTCGACTATAAACTCATTATAGTGATTAAATTATTATGGTTGTATTTATTTATTATGAATAAATTAAATACAAGATATTAATTATATTGATTAATTAAAGAATATTCCGGATGTCAATTTATTGGCTAAGGTGGCGCCAATATTGAGTGTATAGGATACACTTGGATTGTGTAATTTAATTAATGGTATTATCATATTAATATTGGATATTAATAGATTTGTGAAAAATAGATTTATGGTAATAAGATAAAGATAGTCAATACTAGATATTGACAATATCTTGGATTTATTTAATTTGAGATATTAAATTAAATGAGATAAATCTAGAATATCTATTTTCCTTATTTTACTAGTAAAAAGTTTTCTTTCTCATTAATCTACACATAAGCTTTTCCCGATCAGATTGGGAGACATCTGGGGCGCCACACACCCTATATAAGAAAGGGGTTGGCTAGCTCTTTTGTACATCACAATTAGAAGAGTTCTAATTCAGAAAATAAACTGAGAGCTTCTTAGAGAGAGAAAAGGCCGGTTTATCAACCGGATTTTTCTAATAGCTATCCAAGGAGGATTACGTGAGGTGCTCGTGTGAATATCGATAGAGGCCGGACACGTGGATGGCTCGCGCGCACTGCTACTCTCCATTGACAATCAAAGCATCGATCTTATAGATCAACTAAGGTAATCACCGTCAACTACTTAACGTATTTATTGTTTTAAACGGAGTCGGTCTTGGGATCGGAAATCAATTTTTTAAATTCCGCTGCATAGACTAGTTGATTTCCTAACACTTCCATCAGGTTTCCTGACTAGAAATGGGTTGGCCAACCAATCTGGATAAACTACTTCTCAGATGATGTTTTCCTGGAGCTGCTTTGTCACTCCTTTTTCTACCGCTTCCATTGGTTCCTTAGCAAAGTGCCTCTTCTTTTGCCGGACAAAGCTTCTGCTCGGGTCAACGTTCAGTTTATGTTGGGCCAGTTCAGGAGAAAGACCTGGCATGTCCACGGTCTTCCTTACAAAGATGTTTCCGAACTCCTTTAGTACATTAACAAGGGCTTTCTTGTGCTGATCTAGGATCTAAGACCCGATGTTTACGGTTAGACGTTTTTGTTCTTCCCACAAAGTAATTGATTCCACTTTATCTTCTGAGGACCAACTTTCCGCATCTTCTGGTAGCATTTCTTTCACTATGACTTGTTGGACCATCATCTTTCTGTTGACGGTGTCCGTGTAACAACTCCCTGGTCGTTTCCACGTCACCCTTAATTTCTACAGAGCCCCAAAAGTTGGGAACTTCATGCCGATGAGTAGGGAGATCACGGCTCGGAGGTCAATCAAGTCAAGTCTTCCCATGATGACATTATATGCGATGGTGCCTTGACAACCACATAATTAACCATAAGAATCCTCGCCTCTGGTTTCTTTTCCAAATGTTGTGGGTAGTCCGATCATACCCACAGATGAACCGACGGCCCAAAGAAATCCAAGAGCAAAGTTGAGACGGGTGTCACTGGCGAGTCCTTCAACTTTAGGCTCGGAAGACATTATAATACATCACGTTTACCGCACTTCCAGTATCTATGCAAATACGCTTCACCACATGTTTACTTATTACAGCCTCAATAACTAACCCTTCATTGTTGATTACTAAGGGTAGAGAGTCCTTGGGTCCGTAAATTACCTCTCCTGAGAGCCTTTGTCTCTTGTGGGAGACAGATGGGGCAGCAGACCTACTACTGCCCTAGTCCTCAGTTCAGGCAATGCTGTTCGGCCCACCTGAGATTGTGTTGATCGTGTTAACTGGATGATTGTCTATTTGTTGGTCCCAGAGAAGGGTAAAAGTATAGTCAGAGGGTGGTGAATGACTATACCGAGTTTCAAAACTTTTCAAATATAAAGGCTTTTGTGCAAATGGGATAAGTCCCTTCTTAAAATGTTGATTCAAAGTAGGATATGCAATTACGTATATAATATGCAATGAAGTAAGTAAATCAAGTAAAGTAAAGTCTTTGAAAGTAAAATAGACACAAAGGTTTATAGTGGTTCGGGTGGTGTAATCCCTTAATCCACTCTTCTCCTGTGATGATTGGAGGAATTCACTATTGTTTTCACAGATACAATAGCATGATTGTCCTTGGCTACCCAAGCTTCACAATCTCCAAGACTAACACTCCCTCGGCTTCAAAAGCTTGGTGACTCGGTCTTCAACATCGCTCGCCTGGGAACAAATCCTTCAACAACTTTATCACAAACACAGCCTCCTTCTCGGATGGATCTGATTCGATTGCTTGACTGGTGTGAATTTGATTCATAGATTCTGTTAATCAATCTCAGTGCTTGATGTGGAATATTAGCCCTGATTGCTGAGTTGATCTCTAGATGTGTCCTTTAAGTTCAGATAGAAGGCTTTTCAAATTGTCAGAGTTTATGCTTGTTCTTTTTAGATTCAATCATTGTTTTTCCTGTCTGTCAATGCCTTCTATTTATAGCCTTGATAATCCTTGATTTGAATTTTCGTCCGTTGGCTATTTAATGTGGGGAATGATCTTTGATTTAATTCTTGATTCACCCTTAATAATATTCTCCTTGATTTCAATGATCCAGATTTTTCTTCAAACGTATCACAAAATCCGTCCTTGATTGATTATGCATTTAATGCTTGATCCTATGAATCTTCCTTGTTATCTCACGCACTGAATAAGTATAAGTGATATACCTTACTCAGTTGTTCCTTTACTTGACTGTTGATTGAACGGTTGAGTGTTTCTGCTAACTTAGCCGTTTAATTCTCCCTTTACTGCTTTGTCTTTACTCAGCCGACAGATAGTTTACTTTGCCAGTTCACTGCTTTCTTGATTTCTTTGAGTTTACAAGATTCCTTGTACTTCACTGATCCTTGATTTGGGTGAGATCAGTGTACACCATATTTAACAATAAATTTCATCACTTGAAATATAACATAAACTTATCCAAGGTCATCACAGACTTCCCTGGTTATAAGTAAGACCATATCATGCTTCTCTGCTGGTACTTGGCTGCTTTAACTCGGCCAGATTTCTGTTTTACTTAGCCATCCTACCAACTAGTACAATACTTGTCTGACTCAACTTATACAACATGTCAGACTCTAAGTAAAGACTTATACAGAGATTTCTAACTTATTTCAGGCTTGCTATAACAGCTAGTATGGCCATCATCAAAACAAAATAAAAATTTCCTAACACTATTTGGCCATCCGGATCGGGGATCGGTCTCATCTGTGTTTGAGGCCGGTCATGCTCTTGACCATAGTTTCCCGCTTGAACTCTCTTCATCCTCGGGCTCTAGATTCTAAGATCGATCTATGACTTCGTCCGGCTTCCTTCCATAACTACTGGCGTCGATGTCCTCTACAAATCGCGACAAGTGACCAATATCATTGTGGTATTTGCGTGACTTGCTTGGATCTCTTTTTCATGAGGTCCTCTCACCTGAGGCGGGACCCATGCTAGACCTTTTCTCTTAATTATTGCTAGTACTTGCTCACGTGATCTATTCAAAAGGATGAAGTCCCTATCCTGTAGGGCTCTCTTCTTCCCAAGACGATCTGAGATTGGGGCCGTTACGCAGTCCTAGACTAACTTGCGCTTCTTGTCAGACTTGTCCTCACTTTTATCTTTCCTGGACTCACTTCTTTCTGAGTCCATCTTCAGCATGTTCGCTTTTCTTCCCCTTGACAGTGTTTGTAGGCATGCTCCATGCACTCTTCCATCGACCTGGGGAGTTTGATTCAACTTAGCGTATAACCTACCCTCTCGTAGGCCTGCTACGAAAGAGGTGATTATAATGTGCTCCTCATCATCCTGAACTTGTCTGGACTCGTCGTTGAACCTTTTGAGATATTGTAACACCGTCTCTTCTTTCTTTTGTCTGATAGTCAGAAGGTATGTAGCATTCTTTTGGAAAGGCTTGCTAGTGATGAAAGCTTACATAAACTTCTTAGCCAGAGTTCCGAAGTCGGAGATCGACCTCGGGGGTAATTTTCTGAACCACTCACGAGCCATGCCCGTAATTAAGGCTGGAAAAGCTTTGCACTTCACCTCTTTTGGTGCGCAGTCAAGATTAATATATGTTAAGTACTGGAAGAGATGATCCTGGGGATCTTTAGTGCCGTCATACGATTCCAATTTGGGCACCTTTAATTTTGCCGGTCGTTGGTAATTCACAATTTGCTCTGAGAACGGTGACTTAAATGAAAGTTCATCATGTCTCTTGCCCATTATAGCACCGAGCTCTGCTCTAGATTCATCCTGCGCTTGGGCATTGACCTGCTTCTTCCATGCGTTAGAGTTGGATGAAAGGGTATCTTTCCTATCATTTTTTGGAGGAGGAGGGGGAACCTTGGGTGCATGATCCTCGACATCTCCCTCTCTTCCTTGAAAGCGCCTTCAGCATGGTTTGGCGAAGGTATCCAGTGCCACTTAGTGCTTCCAACAAAGCTTGTTGTGTTAGATCCGGGAGAGTCGTATCCTTCGTTGTTCTTTGTTGCTTGGTGGTGGTGGCGTTAGCATCATTTTCACCACCCGCGGCTTGTCTAACGCTTTGAGTTGCTTCACCGCCTTGTCTTTGTTGGATCTTGGACGCTTTTCTTGCCTGTATTTTTGCCAATGTCTTAAGATTACGAAAAACGATGAAGATTCTTGAATAGATTGCCGAAAAAGACCACTTATTCTAGCGCCAATTGACGATCACGGGATATCGTCTAACAACAATTCGGTTCGTAATTAATCTTATGACAACTAATTCAAGAACAATTTAATGGTGGGATGGTTTTTTGTGAGTATTTTTAGATCGAGCACAGGTAATTTTCCCAAGTTGCCTCACGTATCCAATGCCACGAATTGGAATCAAGTCTCGTAGCCTCTAGGGATCGTTTATATAGAAGATGTCTCGCTCTTTTCTTGTCCAACAAGGATTCGGTATTCTTAATCCCTAAAGATTATCTTATGTCAATCCCATTACTTTAGGGATAATTATGGATATGTTTGAATGATGATCGATTAATGTCATTATACCATGAGATTCTTTCCATGTTTATTATATAATATATGAACGTGCTAAATATCGGATAAGAAAGCTCTGCCGTCTGCGGTGAGCTCCCAAGGTCGTCTCGACCTTAGCTGCACTAACAGGGGGCTCGATATGACCGAGCCGACTGCGGTGGTCTCGATCGGGAGGGCGAGTCGACTCTCCTACTGAGGTTCCGGTCCGTCCTAAAATCAACTCATGAGGCTCCTGGACTTTTTGTCGCACCTTTCTCTTTTCTTCATTTATTATATAGCTATTCTCTGAATGATACGTGACAATGGCTAGTTCAACCCTCGTTAATACCACTTGATATAACATTCGGTTGTATTATTAAATTTTCCCAAAAATAGTGATTTAAGATAAAATACCAGGATATAAACCCGCTATAGGCGAAATTAATGGGTGTGTGTTTCCTTTCGTATATGGAAAAAAAAAAAAAAGTAATTCTTTTAAAATTAACACTAATTTTGATTACGAGTCATGTACATTATAATTTGGGAAGTTCTACCATGTAGAACTTTCCCACTGGAGAGACTTCACGTGTGACGATTAAAAACACAGCTTTATTCTACATTAAAACTGTATTACCCAGATTCGTCCAAATAAGTCACTCGGTCACTCCACTGAAATGATTTTTATGGTCTGCATCTGTTGTAGGAAGGTTAGACAAAGTAAGATATTTTTGTAGCCATTCATTTTAACTCTCTTTCACATAATACACTTTTGGCACATGTGAGATGTTAGAAATGAAAGGTGGTAAAGATGCTTGACTTTGCATAACCTTCATACAACTCTGATTCCATAAAATTTTTCCACTCCCTATAGGGGACTTTAGAATTTCCTTAGAATTTGCCTAGAATTTGTAACGATGACACAACGATGACAAAGAAACTTATATTAAAAGCAATGACATCACAAACGCAAATCTTTCAACCGCTCAAGGCGGATTTTCCTTCCATTCCCACAGAATCAAACTCCATTTTGTGGGACCCAATTTTCTGCCTTAATCGGACCTACCACGGCGAAATCATCCGTCGTTTCCGACCCGGATCGCCGGCCGGACGTAAACTTATTCATCCCTCCTAGCATTGGCGGTTCTGGTTCTGTACCTACCGGCAGAAATTCAGGCATTCTCGTGCTCTTCTTCGTTGCCTGTTCTACGATTGACTCCTTTACGATTTCACCATCTTGACAACCAGCTTTTATTTCAGCACAACCGCTATTAACATTAAAAATCGACAAAATCCGTGAATAGAAGCCTTTTTTACTCTCACTACAGCCCGTTTTGGACTTCTCGGTTGATTTTACTCTGTTTTTCTTGTTTTCCCCTGATTTACGGCGACATCGCTTTGACCTCACTCTTCCGATGCACGAAACTTTTGGCGAAGAAGGTTCAACCACCGTCACCGACGATTTCCCGGTGGAATCAGACCGCTGTTTAGGGAATAAATGCGCCGGTTTATTGAATCTTCTTTTGGAGCCAAGATAGCTAGTTTTCTGAGTATTTGGCAATCCGAATAAGGAAGACTTCAAGTTCTTTGAAGAAAACTTCTGCGAATTTGAGTTACAACTCTGATTAGTAGCACTCAAGTTGGTGGAATTTGATATACCTTTACCGGATTCTTTGCGCTCGAAAAAAGCGTTTCGATCAAACCAATCGAGTTCAGCATCCTTTGATAGCCAGAATGATTCCGGTGGAAAATCCGGAGGAATTTCAACGGCGGCAATATCAACATCATCAGGCAAGTCTTCCTTAGCTAGCGTTTCGCAGTTAACTTTCCGGTCAATTCCGCCTACGCAGGAAGAAACTAGGGTTTCCACGTCGACGTGAGGCATTACAAAGAGAAAAAACAGGGGGCTTGAAAGAGAGATATGATGGTGGGAACGGAAGAAAACTTTGGGTTAAACAACTCCGTCTGTTGGCGATGGTGCAATGTCTATTTATGTGTCCCTTGATTTTAATTTGTCAACACATCATTAATACACCGTTTATTTTGATTAAATTCTTGCTACCTCCGTCCTAAAATGTAAGTCATTTTAGGTCAAACATATTAAGAAGATTTGTTAAATTTATTATTTGTCATTAAGTTTGATTAAAGACTAAAATGTCATTTCATTGGTACTAATGCAAAATAATAAAAAGTAGTTGAGTATATAATAAATGATGGGTAGAAGGAAAAAAATGTAATAAATTTTTTATTTGTTTTGTAAATGAACTTACATTTTCGAATAAAACTAAAAAGCCTAAAAGAGACTTTGACGGAGGTAGTATTAATCAATCAATTTGTATTTATTTAGTTACATATCATTAATACACTGTTTATTTTAATTAAATTATTATTATTCAATCGATGTGTATTTTTTTTTTCTTTGCTTGTATTCGGTAATCTAAAACTGCTAAATTTAGTCCTATGAAGTTTATTTCAATGAATGAGGCATTTGTTGCCTCTGATATAACATATGTCTTTTATGTTGTTGTTTTCCAAATCAAATTCTTTATGATGAGACAGAATATGATGTGATTATGGCTTGTTCCATGATGTTTTTCTTTTCGTTTTTTAGCTTAGCAGTTTCCAGCAGTTGCTGGTAGTAGTCCGGTTCTATTTCCGGTGTTTTCCCGACGTGTGTCCGGTTGTATTTTTTTTATTAAAATAAATCTTTTGTTTTCATTAAAAAAAAAATCATGTCTCAATCTTGTACATAATAATGCCATATTTATGATACTTAGTAGTGCGAGGGTTATGACAATTATAACACTACACAATTACCTTATTGGTTTTAATCAATCTCATAATAGTGTCAATCAATGAATGTATTCAATAATAGATGATGTCAAAGTATATTCTCGCATATATTGTAAATCAAATATTGTGCTAAATTAAATTATGATTCAAACAAGATCCGAAGATTTCTAGCGATTGTAAGATGCTTAAATTTAAAGTAGGAGCATACAAACTTGTATATTTTGACAATAGACAAAAGGACAATAAAGACATAACAAATTTTAAAGAACGAGGATCCATGCTGCGAATCTACTTTAACTGGATTGGAGAATTTTTTTTTCTCTTCTGTTCAACAACATATTCTCAATCAATTACTCCATCTGTTTCTAATTATATGTCCCAATCTATTACTCCATATGTTCTTAATTATACGTCATGATTCTTAAAATCAAAATTTTCTTTTATATGTCGTAGCTTATATTTTCAATACATATTTTAATATTCTTTCCGCTTTTCAATATTATTTTTCAACTTTCTAATTCTCATTGAATCTATCAATATTTAATATTCATTACACCACAATATTTTCCAAGATTTTTTTTTGGAATACTTATTTTCTTAATCTGTATGTTTTTCACAAATGCGACATATAATTAGAAACGGAAGAGAGTATTTGGTTTCATTTTGTTCTAATCTCGGTTTGTTGTTGCTTAGTCCAGCTCTTGGCTAGGTAGTAGTACAACATTAGGTTGGGTTGTGGTCGGTGTTTGGCGGGTGACCGGGTCTTAGAAAGCATCTCCAACGGCCTCCGTGAAAAATACACCAAATCATCAATTTCTGTGACTTTTACATCAAATTTTATCCGCCTTACTCCAATTGTTTATATCAAATAAGAATATTCTTAGAATATTTCATCCTAAAATTTAATTATATAATAAAAATAAATGTATTATTATTTAGTTGTGCATTTTATTTTCTTGACAAATCGTTATTAGTAAAAAAAAAAAAATTTGAATTACATGATATTACATTGGAAAAGATAAAGAAAAAAAAACAAAAATCCGTTCATCTTTCACAAAGAGAAGGAAAAAAGAAAATGAATAGTGATTTCTTTGAAGTCTCATTTTCCTAAGAAATTGCTTAGAGATTCAAATTTCTCTCACGAAATCACTACCAATTTGCTTGACTTTGAAAGAAATTTTTACACCAAATCATTGTTTTGGTGAATTTCCCTCCTGGAGATGCTTTTTAGTGTAGCATTGGCTACGTTTATACTAGTTTAGTTATCTTTCGGTATTAATAAAACTCTCGTCCTTTATGAAAAAAAAAATTCTAAGGGATATTTGTTTAACAATACAACTTCAATGATTTAAAAGGACATAAAAATAAAAACAAAAACAAAAACAAACAAACAAATTTTATTGATTTTGACCCAGACACTCTGATTAACGAGATTTATTTCCCACCCAATCGATAACATGGGCTTCAATCTTACCAGCAAATAGGACAGACATAAATTCTCTCCTCCATCCATTTTTATTTAATTGTCAGTAATATCTAAAATAAAAATTTACTATTTAATGTAATTTTCTATATCTACCCTATTTTATTAGGGGGGATGAAGGAGAATGACAGAAATATCTCATCAATTGAGGAGAAGGACAGTCTTTTGAAACTTTTACATAAAGGACAAAATTATTTATCCACTGTCGAAATTCACTTGTTCTCAAATTCACAATTTAAATTCACTGTCGAAATTCACTAATTTTCAAAATTCATTGTCGAAAGTCACTGATTTTCGGGATTCACTGTCGAAATTCACTGATTTCGGGATTCACTGGGGAGATTCACTGATTTTCGGGATTAACTGTTTGTCCTTCTCGCTATAAAAATTATGCAGTTGGCATTCTCCCTATAAAAAATATGTAGTTGTCATGTTACTTAAAAATATTCCAGATTGTATCATTATCCCTAATTTCCCATATTTATTAAGGGGTGGAAGATTGAAAACAACATTTTATTAATTATAGGGTTTATGGTTAAAAAGGACAATTTGAACCTAGAAATATGCAATGAGGACAGTGAAAAAAAAATTCGGGTAAAAATGACATGTCATTATTCCACCGTGATAGTGAAACATTAGATTTGGCGCCGGCCCAATCACAGAGAATAATAGTGGATTTGGGTTTATAAACAGATGGATTTGTCTTTATCACCCATTTTATATTTCCACCGCTATGATTTCTATATTTCCCTTTTTTTTTTCCTTTTTAAACCACTCGCTTTTAATTATATTCAAGAGTGTTATTGTCAATTTGGTGTTAAGTCGAGTATTAACTACCCTCCTTAATATTTGTGTTTTTCAACAACTACGATGATTAAATAGAAATGAAGGAGTTTATCTTTACAACTGATGGCCATCAAACCAGCGCCACGCTCACCAACACAAGTCTCTCATGCCCACTTTTTGCTCCTAATATGGAGTAGGGTCATATGCATCGAAAGTCAAAAATCATTTGGTTAGATAGAGCACATACAATAAGCCTTTTATTCGGGAATTCTATGATGGATCTGTCCGTGGTGCACCTTGCCACGTGTCCTTTTATGGTTGGTCCATTTTAAACATATGTTATACATACATCTATTCCCGGCACCATTAAACCTTTGAAATTGCACCCCCAATGAGTCGCTTGACATCATATGCCACTTCACTCAGGTATCCTAGAACAAAGGAGTGTTACAATATCAATGATAAAAAATATCAACCTGAAGTGTAAATAATTTTGATATTAATAGCCTATCTTCTTATCACCATCTTAGTATTTGATATAAAAGGAGGATCTAATATACGAGAATCATCATCATTGGATTTATCCCCATCAGCATCAATAACTTTCATCAATGATGAATCATGTAAATTTAGACTCTCAAAGAACTTGCTTAATTTTTCACTAGCTTCATCCATAACACTTTCAAGAACTTTCCTAGCTTCCCCATGTGATTTACTTTGCATAACAAGATTAGATGCAAACCGCATTAACTCTATTGGAGTAAACCATCTCTGACTCATTTGCATATGACTTTCTAGATTGACTATCATTTAGATGTTTCATTCTTAATCTTGCACTTTTACACCATCTTTTCAAAATGTACCTCTCAGGTATAAAGTGTAAGTTTTTCATATTCAAAATTTTCACAACAAGAAGGGAGAAAAGAATGCTGCAGCTTTCAAACCCACAATGCAGTACATTTAACCTCCAAGGTATTGACATCAAATAAAATTGTTCCCATTTTACCTTTCCTTTGTAAAGTGACTTCATAGACATAAACACCATCATGCCGTTGAATCTCACTTTTTAAATCTGAAGCACCGACTCTATTCTTGAATTCCTTCTCAAATTTTCGATACATTTCACATGTATACATTTTTGCTGCATGCAGGAGAATTTCACTATCTACAATAGCTAAAGTCAGCATCCCTTGATTACATTGATGGTCTTCATCCCTCTCATTCTTTCTCCACCTCTTAACAAGTTCTTCAAAAGATATTACAAATTTATGCAGACAAGTTGTTCTATTTGCTATGCCATTGAGTACATGATTGGTGCTTTCAATACGAGATGTAGATTTCAACCCTGCATAAAATGTGTTAGTATTAAATGTCGTACTCCATTTATGCCGCAGCTTATACATATTTTTTTCAGCCAGGGATGTCCGTAAAGATTATAATCGATCATCTTCGACCAAATACTATCAAACTCTTCCTCTGAATCACAATCATTCACGCTTATAAAACAATGTGCTGCGGAAACCCTTGTCTAGATGGAGATTAGGCAAATGTGACAGAGCATTTTGGGCGATGTGCCATGTACAAAATCGGTCTCGGTAATCAAAGAAATCCTTTGGGACGATATTCATCATTGCAACATCTTGACCAAAGGAATGTAGTTTTTGGTTGTTTTCCACCCATCGATTCCAAGAAAGTGGTAAATAACCACTTAAATGAAGTGATTGTTTCATCAGACAAGAAACCACAACCAAACATAACATTTTAACGATGATGGTTTACACCAACAAATGGAGCACAAACTAATCCATATCGGTTAGTCCGAAAGGTCGTATCAAAGGTGACAACATCTCCAAAGTTTTCATAGTCAATTCAAGATTGACTATCTCTCCAAAACATATTCATCACTCTACCTTCCACATCAAGTTGTACATCCCAATAAAACAACCCCTCCTCATTAGCCTTTTTCTTGAAATGGTTTATTACACTTTGACAATCAACGGCTTCAATTTTTGACCTTTTTAAGAGATCTCAGAAATTGTAAAGATCTTTCATTGTGTAACCAATATTATGCACACCTCCACAATCCTTGACATCCAAATTATATGAATCAATGGGCGGATTCTAGCATTAAGATGTGACCGAATTAAACTTCCTTAGGCTTGTCCAATTGATCTTGTCGACTTGAGCAAATGACTCGCCACTTGATTCAAATGCAATCATGATTATGAACTTTAATCCATTTTGTCACTTTCATTATCCCGTCATTCGGATCACACGTGAACCATATTCGAGCCGGACAATTAGTCCTTTCAATCAACTTAGTATGTGATGTTCCTGTTCAGTGATCCTTTTGTCCTTTGAACTTTTCTTTGAACACACAAATAATTTAGACCTCAATTTTTTGGTACCAACAAAGTAATCTTGTTTCAATTTTCGAACACAAAATTCTTGAGCATGTGCATATTCACAATATAATTGATAAGCCTCATGTTCATTACGTATTGCAGTCGTTTCCACTTTCTGCTCAAGTAAAATGACATAGTTATCTTTAGAAACTTCATTTTCTTGGATTATGAGACAAAGTTCATCCCCATGATAATCATCAATATCACAAGCAAAATCTGTTTTTCAAATAATAAATTAAAATTAATAAAATAATAATGACTGCATTTGGAAAATGTATCTAGCAGGGAATATTTACCTTTGTTTAAATCTATTGAATCTCCCCATTTATGTGAATCTCCTTCCATCGATAAATTCACAGACAATATGATGCTACAATTCCACTTTTTCACTTAACACTTGCAAATTCTCATGGTTTTGCACTGACAATCAAAGATACATACACATATTCCCCGTTGATGATTTTTCAGACTTCTATAAATTCAATAAGTGAGAATCTTATCTACTTTTCTATAGCCAAAAAAATATTACTCTTAAATCAACAAAGATTTAAAAAATAGAATGAAAAGGAACATCATCAAAGAAATACCCAACACAATAGTATCATTCTTAAGCAGAAAGGGATGGACAAACAATTACTAGATAATAATTCATTTTCAAAATGCTCCCCATTGAAGCAATCTTTGTGTTTAATTTAGAACCAAAACCCACAATTTAATTTTCGAAAATGGGATTTAGTTTAAATCAGGAGAACATTCAAAAACAAAAATTATAAAAATTCCACATTTAAGATACAGACTAGAAAATATCATTACTTTGTATTAATCCTTCAAAGATTCTTCAATTCTTGTGACACACTGATAAGAAATTCAAGAAATTCTAATAAATTTGTGTTTTCTCGAGATGTTTTTATGCTTGTTAGGATTTACAGCCGTAACATTACAAGTCCGATGTGATACAAAATGTTGAAGGCAAAACAATCGACAACGTGTAGAGAAATCCGCAGGTCGGACATCTCATTAAAGCCAAAAGCAAAGTGAGCCTATTGATGAGAGATAAATTTATGATCATTATTATGACATTTCGCCCCACTTTTGATACCATTTTGAGCATTATTGTACCAATTCAAGTCAATTATCCCTTATATTTATCTAATTATGTTAGTAGTAGTTATTATGTAAAAATCGTGTTTTTATAAGTTTTTACTAAGTTTTGTACCGGTTTAGTAACCGGAGTATTGTGTCGGATTTACGCTTGGTGTTTTGGTACTTTATTGCGGGATTATACGCTTACCAAGATCCCAAGTGACGACATTTTTGAGCCTAAAAACATATCTTTTGAGGAAATAAGATTATGCCATAAGCTAACAAGTTCGAATGTATCAATTGTCCTTAGTACTTCTACCATAACCTATCATTGACGGACATTTGACCTGACTTAGAGGCATTTTCAGAGAAAAAGTCCTTAACGAAAGTTGTAGGCCTTCAAAAGAGCTTTCCAACGAATATCAAATCATGTCAACTGAGGTCTACAAATCGAGATAGGTTTTTACTGAACATCCGATATGTTGCATGGCG
The DNA here is from genome assembly GCA_026214975.1 of Gentiana macrophylla. Classification (NCBI taxonomy): domain Eukaryota; kingdom Viridiplantae; phylum Streptophyta; class Magnoliopsida; order Gentianales; family Gentianaceae; genus Gentiana; species Gentiana macrophylla. The sequence continues at coordinate 38,218,897 of CM047810.1, forward strand.
GCACACGCGCGGAGAAGGCCGAATATGGCAGAAAATCTCTCGAATCTGGGCCCACAAGATCCTAATGATTAAAAATGCACTGTGTAGCCGGCACGCAGTCGAGAGGCTCGGCGCGCGCCGGGTGAGGCTCCGCACGCGCCGGTGAGGCTCCGCACGCGCCGGTAATGTGGTCTATAAATACTCCTCTCAAGCTCATTTGATCACCGCTGAATTTATGTATATATCTATATATATACTTTCCTCTATCGTTTTCTTTCTATTTCTTTTATGTTTGGGCCCATGTATACATATATATGTCTATGTATGTATGTATATATGCTTATATGTATGAATAAACGTAGTAATGTTGTAATGCTTTGGAGAAGATTATCGAGGATTGTTGTCTCTCGAAAGTCGTTGTTACTTTCACGAGGATTAGGCTCCAATTCAAAGAGATTGTAATCGGTAATTTTCTAATGTTATTATGTTTGTTTGTTTTTATATCTATATATTAGGTATAATGATATTAGGCTAACTTAATATCTAGCCAAGATATGAAATTGGATTAGTTTTATCTTTTAGGAAATAGATAACGACTATGTTAAAATTGATTAAAATCAGTTATAATGAATCTCTTTCTATGTTTGTATTGACGTAGCTAATCGATATGAAAGAATTCATAATCTAATTATGAATTGACACCTCGTAGTTAGTTTATGAACTCGTTAATAGAAAGACCGGAGGGTAAAATTGGCCGAGTGAAAACGTGACAACGGAATCCGATTTCCTAAACCGGGGGTAGATTTGTTTCGGGAGAAACAAACTCTTATTGAAATTTATACTCGAGATATTATTACGTTGAAATCACCTGTTTAATTGACATACCTTAAAATTGGCCGAATGACAAAACGGGAGTGACCCATGCTTGAGGATGACATTGGACAGAGGATTAAGATATATGACAATTTCATACGCTCGTGTGAGGAGAAATTGCCTAGCTTAGAGTATTACCGTTTCGTATATAATTGATGGACCTTGAATAAAGGAAGAGCTGTCTCATTTATTTCTACTAAAAAGAGATCGTAATTCAGTAACATATTCTTGGCTAGTTTCTATATATTATATATTAGTATATCTATATTTATATAATTATTTATATATCTATATCTTATATATATATTTATGTTTATATATATATATATATCTATGTATTTATATATATTAATGATATATATGTGTTATATTTATTTATTTAATTGTTTTACTAACATCTAACAATCTAACATCTAACTCTAACATTACTAACTAATCTAACGATCTAACTTTGGGGATATGTTAAAAACTGCGACTTAGATCGAGTTAATAATAGCTTCTTGGTGTTTAACCCCACTTAAAAGAATTACCATGTTTTCCTGAGAATACGACTGACTCACCGCACTAGCACTACAATTTGACCCGGTACACCGCCGGTTAGGATCTGTATAGTCTAGGTAATGTCCGTCGCCTTTTGGCTCCGCTTTCCAAGGTTAGGTTTAGTCTGTCAAGATTTTGGCGCCGTTGCCGGGGAAAACGTCGCTAATTTCTTTCTTTGTGTCTAGGGTTACTACTTGTATTAGCTCAAAATTCTCGAGAATAAGTCAACTCTCTTCTTTATCTCAATTCTATTTTCTTTTTTTCGTTGATACTTACCTTATAGGTAAGTTATCAATTTTTTGTTACTACTATCTTTTTCGAGTTATTTTCTGTGTTCGTTAGCTGATGACCAGATCATCTTCGAATCGAAATACGGAAATGGCCGAATTCAAGATGATGAAACACCGAACGAGGGCTTGATCATGCCCGAGGAATGGAAATAATCGAATCGGAATCGTAATAATCGTAATAATCACCCACCAAACCCGAGACCGATCCGTGATCATATCGTAGAAGGAATCGATTAATAATCCAATTCTTTTACCCAATAAAGGAGCAAATAATTTCGAAATAAAATCTCATCTTTTTGGTTTAATTGACACAAGAGCCCAATTTCTAGGAGAAGATGATGAGGATCCACATCATCATCTCTATCTTTTCGAAGAATTGTGTAATACAGCCAAAAGTCATGGTGCTCATCGTGAATTAACGAGGATGTCTTTGTTTCCTTTTCTTTAAAAGGAAGAGCACGAGATTGGTTTCTGTCACTTCCACATCATTCATTGACAAGTTGGGAGGAGATTCAAACCGAGTTCTTAAAGCAATATTTTACTCCTGGAAAAAAATTGGAATTAATAGTCGAAATTGCTAATTTTAAACAAGGATCTCAAGAAACACTCGGAATGCTTGGGAAAGATTTAAAAGTTATTACGAGCTTGTCCCGATCATGGTTATTCCTTAGAAATGCAAATCCAACTTTTCTCGTCAGAAATTAAGAAAAGACTCACGTGCGTGATGTGATCATGCATGTGGTGGTTCGTTAATGATGAGTGAAGCCCAAATAGTTTACGATGCTATAGAAAAGATTTCCAAAATTAACAGAATGTGGGAAACCGCCTAGCACAAGAAAAGTAGCTTTTGCAGGAGAATGTACACCGAATACGTAAGTCCTAGCACACTTGGAGAATTTGAGTAGAAATTTGACGGCTTTTTAGCCAAGAAAATGTAAACTCGAGAAAATATCATACCAAATGACTACTCAAATCATGATAATGTGTCATTAGGGATGGAAGAACCAAAAGGATATTCAAGGGAAAAGGTGAATTTTTACAAAGATAGAATTTGAACAACGCGTATTCAAACTCGCTTTAATGCTATTAGAAGAGATCACCTTATTTTTCGTTGGTATGAAATCCCTAGTAAGCAAGGACAACCACCGTATCCAATCTAGTATAAGAATCCATATCAAGTTTATCAAGGAGATACATCGAATCAGAATCTACAGTCATTACCTAGACCTTATCCACAATATACCACTCAAAGCATACCAGTCACCCAAAGTTCAACTCAACTCTTGAAGGAGTTAATAAATGGAAGAAATTAATGGAAAATATGTTGGGTGTGATATCTTCTCAAGCTCGAAATATAGAAACCATGATGACTTCTATAGTACAAATCACTAAGGATATGAGTACGTTGAAAACATCTATAAGTGGACATGATACCGTAATGAGAATTGTAGAAGCTTCATTACGGAATTTGGAATATCACTTGAGTAGAGAGGTAGAACGTAAAAGCAGAGACCTCCGGGAGGATTATCAAGTAATACCGAAAGAACCCGAGAAAGGTAAAAGTTGTTATTACTAGAAGTGGAAGTATCTCGTGGAAGCAATGGATTAGAAAACTTCGGATATAATGAAGTAGAGAATGATTTAGATGGTAAATTTGAAAAGGATATGGAAAATAAACCGGAATTCACTAAAGAGGAAGAGGACATTATTGAAGATTTCCTAAGACAAATTGAACCTGAAAGGGAGAATGAGGAATGGGTCAAGGTTCCTAGAATATTGAAAAATTCAAGATCGAATGACTTAAGAACCTTGTTCAATAAGCAGGATAGAATGGAATCAAGTTTGAAAGGGCCAATTCAAACTGAACCTTATCCAGCTCACCCCAAATTCACCTCAGTTCAACCTGAAAGGGCAGCACCACATCCAGTGCATATTTTGAAGAAAAAGGTACAGAATGATGACCCACAGTGTCCTCAAAAGGCACAATCATTCGAGGAAGCTTTACCATATTCATCTAACGACAAGGGTAAGGGAAGTATACATTCTAACACTGCTTTAATTGATCTTGAATTACTTTCCTATTCTCTGAAAAAGATGAAGTTGGATAAGAAGTATGCACGTTTTCTTGACACTTTTCGGCACTTAACTATTAATATCCCTTTCATTGAAGCTCTAATCAATATGCCGGAATATGGTAAGTTTCTTAAAGACATACTATCCCGAAAGAAAAAGTTGGAAGAATATAAAATGGTGTGTCTAAGTGAGAAGTGTTCCGCAGTGCTTCAACATAAGCTTCCTCCTAAACTTAAAGATCCGGGTAGTTTTACTATCCCATGTGATATTGGGGGGCTTTTGTTTGAGAATTCAATATGTGATCTCGGTTCAAGCATAAACCTCATGTCCTACAATGATTTCATGAAACTTGGCATATGTAAGCTTAAGCGTACAGAGATGACTCTTCAACTGGCATATAGATCTATTAAACATCCTAAAGGAGTCATCGAAGACGTGTTGGTTAAGGTAGATAAATTCTACTTCCCCGTCGATTTTGTTGTTATGGATATGGAGGTAGGAGTGCACCCTTATCCTCGGTAGACCATTTTTAGCAACGGTGGGAGCTGTGATCAATGTTCGTAAGGGAGAGCTTAGTTTGGGAGTGAATGATGAGCGCGTTGTCTTTAACATTTACAATCTATTGAAATATCCACTAGAATCTTATTCTTGTGTAGACCCTTTGTGTTCTCTTTTTGTGGATCGTACTAACACGCAGTAATTGAAGAAGATGACTCAAAGAACAATGTGGAAGCTCACAAAACGAAAAGCTCAAAAATCGAGGAGGAAAAGGTCAAGAATCGTTGGATTCGACGGAATTTGTCTCGCTCTATGTTGGAGACCGGTATTGAAGAAGGATGCGGTGCGTGAGGATGACCCACCACCAAGCATTAAAAGTTGAAGCAAGATAAAGTCTAGCTATAAACTATAAATTTAGAACTATCACGGGTACTATCCTTCCTATTTACTCCTTAAGCATTTATTTCTCGTTGATTCATGTGCTTAATTGTTACGTGCTTTGGTGAGTAAATGATAGAAGTATCCTATTATGTTTAGTATTTTATATTTTCGTTTTAGGCATTTAATTTTATCAAGCAAACGACGTTAACCAAAAGCGCTCATCGGGAGGTAGCCCGTAAAAATATAAAAATCATAATTTAGTCTTTTACCGACGTATATTAAAGAACTGGATGTTTTTTTATTTTTCCCCGTTAGTAGTAAAGCACAACTAAGTTTCAAGATGAATGTTTGAATATCATTAAAAGGGAAAGATTAGGTGGTTATCCTAAAATCCCGATGGAAATTAAAGAAAAGTTCAAATACGTCATTTCTTAGACTTAGGTTGCTATTGAGAATCAGGGGATAGAAGACTAAAATGTTTGAGAAACACTTAGTTTTTAATTATTTTTAGGTATTTCAAATGTGATAAAATATAATTGACACACTTGATGTAGTGTATTTGAAAGAATAAGTTTTTAATAATGTGAGTAACACGAAGCATTATGATAATATAATATTTGTCTATCTTTGATTTTAATATTATTTTTGAGTATGTATAATTAGATAATTGTTATCAAATATTTTATTTATGGAATTAGACAAGTATACTTGCATTTATAGTTAATTTTTAGAAAAGTTTTCATCAAGACGAATATGAATATGGAATCGGATTAGGGATGATGAGATTTTTGGCATAACTTTGATAAACTATAGCCAAATAAATTTCTACCCGAATAAAAATTTCCAATTTTGACCCCACCTCACCTTGTTAGAGTGATCAAGACCTCACTCGAAATAGCCATTATGATTAACTAGAAATAACCGACCCTTAGCCTATTTTGGTCTACATTTCCTTGAAATCCCTCGAGTTTGTACGTGCTTATGAAAGGAGATGATGACATAAAAGAGCTAAGTATCGATATTCGTAAGAATGGTATATCTTTGAGATTGGAAAAGTTAGATAGGTATTGATGTATTCAATCTCACCTCATGACACTTGAAAATATAAGTCGATTTTGGCAATGAGTTCGGATATGTTAATATCCTATGAAAAAAAAAAAAAAAAAAAGAAGAAAGAAAGAAAAGAAAAGAAAAAGAGAAAACAGAAAAGAAAAAGAAAGTTTATGTTTTGTAATAAATATCAAGTTGTTATTAATCAAAAGTGTTTTTGAGATGAAAGTATGAGTATGTACAACTTGTTTCTTTCTTCTTTAAATATCCTTTATTTATCCTTTTCGATTAGCCAACACCACGAGCCTGAACGTTATAAGCCATTTTGCCAACTACTTGACCTAGTCTTTGATTCCGGATCTTCATTAGTGGCGATTGAAAGTATTTGTAAATTTTAACTATCTAGTAAGTAATGCATGTAGAATTTCATTTAGATAATGTATGATAATTAATTTGATAGTTATACCTACTTTCCTCTATTAATCTCTTAGAAAAACATAATCATCATATGATCTTAATGTCGATGCATACATCAACGCATTAGAATCTTAAACCGATAATTACATTATCTCCTTTGTATCCTTATATTTATCGCTTTGATTGCTCAAGAATGAGAAAAAGCTAAGTGGGGAGTGGTGATGATAAGTATCATATTTTAATCCCACCCACCCACCCTTTAATATCATCCCAAGATTTGTTTTGACTTGTTTTAGTGCTCCATTGCTTTCCCAACAACTTATTTACACTTACTTTACATTGGGGACAATGTAAGTTCGTAAGTGGGGAGTGGAGTCGTTGGTCTAGCAATGGTGTTAATGTTTATTTTGTATCAATACATCTCTTAGTTTTTGATTTTTTTTCGAGCATTATTTAGTTGATTAAAATAAATTGTATAAGGCATAATTTCATGGATTTGAAGATGTAATGATCAATTTGGATGTATATAACCAACGTGAACCGTAAGTGCATTGTAATTCCAAATATATTTGTGTAACATGAATTCCTTCACGTAAAGCCTTTGATATTGAAGCGAAAATTTTAAACTGTATCCATTCAGTATCCTAGTGGTTATTCTATAGATAATAGCAAAGAACTTAGTACCTAATTTTTGAACGTGTACTGAATATCTCAAGGTTTGAATGTGATAGAAAGGATATAAGTTAAGTTAAAAATAAAAAAAAAAAAAAAAAAAAAAAAAGATGAACTATATATATGTCGGTTGTAGCTACCAATGATTTGAGTGCAAGAGGCGTTATCACGAAACGCCCTATATCACTACGAGGTTTAAAAGCTCCCGATTTGCTCGATGATAGTAGTCCACTAGGGTGTTATCACGAAACGCCCTATTGCTGGGAATGAGGGCATATGCTACACATGTGAAATTAAGTTCATCAAAAGAAAAAGAAAAAAATAAAAATAAAAATAAAAAATTAAGCATGGTTGAAAATTTAGCTATCTTCCGACTATCCCAAGATAAACTGAATGATATGCTTTAGGGATTATCCTAATAAGTACTCGGAAGAACTTTGTGTGGAACTGCTTCTCGCTTATACCTAGGAAAGTCATTAGAAATTTGTCTCAATGGATATTTGTGTGTTTTGCTTGATTTATTCAAGAGAGGATAGTGGAAATTGAAAAGGCTTGACACACACACACTGCTATACATTTATATTAAGGTTAACGCTGGTTGTAATTCTAATGGTTGTATTATCCGGTTGTCCCTTATATCTTATACCTTCATGAATTTATCTCTTATTCATTTTGTTTTATCGCTTGTTTTGCTCGAGGACGACCAAAAGCTAAGTAGGGGTTGTGATGAGAGATAAATTTATGATCATTATTATGACATTTCACTTCCACTTTTGATACCATTTTGAGCATTATTGTACCAATTCAAGTCAATTATCCCTTATATTTATCTAATTATGTTAGTAGTAGTTATTATGTAAAAATCGTGTTTTTATAAGTTTTTACTAAGTTTTGTACCGGTTTAGTAACCGGAGTATTGTGTCGGATTTACGCTTTGGTGTTTTGGTACTTTATTGCGGATTATACGCTTACCAAGATCCCAAGTGACGACATTTTTGAGCCTAAAAACATATCTTTTGAGGAATAGAAGATTATGCCATAAGCTAACAAGTTCGAATGCATCAATTGTCCTTAGTACTTCTACCATAACCTATCATTGACGGACATTTGACTGACTTAGAGGCATTTTCAGAGAAAAGTCCTTAATGAAAGTTGTAGGCCTTCAAAAGAGCTTTCCAACGAATATCAAATCATGTCAATCTGAGGTCTACAAACTCGAGATAGGTTTTTACTTAACATCCGATATGCCGCATGGCGGCACGCGCACGAGAAGGCCGAATATGGCGGGAAAATCTCTCGAATCTGGGCCCACAAGATCCTAATGATTAAAAATGCATCAGTAGCCGCACGTGTGCGGTGAGGCTCGCTGCACGCCCGGTAATGTGGTCTATAAATACTCCTCTCAAGCTCATTTGATCAGCGGCCCTGGAATTTATGTATATATCTATATATATACTTTCCTCTATCGTTTTCTTTCTATTTCTTTTATGTTTGGGCCCATGTATACATATATATGTCTATGTATGTATGTATATATGCTTATATGTATGAATAAACGTAGTAATGTTGTAATCTTTTTAGAGAAGATTATCGAGGATTGTTGTCTCTGAAGTCGTTGTTACTTACTTTCACGAGGATTAGGCTCCAATTCAGCAGTTGTAATCGGTAATTTTCTAATGTTATTATGTTTGTTTGTTTTTATATCTATATATTAGGTATAATGAGATTAGGCTAACTTAATATCTAGCCAAGATATGAAATTGGATTAGTTTTATCTTTTTAGGGAAATAGATAACGACTATGTTAAAATTGATTAAAATCGCTTATAATGAATCTCTTTCTATGTTTGTATTGACGTAGCTAATCGATATGAAAGAATTCATAATCTAATTATGAATTGACACCTCGTAGTTAGTTTATGAACTCGTTAATAGAAAGACCGGAGGTAAAATTGGCCGAGTGAAAACGTGACAACGGAATCCGATTTCTAAACCGGGGTAGATTTGTTTCGGGAGAAACAAACTCTTATTGAAATTTATACTCGAGATATTATTACGTTGAAATCACCTGCTTAATTGACATACCTTAAAATTGGCCGAATGACAAAACGGGAGTGACCCATGCTTGAGGATGACATTGGACAGAGGATTAAAGACATATGACAATTTCATACGCCAAAGTGTGAGGAGAAATTGCCTAGCTTAGAGTATACCGTTTAGTATATAATTGATTGGACCTTGAATAAAGGAAGAAATTGTCTCATTTATTTCTACTAAAAAGAGATCGTAATTCAGTAACATATTCTTGGCTAGTTTCTATATATTATATATTAGTATATCTATATTTATATAATTATTTATATATCTATATCTTATATATATATTTATGTTTATATATATATATATATATCTATGTATTTATATATATTAATTATATATATGTGTTATATTTATTTATTTAATTGTTTTACTAACATCTAACAATCTAACATCTAACTCTAACATTACTAACTAATCTAACGATCTAACTTTGGGGATATGATAAAAACTGCGACTTAGATCGAGTTAATAATAGCTTCTTGGTGTTTAACCCCACTTAAAAGAATTACCATGTTTTCCCTGAGGAATACGACCTGACTCACCAGACTAGCACTACAATTTGACCCGGTACACTGCCGGTTAGGATCTGTATAGCCTAGGTAATGTCCGTCAGCTTTTTGGCTCCGTTTCCAAGGTTAGGTTTAGGTCTGTCACCTATAAGGCAACAAATGCAAAGGCAGAGAGACGGTTCGCATGGTCGGGCCACCAGTCCCAGCCAAAGCCAAACGAGCCTAAGAGGCGAAAAAGGCTATGGCAAAGGACGGTTCGCATAGTCGGGCCACCTGTCCCAGTCGAAAGCCGAACGAGCCCGAGAGGAAAAAAAGGCCACGACAAAGGACGGTTCGCATAGTCGGGCCACCTGTCCCAGTCGAAAGTCGAACGAGCCTAAGAGGCAAAAAAGACCAAGACAAAGGACGGTTCGCATAGTCGGGCCACCTGTCCCAACCGAGAGCCAAGCGAGCCCAAAGGGCGAAGAAGGCCAAGGTCAAGGGATTCTCACACAATAATTAAAAACGCTCAGTCGGGGGTCGAATAAGCCTAGGGGGCAAAAAGACTAAGGCAAGCGGGTCGATCAGAGTCAAACTCACAAGTGCAATGAGAACCAAAGATTCATAATACACTTGGGGGGCAGTACAACATCGATAAAATAAATAGCGAACAGAGCCAAAGGCTCGACAAGCGAAATACGAGCGGAGCCAAAGGCTCGGCAAAAAGAGGACTACAACACATCAAGAAGACGAGCAAAACAATAAGAACATCGCTGGAGACCAATTCTTTTCCTCCTCTTCCTCTGGAATCAGTTCCTCGACTAAGATTTGTTGAACTGCCATCTTCCCATTCATGACAACGGAGTTACAACTCCGTGCGGCTTCAACATCCCCCTTTACCTCATGGGAACCGTTCCTGGTTGGAAATTTCATGCTATTGTGGAATGTTGAAATGATTGCACGCAGGTCGAAGAGTGCTGGTCGTCCCAAAATGACGTTATAGGCGGAGGGAGCTTTGACCACTACATAACTCAACTCGAGATTCCTTCCTTTTTCACCATCTCCGACTGTGGTGAGCAGCTTTATCGATCCCATCGGATGAACTGCTTGCCCTGTGAATCCAAACAGAGGGGATGCTATGGGAGCTAAATCTCTCTCTTTCAACTTCATCGCCTGGAACGCCGAATAATATAATATGTTCACTGCACTGCCGTTATCGATGCAGACTCTCGATACACGGGCTCGACTGATCACAGCCTCGATAACCAAACCTTCACTATGACTCCTCGACTTGGGGAAATCATCGCGGGGGCCATACCCGAATTCCGTCGTAAATCTGAGCTGCTTGCGCTCTCTCGAGCTACCACCGGCTCTCGATCTTGGTCTTTTGGTCTTTGTCGCTTCCCAGGCCAAAAGATCGTCTTGACATAGCTGTTTGGCCGATTATCATCATATCTGTCTCGACCAAAGTTGTCTCTGTTATTTCCATCTCGACCGGAGATCGATTCCTCTGAGGTGATCGATCTCTCCGTCTCTGAGCGTCTCGACCTCGACCCCTATCTTGATCAGAATTTTTTCTTTTAAATTCTCCACGGCCCTGGGCCCATCATACCGGGATCTATCAACCACTTCATCTAGCTTCCTTCCTGGATGCGACGCCAATGTCTTTTAATCCTCTCATTGTATGACCTATGTCTTCATGGAACTCGCAGATGATTGCTTGCATTCCTCTTTTCTCGAGGTTTCTTCAACGGTGGTGGTTTTCTTGCTATGTTTTTCGAGAGCATGATCGATAACACCTCGGCTCGAGATCGATTAAGTGGAATAAAATCTTTATCACGCTTGGGTCCTTCTGCCCCCACGGTCCGCAGGCGGATGTTTCGATCGGTCCCAGCATCGACGGCTTACTCGACATCCTGTCTCTTGGATTGATGCATGTTCGACCTCGATCGCCCTTCTTGGAATCCATCCAATCGATTGGTGTGCTGCGCCTTTACCTCTTCCTTGACGAATCTATGCACCACGTTAACACACTCGTCCCATGGTGTGGGGGGACATCTCTGCTCAACTTCATATATAATTTCCTATTACGCAGCCCCGCGAACGACGTGATCGGTCGATCATCGCATCCTTGACTGCATGGCCTCAAGATTAAACCTCTTCAAATATTCCATTATCGTTTCATCCTTTTTGTTGCCTCACGCTCACGAAGGTGCGTGGCACTTAAATAAAACTTCTTGTTCACTATGAACGCATCTCGAAACTTGCGAGCTAGCATGGCAAAACTGGAGATCGACCCTGGCCGTAGCTTCGTAAACCATTCCCTTGCTCGACCTACGAGTAGCATCTCAAACGCCCGACATCGCATCGCATCGGGTACTCCATCCAATCTCATCTGAGATACATACCTATGTAGATGGTCCTCTGGGTCGGTGGTACCATCGTAAGGCTCTATCTTCGGTATCTTAAACCCTTTGGGTTTAGGAAAGCTCTCGATCTCCTTCGTGAAGGGAGACTCTAACCATAGCGACACCTGATTCTTCCCTAGAATTACGTCCAGCTCTTCCCTGACGCTGTCTTTATCCATCTTTCGATGTTTTTGTTCGATCTCATGCCTCTTTCTCTCCACCGAGCTAGAGGACGCACTGACTTCGTCTCTGGGAGTTTTCTTGGGCTTGTCCACAGCATCTTTTCGACCGCCTTCTGCCGTTGCGTCTTTCTGGCTAGCGGCTGCTTGTCTTTGTGCCGTAACTGCCTCGGCTATAATCCTGGACATTAATTCCAGGTCCGCCCCTGCTAATTGATCCATAAGCGCTCTATGTTCCGGAGCAAGGCCTTGCTTTTCTGGCTGGGGGACGGGACCTTGCTTTTCTTGCTGGGGATTTTCAGGGACCAAATCCAAAGCTGGATCTTTTCCTCCTTGCGTCTCGGTATCTATCGGTTCGTTAATCTGCGAGCCTTGATCTACAACTTTGGACGCAGCTTTTCTGGGAGGCATTGTGATCTTGGTGTATTCAATCAAAAGAAGACCCTCCTTCTAGCGCCAATGACGATGACAAATTGTGTCACCTTAAATAATCCGGGCCCTAATTGAATCTAGTGATGAACACACACAAAACCTTAATGCCCAAAAAGAGTGCGGTGGTGGATTTAGTATTTGCGGCTAAGTCTAAGACTGTATCTTAAATTTCCTACGTATCCTGTTAGGTTCTAGGAATCAAGCCTTACGTAGTTCCTGGATTGGGGTATTTATAATGACAATACTTGCCTAAACCCTAAGGTTCGATTAGCTTATGTTATTGTCAAATTTACCTCTAATGGGCCTTAACCTCGCCTGCTACCGTTAATGGGCTTGGATAGTTTGGTGCGGACGCCGCCCTCGATGTCGATACTTCCGACCAAGCGGTGGTCGACTCTGACTCGTTGTCCTACAATCGCCGATAGTCGATTGTCGTAGCTTGAGTCTACTAAATGGCCTGAGCCTCGAGCCTGGCATCGGCACGACTACCTTGGTGTTTTATCCATAATGTTGTTTTAGATCCGTCGATAGACGACACGGGTGAGCCAACCCGTATCGCCGCAAGTAATTCAAGGAAAAAAAGTTTTTTTGTTTTGTCTTGGATATGGAGATAAAACTGCAGTTCTTTTGGTAACGTATCCACTTAGGTTCGGATAGCTTTTCGATTTTTCACTCCGATATGTTGCTTTTTTTACCTTATTATTAAACAACTAAAGTGAACCAACTATAAAGAGACACGTGACAATGTGCACCACGGACAGTCTGGCATAGAATTTTCCTATTCGGGATGTAATCTTACCTTTTGTCAGTAATGACAATGTCATTTTCTTTAACCTCCCGCAATAGCTCAAATTTTAACATTGTAGATTTATTTAATGGGGAGGTAGTTGTGGGGAGATACTTGTGTGGTGTCTCCATATGTGGAGACACCGTTGTGGAGACACCACAACCACACACTTTAATTATGCTGTTTAAATCACAAGCTCGATTGCTTTCATCCGTCATTTCACCTTCAAATTCCTCACCACAAAATAATTTCCTGGTTGTGGCTTGTGGCTCTGCCCACTTCCTCGTCCACAACCTTAACACTCTCTCCTCTTTTATTGATCAAAATCTCTATTTTTTTTCCAGCCTCTTTTCTCTCTTTTCCCCAAAATCTTCTTCCTCCAATTAAATTTTCTCCTCCATGGAACACCGTATCTCAACTGATCGATCTCACTTCAAATTGAAAATCGAGCCTTTCCGGAGAAGAAGTATATCTTCGTTTTCTTGACCATATTTTTGAGTTCTTCCATGGCGATTTCCTATTCGGGTCCTTTTTTTTTTCATCGACCTCTGAATCTTCATCTGATTCTGCAAAATTGATGTGACCACTTTATACATTAACTTAATGGTATCTTCAGTTTCATTTCATTAATTACATAAAAATTGATTTGTTGACTCTTAAACTACTACAAGGAAATTAAAAGCACGAGCCGGAAATATTTTGGACGAAAATTCGAAATATATACCTTTGAATAAAAATAGTTTTTTTTGTATATCTATATTTTAAAATCTTACAAGCATAACCCTCAGTAGGACGGACAATTTGTCATTCAGGACGAGATATAATGTCATGAGGACGAGTTATTTTCACTGGCGCTTGACTTAAATAAAACGCCCTCAAGAAATTTCTCACTCGACCGCTAAAAAAGCCGTCCTGAATTGTCCTGACATTTTAATATTTAATTACGCTGTCAATTACAATTTTTTTAAGGCCTCAATTACGTTTTTCAGGCGTAATTTTTCAGGCCACCTGCTACATTCATCACCTCCGACAACTTCCCTTACCGGAGAAACAATGACAATGGCAAGCCTTCAAAAATCACCCCCCACCACCACCACCACCACCCCAAGACATCACCGCCATCCATGGTTTAAAAATACATCTCTCCCTCCTTTTCCAATGAAGATGTAGCTCACTCCGAGTACGGAGATCAACATGATTTCTCAGTACTTCGGTTCCTCTTCTTCTAATGTCTCGTTGGTCTCACAGTCACCGCATCACCGTCATCTCGTTGTTGATGAAGTCTTGCCGCCGGTGATTACAGAAGATCTGAATCTGGGCCACAGTTTCTATTTTTTTTTTTTTAAAAGCTTGTGTTCCCATCTCTGCTTCTGATCCCATCTCCGATCAAAGATGCTACTTCTTGTTAGCTATTTGGTGGGGAAGAATTACATAAGAGGAAAAAAATTAAAAAATTCAGGACGGATATTTATAAGACGGCTGAGAAATGAGTAAAATTTATCGGCGACGCGTTATTTTAGTCGACTCGCCGATGAATATAACCCGCCCCGCGGCGACATTATATCCCGTCCCGAATGCCAAATCGCTCGCCCCATCGGAGGTTATCATGCTGTAAGACTTAAAAATAAGAGTATATAAAAAAAAAAATTTACCCAAAGATATATATTTTCAATTCCCCCAATATTTTGTTGATGCCCACCATTTACGGAAAGTGATAGTTACATTCCAACTGATGCAGGTCTTGTAAAACAAGGGTACTTTACTTGAAAGCGCTTGCAATATTACTTGAATTACAGTACCTCTTTATTTGAATTCGGGGCATCAGTAATAGGTTTTTCCTTTTGCGACTTCATATCGTCTTGATGCTGATCTGGAAGTGGTTGTTGGTGGTTGTTGGTTGAGTCGATTTACGACGTTTGACACTGAACCGTATCTTACTCGATCATGGAATTATCACTAAATATTTTTTCATATTAATGGAATGCTACTTAAATAAAGAATTACCTTCAAACGGTTCAAAGAGTTCACAGTCTCATTCCAATCGTAATGAATCTTGAGAAATTGGTTGCGTATGTCATGCTTCGTGTCCTGCATAACCCCTCGTAGGATGTTTCTACAATATACAACATCGCTTTTAAACACTGTCTCTAAGTTATCCCTAGCGTATTCTTTCAACTCATTTACAGACTTTATTATTTTTGTCTTCGTGAACGATACATCCGACCGTAGTCCTGAAAATGTTGTATGCAACCGAGAATCAACGAAGGTATCCGAGACATTACGTCCACGTTTAGAGGGGAAGGGTAACTCTAGGTCAGTAACACCATGAACGTGTGCATCATCATGACGAATGTCATTCACACGTGCACAACACGCACTGGCATTACCACATGGTTTATCGATATCTTTCCAGATTGTATATACAGGGGGTGGAGTATTGATCTCATCATATGCCAACCCAGTTTCCCATAACATCTGTATCTCTACATCACTCTCCTTCAAATAAAGTACCACACCCTACAATGCAGGTAAATTAAACATAAAATCTTAGACATTTTTTCATGATAATATTCCCGGCAAAAATTAAATACTGATGAACCGAAAACATTACCAGGCCCTTGAATTCTAATTGCTTCTCGAACCGGTCGTTATATACACGCCCACTTTTAGGATGCCACCTCAACATACGTGGTGACGCATTGCTAACATGTCTGGCAAGTGACGTCCCAACAGAAGGCAACGTCTCGTATAACCAAACAAATAATGAGTTAACCAAACAAGTCACGTCTTTCGTCACTTGACTCATCCTACCAATATGACTCCTCAATCCGTCCCAATTTTCCTTTAAGTTACTAAGAGTAATGTCCCAAAAATATGAACCCCAGTTATGTCCAAGAAAACGCGGTGTATCATCAACAAGGTGGAATACAAATGGAGACACGTGTGAA
Organism: Gentiana macrophylla; assembly: GCA_026214975.1. Lineage (NCBI taxonomy): Eukaryota > Viridiplantae > Streptophyta > Magnoliopsida > Gentianales > Gentianaceae > Gentiana > Gentiana macrophylla. The sequence continues at coordinate 38,235,011 of CM047810.1, forward strand.
CCTGACGACTTCCCATGCAACACCACCTCAATAAAAAATATCAAGCCATTCTTATACGCAATTTCGATGTCTGTGGCATCCTTCAAAGCCTTCTCCAAAAGCGTAATCGTAATACGACTAACTGGTACTATGAATGGAGTCCTTGTAAAATCGACTTCACTACCATCCCGATTTCCAACTGCAATCAAACTAGAGCGTTCCCTATCCTCCTCGGGGCGAACGTCTGGCTGTACTGGACCGAAATACAAACCCGTAATCAATGCAAATTCTCTCCTCCCAAAACGACATATGGAATTCTGAAATCGAAATAATAGCTCATCATCTCTATCCGTATAAACCGATCTCACGATCAACTGATGCAAAACCGTAGACGAGTAATGGAAGTGCTTCATAGCTGTGTATACATTTGACAATGGAGATTCCAATACACGGTCAATCAACTTAGCGTCTTTATGCGAATTAAATGCGTCTGTTAGTATATTAAACTGAGTCTCTCCACCCCTATAATCGTATTTTATTGGGTATCTATCTTCGGGACGAATGACCCATGCTCCGACAATCTCTGACATCTATAAATACAAACCACGGTATCCCTTTGTACACACAACAATTCATTTTTTATTATTATTTCCACATGCCATAAATAAATAATGATTTTTCAACTCTTTTGTCGAATAATAGTTAAATTCCAAGTTACCCATTTTTTGTCAAAATGTTTGCAAAGTATCACAAAACAACCATTATTTTATCTTTTTCGCGGTGATGAGTGGAAGAGAGTGGAGTAGAAACCTAGAAGAATTTTTTATCTAACGGGAGACTTACTTCCGGTGAGGCTTTATGGTCGTTGAATGGAAAGATCAATAAGAGAACCTACATGTCTCTACGAGTACGAGCTATCCTATAGGAGCCTCAATTCTTGCAGGTTTGAGGACGGCCATAACTGTTGATAAGAAAGAGTCGAAAACAACTTATATTTGACCTACTAAGAACATTGTTATGCTGAGGATTCCCATGATGAATCGAGTCCGGCGTTGAGCCTTATTTGGGCAGTTGTATTTAAACGTACACATTATGTTTAAGTTGTGTTGTTTTTATTCGCGTTTACCACCTACAAAAGACCTGCTCAAATCCAAAGCCTTTATTGAGTGACAAGTCCTTCACATAATCACCAAAAATCTCCTAAATATTATCATGCCTCTGAATCTCCTATACACAGCCTTCCATTAAGTCATCATTCGGCAACCAAACATTTGTACAAGTTTATAAGTAGTTCATACCATACAAGCTATTCTATAAATAGAGTGGATTCAAAAACAGCAAGTTACAAATAGATTATTTCACTTCTTTTCGTGGCAAATGCTATTGTAAATGACTACAATTATTGTACATTTTCTAAGGCCAATTACAATGTCTATTACAAATCCCATTGTCATTTTACCTAAAAAGTGAAAATGTCTACACGGCACCAATTCAATAACTAACCATCAAATTTTGCCATCAAAATCAAAACCCACCCGAACTATGTATCTTTAACATACATGTAGTCCAACGGTTAATTGTGCATATTCAACCACATTGAAAGCTAATCTATTGCATCACCAACCACGTTAAATACTATTCTCTCTTTACTATATTATACAACAAAGAACTCACAACTCCTATGTTCAATTTTCTATGTTATCATCTTTATACAACAAAGAAATTCCAGCTCTTATTTAACAATGTTCAAATCTCTTTACACAAAAAATATCCTAGATCTCATTTAACAATCTTTTTTTATGACATTCTCTATTCAGTTATAGAGTGCAACAACTACAAGACTGTGATGCTTTACGTTAAAGTTATTTCTGCATAATCACCAGGTATAACTTGTTTATAACATTATTCTTTCAAGTTAGTAGTATTATGTATATATTAGATAATAAGGATGTACATCATATGAGTTGACATGTATAAAGCAATTGAATTGTCATGTTATGTTTTTAGAGGTACTTTGTAAGAACCATGGAATCAGTCGTAATATATGAATATTAGTTCAAATAGTAGAACTCTACAAATGACAAATATTTACTGTAAAAGAGGTTACCTTTCGTATGAAAAACAAACCTCCATTGGAAAGAACAAATGTTTACGGCTTGCATACTTCCACAAAAAGCTAACATTTCTTCTTTAGCAAAACACATCATTTATTCAGCAAAACAACAAAAGAAACACATCATTATTTCTTCAGCAAAATTTCCTGTAAATACCCTCCATCTATACAAACACAAGATTGTTTAAGTATACTCAGTTGTCCACACACTTTAATACCAACAAAACACACACGCATATGTACGATTGGTCTTTCAACAAGTCATGAATATATGGATATCGACAAGTTTAAACTAAATTAATAAACCAAGATTGAATGAAGATCCATTAAACTTCTCAGTTTGAGTAGTGTTCTCAATGTATATGTTCTTAAAAGATAATGAAAATAATTTATTAGTGTTTTAGGAAAGATGAAAAATGTTGTGAGACATATGGAGTCATTAACCTGATTACTCGTTAGTTGCATATATATGGTGTCTTTTGTAGTCATAGGTTTCCATCCTTATATCTTTCCAGGTTCATATACATGGTTCCATTAAATTCCTAGGTTGGAGTAGTATCATATATTGTACATGTTCTTAATTGAAAATGAAAATCATCTTACTTATTGGGAGGTGTTTAAAGGCTTTATTTTGATATTGAAATGGGCTATGTGACCTAAACCTTAAACCCTAAACCCCAAATACTAAACCCTAAACCCTAAACCCTAAACCCTTCATGCCATTGCCCCTGCCATACAAGTTTTGTATTACTTGGAATGGCCTCGTACAAGAAGGGTGTAACGACCCACTCCCGACTCCTAGGTCCACTGGGGTCATTCTAGGAGTAGGTTGTGAGCCTTTCGCATAGACATCATTAAAATACCATAATTCCCAAATACTGATATAAATTCATCGAAACACTTACAACGTTTCACTAGCTAGTTACATCAAGAATTACAACAAATAGAATCCCAAATTAATTAAAATCCACCACACGAACTATGTCATCAAATTTTCTAAGGCATATCCACCATGTAGCAATATCATTGTTCCAGATTTTCCGATCTCTTATCCTGGGTCAACCGCCTGTACTTATATTTGAAAAGAAAAAAAAAACAAATGGAAAAGAGTCGTCAGCAAAAACGCTGGTATGGGCCATGTGCGATAGTGTTAAAATTTAAAATATATAATTTCAAGAAATCTAACTTTATGATAATAACAAATAAGCACAATAATAATATACAATTGAAACAAAGGATGTACCGATCGATCATTATTTGGATTTAAGTCGTGTCGTTATTACATTATTACATTATCATTCCTTGAATTTACGTGGTGATTAATACCATGTCACTTGACATCGACTTGGCCTAGTCGATGATTCAATACCAACCGATCTCCAACACGTGAACACGATTTTCTACCGCACTCCAACAAGCAAGCTCTTGCCTGACAACTCCGGATAATTGTCAGGGAAAGGATTCATACCTTCGCCCTGTGAACCTCCCAAAGGGCTCCAGCCAACCTCACTACCCTCCGAACCATGACACAATCGTCAGCCCTTGCTTTCCCGATCATGCACATGGAACTTTGGGGAATTTGGTTCCATTACTCTAGGATTGTCGAAGAGCCAAAGTCAAGAGGCCCCGAGACCGGTGACTAGCCGTTCTGCGGTGCAGTAACCCTAACTCAACTAGCCACTTAGAGTTCTGCACTGCACACGCAATGCAATCAAGCAAGCAGGAACAAGTGTTGAATGTCATAATCTTTCGTTAAACATGAAATGATCGGGCATACATGTCATGATCAAACCTTATAAAATATATGAAAAATAATATTTTAAAGAGCATTAAGACAATGATAAATGCGTTGACACCAAAATAATCAGACTGTCGATTAAAATAACATGTGAAAGTAATTATTCTATCGAAAGAAACAAATTGTTGAAAGACAAGTTTTGCCTTCCACCGGAATAAAACTCACCACTTATTTATGACACAAAAAAAAAACAATCAATATCCAATAAGTATTCTTTTGAAAGTAAATTGATAAGAAAACACATTTTTACTTGTATCGGAAAATAAAACTCTTATTTGTTTAATAATAACACATTTTCTATTACTAAAAATAAGATCTCACAAGTATCATATTAAAAATATAAATTGATGAACACACATTAATTAGCTTTTATGAAAATACAACTCACCCGTTGTCTAATTTATTTAACATTGCAGTAGTACATTTTGACCACCAATCTTTATATCAAGCTCCGCGACATTCATTAGCACAACCAACATATTCTACAAAAGACCGAGGAATCGATGTGCTTTGTTGCAGCACTTGCTGCCGGCGTTTGCTGACAATGACAGTCTTAAGTGGTTCATTATTTTTCGATGCTAAGAAATGATAATAACGATCCCTCCGTAAAAAAAAAGTGACGATTTTTACTACTCAAAGAATTTCAAAGTTGCCGGAAGGGACAAAAGAGTATAAGAAAAGTTAGAAGGAAAAAATAGAGAGACGTGAGTGGCTAGTGACTAGTTAATTTGATTCTATTTGATACCATGGCACCATGCATATATATATAGTAAAATTTACCGTAACCTCCGATATGATTACCCTGAAAATTGCCCAAATTTTATTCATGTAGTCAAAAGAAATAGTCTAAATCATTTAGTGAAATATTTATGTTTGATCACATTAATTAAAATAAGTGATTTAGTAAAAGAAAAAGTGTAACATAAATCTTTTTTTTTTTTTTCACGTTTTCCGTTTTAAAAAAATATAAAATGTCCTTCACCACTATTAATAAACCTATATACCAATTACCAAACAAATTGATTAATTAAAGTTGAAAATAATTGATATATATACCTAATTCTTATTCACGTTTCTAGATATTAGCTAACCGTTAATAAACGCATTCCTATGTGTACTCTTATATATACATTATCGAACGGGCACAAATAAGTAATATTTGTTATAATGAGAAAGAAGGAACTGTTAAAGCTCATAACAAGAAGTAGCAGCAGCAAATCACAAGTGACAAGGTGCAGCTCAAAACAGCAACAGCAAACTGAACTTATAGTTGAAAGTTCATTGAGGACTTTTATCAAACACTTTTGTACAAAGTTAGTTACAAGCGGTTATCTTGTTAGACTTAGTTGTAACCGCCTAGGAAGTCAATTGATAGTTGAGATAGTCTATATATACATTGAATCAAACACTGCAAGCTCTAATTGAAGTTTAATGATCAAAATCGAGTTTATCAAGTTCTATTTGTTTTCTTCTTCTTCATCTTCAATTGTATTTTTGTGTTCTTGATTCATGAGCGTTGAATGTTCATGAAATTCATCATGGTATCAGAGAGATTTGATTGATTGAATTGCTTCCGCATTTCGTTTTTCTTGTTAGCATTCTTCTTTCCCTTGTTTTTCCTCTGTTCTTGGAATATGGCAATGGATAATCATCAAGGTCCTGGAGGTGCTGTTCCTGCAGATCTTGTGTTGCATCCTGGAGAAAGTCCAGCGTTCATTCTTGTTCAACCCATTCTTGATGAATTCAACTATCATAGTTGGAAGATAGCAGTCCTCAATGCCTTATCTTCGAAAAACAAGACTGGTTTCATTGATGGTTCAATTCCTCAACCTGTTGCTACAGATCCTCATTACAGATTGTGGCATCAAAATAATAGCATGGTCAAGGCTTGGCTTGGAAATTCTGTTTCTAAGTCGATTGCTCAAAGTGTTATGTCTTATAAAACAGCCAAGGACATTTGGGATGATTTGGAAGTTAGGTATGGGGGTGGTGATGCAGACAAACTGTCAGATTTGGTGGATGAGATTCAGAGTTTGAAGCAAGGTGATTTGTCTATTTCAGAATATTTTGCCAGACTCAAGATTTTATGGGATCAGTTGTTGGCTCTTACTCCTCCTCCTACTTGTGATTGTGGACAACAGTGGTATAGAGAGCATAATGAAAGAAATCATGTTATTCGATTTCTGAAAGGTCTCAATGACAATTTTGCTACAATGAAGTCCCAAGTCTTGATGATTTCTCCTTTCCCTTCTGTGAGGAATGTTTTTTCGATGGCTCTCAAACAAGAGAGACAACAGCATTATAGTTCTGGGGTTCATACTGCCAATTCTTCTGGTGTTCTTGGTAGTAGTTTGGTGAATAATGTGGATAAGAATGCTATGGCTGTTCAGAATTATGGCCAGAACACTGGTTTTAGGAAAACCTATAATAATAATGCTAAGAAGCCCCAGTGTACTCATTGTGGTATGACAGGCCACACAGTAGATAGGTGCTATAAGAAGCATGGATTTCCTCCAAATTTCAGAGGAAGGGGCAGAGGAAGGTCTTATGCAAATAATGTGGTTTCTGATGGTGGTTCTTGGTCAGATAGTGGATCTTGGTCAGATGGTGGTTCTTGGCCAGATCAGGATCAGCAAAGTCATCAACAAAATCAGGCTCAGAGTCAGATTACTCAAGATCTGAAGGCTCCTGTCACCCAAGAACAATATCAGCAGATAATGAACATTTTGAGGGGTGGAGCTTTGGTGCAGGATGCTCCTGATCTCGGTTTCACTCATCACACTCTCACTGCATCTACTAACTTTGGTAGTACAGACTCAGGTTTGGCCAAAACTTATAATCTTTTTGATTGGATCATAGATTCTGGTGCTAGTGATCATGTTGTCTATGAAAAAATGTTGTTTAAGTCCTGTAAATCTGTTGATAACTTGTTTGTATCTTTGCCTAATGGAAAAAGTGCCAAGATTACTCATATAGGTCAAGTCCTAATTAATAAAGACTTAGTTCTTGATAATGTGTTATGTGTTCCTGAGGTTCATCATAATCTGATGTCTATAAGTCAATTTATCAGAACTAGGGCTTATAATATCAAGTTTTTTTATGAATTCTTGTGTTATACAGGATTTGATTACTCTAAAGAGGATTGGTTCAGCTGAATTAGTAAAAGGCTTGTACATTTTAAAGGCTGACAGATCATGTTACTCTTTTCCTGTTACTAATGACAAGTTTGCTGGTGCATCTGAGTTGTTATGGCATTATAGATTGGGGCATCCCTCAGATCAAAGACTTAAAGTCATTAAACAAGATCATGCTCAAGTGAAACTTCCTGTTGATCATGTTTGTGATGTTTGTCCTTTAGCAAAACAGAAGAGGAATAGCTTTCCTGTTAGTCATTCTGTTTGTAAAGATCTGTTTGGTATTGTCCATATGGATATCTGGGGGCCTTATAGGACTATTGGTATCCATGGTCATAGATTCTTTCTTACTATAGTAGATGATTTTAGTAGATTTTGTTGGATTTTTCTGTTGAAGAATAAGAGTGAGGTTAGACCTCTGATACAACAGTTTTGTAATATGGTTGCTACACAGTATAATAAATCTGTAAAAGTTGTGAGGTCTGATAATGGTTTAGAGTTTCAGTTGCCTGAATTTTATGCCAACAAGGGTATTATACATCAGACATCTGTTGTTAAAACTCCTCAGCAAAATGGAGTGGTTGAAAGAAAGCATCAACACATTCTTAATGTTGCTAGGAGTCTTCAGTTTCAGTCTGGATTACCTGTGATATATTGGTCATATTTTGTCATTCATGCTGTTAATCTTATTAACATCATTCCATCACCATTATTGCAAGATAAGACACCTTTTGAACTGTTGCATAAAATAAAACCTAACTTTGATTCTGTGAAAGTATTTGGTTGCTTGACTTTTGCTGCTAATCTACATCATGATAATAACAAGTTTGCACCCAGAAGTGTCAAGTCTGTTTTCATAGGTTATGTTCCTAATGTTAAAGGTTATTATCTCTTGAATCTTCACACTAAACAGATTTTTATAGCAAGGGATGTAGTGTTTCATGAGATGGAATTTCCATTTAAGCAAAAGAGTTCAAAATCAGGTGATATCTTTAACTTGCCCTTGCCAGTTCCCACAGATCAGCATGTGCCTTGGAATGATAATGTTAATATAGTTGATGAAACATTGAACACTGAACACTCAAACTCAGCTCAAGGGCAGATGTTTGATCAGTCTTCTGATAACACTTCTGGTTCACATGAACCTGATCCTGATCCTGATCCTTGGGATAACATACATTATGTGGAACATGTGCAATACAATCTTAGTCATGACAGTCCACAGCCTAGAAAATCAACAAGGATCAGGGGGGCTCCTTCATATTTGAAGGACTACAAGTGTAATAATGTCCAAAAATCAAAATCTCCTCACACACTTGATAAAGTAGACACAATAGAAAACTTATCTGTTTCATATAAATCTTATATTTTCAGCTCCCAAGTCTTGACAGAGCCAAAGAACTATCAAGAAGCAGTAAAACATGAGGAGTGGAGACAAGCCATGCAAAATGAGATAAATGCATTACAGCAAACAAAGACATGGGAGGTAGTACCATTACCAAAGGGCAAACAACCAATAGGTTGTAAGTGGGTGTATAGGATCAAAAGAAAGGCAGATGGCTCAATAGAAAGATTCAAAGCCAGATTAGTAGCCAAGGGCTACACACAGCAACTAGGTCTAGATTATCTAGACACTTTCTCTCCAGTGGCAAAACTTACAACTGTGAGGACACTGTTAGCAATTTCAGCAGCAAAAAACTGGAATCTGCAGCAGCTTGATGTCAACAATGCATTTTTACATGGAGACTTAACTGAGGAAGTGTATATGCAAGTGCCACAAGGGTTTGATGCACAACAAGGCATGGTTTGTAGACTCAAAAAGTCATTATATGGTTTGAAGCAAGCTAGTAGGCAATGGAACATCAAGCTATCCCAAGCTCTGCTTGAGAGGGGGTTCAAGCAGTCTAAACAAGATTACAGCTTGTTCACAAAAGGGTCAGACAGCTCTTCTTTCATTGCAGTCCTGGTTTATGTAGATGATGTGCTTGTTACCAGTCCAGATTTGAGTAAGATCAAAGAACTAAAAGATTACTTAAATAACAAATTTGGCATCAAGGATTTGGGAGATCTTAAATACTTTTTAGGGCTAGAAGTAGCCAGGTCTAGCAAAGGGATCATCTTATCACAAAGGAAATACTGTCTGGAACTCCTTGAAGAATATGGTTTCTCAGAATGCAAACCAAGCACTACTCCTATGGATACAGCTATCAAATTACACAGTAAAGTCTTTGCAACATTAGATTCCAACAGCTATTATAAGAGCTTAGTAGGAAAACTACTCTATTTAGGGCTAACAAGGCCTGACATAACTTTTGCTACTCAACAGCTAAGTCAATTTTTAGACAAGCCCACAGAATTACAACTTCAAGCAGCTCACGGGCTCCTAAGATACTTAAAAGGCTCACCAGGACAAGGTATCTTCTTCTCAGCAAAAAGCAATCTGGAACTCAAGTGTTATGTGGATGCAGATTGGGCAGGTTGCAGTGACACCAGAAGATCAGTTACAGGTTTCTCAATATTTCTAGGAGATTCACTAATCAGCTGGAGAACCAAGAAACAAACAACAGTATCAAGAAGCTCCTCTGAATCAGAATACAGAGCAATGGCAATGGCATCTTGTGAACTTCAATGGCTTACTTATTTATTATCAGAATTCAACATTAAACAGGAAAGGCCAATTCCAATGTTTTGTGACAGCAACAGTGCCATATACATAGTGGAAAATCCTGTTTTTCATGAGAGGACTAAATACATAGAGATAGATTGCCATGTAGTGAGAGACAGATACCAACAAGGATTCTTGAAACCACTGCCTATTACTACAGAAATGCAGTTAGCAGATTTATTCACAAAAGCTTTAGATAAAGGCAGGTTTCAAACCCTATTGAGCTCCTATCCTTTAGTCAATATCTATCAACCTAAAAGTTCGGTTTGAGAGGGGGTGTTAAAGCTCATAACAAGAAGTAGCGACAAAGAAATCACAAGTGACAAGGTGCGACTCAAAACAAAGAATAAAGAAAGCCGAACTTATAGTTGAAAGTTCATTGAGGACTTTTATCAAACACTTTTGTACAAAGTTAGTTACAAGCGGTTATCTTGTTAGACTTAGTTGTAACCGCCTAGGAAGTCAATTGATAGTTGAGATAGTCTATATATACATTGAATCAAACACTGCAAGCTCTAATTGAAGCTTAATGATCAAAATCGAGTTTATCAAGTTCTATTTGTTTTCTTCTTCTTCATCTTCAATTGTATTTTTGTGTTCTTGATTCATGAGCGTTGAATGTTCATGAAATTCATCAGGAACTCGGCCAATACTAGTGAATAATATATTATGAAATTGGCATGCTACATGAGTATAGTTGGAGTATATTTGTTTACACGTGTGTATTATGCCTTAATTTTCTAACATCCAAATTCGATGATCTAATTGGTGTCGATTTTCTAACACGATAATATCCCAAAATCTGGGATGTTACAAAGGGTGATAAACCGAAACAAAGAAGACTGACACATTGAGCTTATGAGGGAGTACATGGACGATGTTGTGAGGTACCCTAAAGATTTTTTTTCGTCGTAGATTTCACATGTGAAAATCACTTTTCAAAAGAAATGCAGATAGCCTCGCAACATCTGATATATACTTCACTCAACGAAAAGATTGTTGTGGTGTAATGGGACGAACGTTGTGAAGATCTACCTATATAGGTGGAGTCTTCCTTATGATGAGCATACACCATCATACAATCCATGTGATCTATCCAATGACGAGCTCACTGATCTCAGAATAATGCGGCACGGAATGGTCCATGACGAGAATGGCTAAAGCGTGATCTGATTGATCATGTTTACACGCATGTTTGGGATCGGATGAAGGATAAATGACATTTCTATTCTAACCTATGAACTATCCTAAAAGTTCATGCTTTGGTTTTTGTATGATGCCTTTTAAATTTCCAACTAATAAGGCCTCGTTTCATTATGAATATTGTTCATGAAACTACCATTCTAAGGACTAAATTAATGCTCATAAACTTCATCAAAAAATTACATGAATTCGATTCATTTATTATCCTTCATACTCCACAAAACAGTAACATGTTATCCATAGAAAGATGAATACATACCTTATGACGATGACAAATTAGTCACCTATTAAGATCCGGGTTATTCTTCTATGAATGATGAATAACCAAGAACCCCAGCTCAAGAATAAAGAGGGGCGTGGGTGTGTTTTTGACTGAATCTAAGTGGTATTCTTAGATTGCCTACGTATCCTGTTATCTCTCCAGGAATCAAGCCGTACGTAGTTCCTGGATCGTTGTATTTATATAGACAATGCATGACCTAACCCTAATATGGGTCGGTTATGAGCTATTGTCTTATTTACCCTTTATTGGGCCTTACCCCTCGCCCAAGTTATCCTGTGGATAAATGGGCTAACGTAGCTGGTGTGGACTCTGTTCCCGACTTAGAGATCTGCCCGACTTAGGGTGATCGAGTCTGGAACTATCGCCCTGCACTGCTCGTAAGTCGATCATCGTACCCTCGGATCTCTGGCCTTGCGTTGGTCTCAAGGGTCGATACGCTTGCCATGGCTTCCATGTCGATAGTTCGACCTGCTGGCCTTAACTGGCATGCATTCCTTAACACGCCAGACATACTTGTAGGACCTACTCGATGACCGTGATATCGAGGTGCGTAACCCGGTATCGCCATAAGCCCAGGCACTGGAGAGGCGACTACCGTTGTCCGAGGTCAGATCTACCAATTTTGAAATCATCTTCGAGTTGGCCTGCATCTTGGGCGGGAAATGGTGTAACCGCTTCACATGCCACCTGTCTCCCTGGCCAATCGTGGCCCTTCATTATGACGTCATAACGCACTATCGCTTCGTCTTCTGCCCTGAATGATGTCATCCTTGATCTTCGCGATCTGTGGGGAGTTACAACTACTAGTAACCCCCTAATCACGCTCTTTTCACCGCTATTCGGCACTTAGCAACACATAAAAGGGGAGAGGAGTCCAGACGGTGAATCACTCTGCCTATCAATTTCTCCATTTTCTCTCAAGAATATACAAGTAAGCTTCATTTCTGTTATCATCCTTTTCATCGTTCCTACTGTTCTTGCTTAAATCATCCCATGTCTAGTAGTGCTACAATCTCTCGATAGGATAGAAGAGTCCCATTCCGCGACCAAACCCCTATATCCGCTTCTTCCGATCAACCCTGTAACCCAAATCCTGGGAGCCCTTAGGCATCATCGTGGAGCCCAAGAAACTATCCACTAGAATGGATGGAAAGGGCCTGGGGGTGCACCTCTTGTTTAACCATGGATGATCTCAACCAATCATGGCGGCGATATGGGCTATCTAGCCTCAACTGGTGGCTCGCCTTCCCTCCGCCAAGATCAATTTGCCGATGAGCCCCGGAAGGGTTCTCAGACGGTCTATGAGGCCCGGCCTATTGATGGGGTTAAGGTTCCCCTATGCCCGGGCGGTCCAGCCGTCCTTCGCCATTATGAGATCGGATATCTCAATCGGGCCCGAATGCCATCCGACTCGATGGGATTTCTAATCGCTCGCCGAGTCGCGGGATCGGATTTACCGTCCCTTTGTTCCGATGGTGGCACAAGATTGCTGCGATGCCGATTCGGGGTGGTATACGCTTTGAAGCGCACCGTCGTCACGAGTTTCGTGTCTCGAGGACCTTCATCTCATGGAAACTGGAAACCCAGGTTCTTTTTTTTCTCCGACATGGGTCGGATAACCCTTATGTCGGCTTATGGAGGTCGAGAGAAGGAAGAGATGACAAACTAGGTCGGGAAGTTGTACCTAACGAGGCCATTACCCTCGGGAGATTTACCTTCGAGGTGGCTACACAGAACCTGAGTCTTCTTTATGACCTTGCCCTCCTCGAGGAGGCGGGCCCCGCACCATACATAGCGCTTAAATCCCCGCGATCGGGGAAAATTGTATGGACCTTTGTTATATTATTATTAAGTCTTAATTCTTTAACTTACATTTATCATATATTGACTTCTTCTGCTTTTGTCGCCTTGCGTTGGGAAAATTCGCAGCGAAATTCAAATCCTTCCATCCTCGCTCGATCGTTCTCCTCCTCGAATTACAGAGGTTGGAGGAGACAAGATCGCTCCTGTGTCGAGGGAATCCATCTTTTATTAACGTAGCTTCGACTGAGGGTACCTTTGCTGATACGTCTATACCTCCATCGACTTCTGGTGAGCTCACGGTCCGCTTTGGTTCGTTGAGGGATGAGGATGATGATGCTGTGGTTGTTCCCGAAGAGGAAGATCGAGTCGAAGAAGTCGAGATGTCCGGGGTAAAGAGGCCGACTCCCGCAGATCTACTTAGAGAGCAACGAGAGAAGGGCCAAAGTGGCCAAGTCTCGCCGAGGTTCCCTCCTCCGACTCGCAATTAAGAGCCATGATCGCCGAGGAGTATATCGTCATGGAGGACAAGGTCTTGCTTAGCTCCTTCCGAAGCGGGCCGCGCATAAGTTACTTGTTTTCTTCACTGATTCCTTTTCACGCTTGTCATTTCCGCTTTAAAACTTATGACTTGCGCTTTTTTGTAAGGCGAATTATCTCGATGGGTAAGGAGGTCGCCGGCGTCTGAATCGCCTTCCAAAACAAGAGAAGGGCTGAAGAAGAGATTCGCAACTCATCTCTGAAAAGCTCGCCCAAAGCGCTGCGTACGCGGCTCTCGAGGGCCAGTTCGACGCGCTTCGAGCACAGCGCGATCTCCGAAGGAAAGGCTCGAGAATGAGTTGGCACCGCGAATGCCAATCCGCCCAGGCTCTGAGGCCTCCGGAGAGAAGGATAAGACTCGGCGGATGTCCAGAGACCCTAAGGCAAGAGCAGAAAGGAGTGCGGACTGGAACAAGAACGGGATATGTTAAAGCTCGACTTGAGCCAAGTCCCCGGTCAAATTGAAAGATCTAGAGCCGACGCCATTGTTGCGAGTATCGGAAGTCTGACGCAGCGAGTGATGACCTAACCGTAATCATGAACAAAGCCATCATTGGTGGATTCACCAAGGCTGTAGATCAGATTCGGAGGGCATATCCCGAGGTTGGGGTCGACGTAGAAAAGCTTGATGAGCCTTGGCTTTACGACCCCAACTTTGAAGCGATTTATGACCAATGCTTTGCGAGTTCCAAGAAGGTGTTTCTCGCTTACGCAAAGTATCTTCGTGGGTCGACTTCACCTCCGGCAATGCTTGGTTCTAGTCTCGATGTCGCTCCTTAGTTTTTCTTGCTCTTTACATCTTTCCATTGTAATTTTATCTGCAACTTTGATCGTTATTGACATTTCGTAATTAACATACTTTGTGGGTTGGTCTTATCGACCTGGCCCAGTTTTTGAATTTTATTGTTTTCCCTTTATTCATGTTATTTACCTTTGCCTTAGCTTTTTACTTGTTGTTTGCCTTTCGCTTGTCGAGTCTATGACTCGCTTGCTACTTGCTTTAACCGAGTGTTATCGGCTTTTACTTGTTGTTTGCTTTTCGCTTGTCGAGTCCGAACTCGCTCGCTACTTGCCTTTATCGAGTATTCGCCCCAAGTGTTGTTTTGGACCTTCGGTTCTTAACACACTTAGGATTTATTTGAATCCCAATCGACCCTTTGCCTTGGCCTTTCAGCTTTAATCGGCTTATTAGGTATCGATTTGGGTAGGTTAGCCCGACATTGCGAACTGTGCTTGTCTCAGTCGTATTGCCCCATATGTAGGTATAGACTTCCGACTTACACGGTGGCCCGACATTGCGAACCGTCCTTTGTCTTTGCCTTATTCGACCCTAGGTGTCGTTGGGCTTCTGACTTGGACATTGACCCGACCATGCGAATCTAGACTCTACCTTAGCTCCGTGGCCTCTTGGGCTAACTTGGCTTATGGCTTGTCCTCGAGTTCCGACTACGCGACTCTAGAATTTGCCTTAGCTCTGTCGCCTCTTGGGCTAACTTGGCCTCTGGCTTGGGATCGAGTTACGACTTCGGATTGCTCAATTTTTTAAATTCTCGACTATAACTTCGTGTCCTTTTGGACTTAGAATATTATAGTTAAATAAAAGTTATAACACAATAAACATAAAAGTAGACGTTTTATTATGGTAACTCTTGAATTGTCCCCTGGACTGATTACAAGTTTCACAAGATCAAAGTAAATATGGGCTAGTCGATCTAATACTTAAACATAATACTTTCGAAGGTTGTTGGCATGCCATTGCCGAGGTACGGTTGTTCCGTCTGCCCGACCTAATTGGTAGGATCCTTTGGGATGAACCTTTAGAATTTGATATGGTCCTTCCCACCTGGAGCAAGTTTGCCCATCGCTTCTTGTCGATCGGCTTCATTTTTCCCGAGAACTAGATCCCGACCTTGAAATATCGATATCCGACTTTTTCGTTATAAGATCGAGAGATTTTTGTTTATACCTTGCCATTCTCGGCCGAGGCTATCTCTCTTTTCTTCGAGATTGTCCTTCTCTTGTCGGACATCGGGTTCATTCGCTTCGATGTTATATGCCAAGATTCGAGGGAAGGGAGGCCGACTTCAGCAGGGATAACTGCCTCGCACTCGTAAGCTAGGGAGAAAGGTGTTTCGCCTGTCGATGAATTTGGAGCTGTCCTGTATGACCACAGGATGCTCGGAAGTTGAACTGCCCAGTCTCGACCTTGTTCCTCCAAATTTTTTTTCAGCCCCGCTTGATCTCGGCCGATTGGTCCGCTCGACCGACCGCTTGCTTGCATGGGTGTGCTACCGAGGTAAAGTGTTGATCGATCCGATATTCTCGCCAACCACTCTCGAACCCTTCGGTCTTCGAATTGTGTTCCATTATCCGAGATCGACCTTTGGGATTCCATATCTCGCACAAAATATCGACCCACAAAACTTTTTGATGGTGGTCGCTCTGATGTCTCGGTATAGCTCGCCTCTACCCACTTGGTAAAGTAATCTACAAACCACCACTACAAATCGATTATTTCCTGGAGCTCGAGGTAAAGGACTCTACAATATCGACTCCCACATATCGAATGGCCAAGCGGACGAGATAACGTTCATTTCTTGCGCTTGTTGGTGTGAGATGTTGTCGTGAATTTGACATGTGTTACACCTCACGAACTAAGTCGTCGCATCTCGCTGCATTGAGGGCCGTGAGTATCCAAATTAACTTGCTTTTCCGAGCTAACATTCGGCTCCACAATGGTTTCCACAGTTCCTTTATGAATCTCTTCGAGGATATAATTGCCTTCCGACTCGACACACATCTCAACCATGGACTTGTGAAAGATTTGCGATAAGTATGTCATTGAAAAATGCGTACCTTGCCGATCAAGTCGGATCTTTCTTGACTGCACTTTGTCATTCGGTAGAATCTCATCCCTTAGGTATAGAACAATCGAGTCCATCCATGTGGCTCACCGAGTGATCGGCCGAGCCTCCTTTTCTTCGTAGAATTTCTTATTTAGCAATTCCACCGTAACTTTTTACTCGAGACAAAATTCGAGGCGAGCTTTGAGAGTGCATCGCCCTCTTATTCGACTTCGAGGTACCGCCTTCGATCCGAATCGAATTGAATCTTGCCATAAGGCCTTGAACAACTCTTAAATAATTCTTCATTGTCTCTTCCTTGGCCTCGTACTCTCTTTCACATGATTAACGACCAACTTGAGAATCACTATAAACCATCGATCTTCGACCCCGACTTCAGAGCAAGTTTTAGTCCGGTTATCATTGCTTCATATTCGGCCTCATTGTTAGTTGCCTTGAAGTCGAATCGAGAGCATAAGAAACTCTTCCCCTTCGGCCGACTGACTAGCAATGGACACCTCCCGCTCCTTCTTTACTCGATGCTCCATCGACGTGTAAAATCCACTTGACTTCGTGGACCTGCTTTTCCTGGTCGATTTGTCTTTCAAATACCTTCCGCTAAAAAATCTGCCAAGGCCTGAGCTTTAATCGCGGTTCGGGGAGTGAACTCTATATCGTACTGAGCCATTTCAATTACCCACTTCGCAAGTCGACCCGATGTGTCTGGTTTCGCAAGTATTTGCTTGAGTGGTTGGTCCGTGACTACCAAGATCGGATGGGCTTGGAAATAGGTCCGAGTTTTCTCGAGGCATGTACCAGGGCTAATGCGAGCTTTTCACCGGTGAGTACCGGACCTCGGGACCGTAAATGCTTTGCTCACGAAGTATATGGGCACCTGACCCTTGTCCCCTTCTCGGACCAAGACCGCACTCACTGCTTCATCGCATACCGATAAGTAAATCAACAATCTTTCCCCCTCTCGAGGTGAGGTGAGGGTAGGTAACTCTGATAGATATGCCTTTAATTCTTCGAAGGCTGTCTGACATTCATCATCCCATTGGAAAGGACTGGCCTTTCGAAGAATCTTAAAAAAGGGCAACGCACGTTGAGCTGATCGAGATAGGAATCTATTTAGTGCTGCCATTCGACCGTGTGAGTCTCTCAGATTTCCTTTGTATTTCGAGGGGCATATATTTTAACGTGTCTATCTTGTCCGGATTAGCTCGGATCCCGCCTCTCGATATCATGTATCCTAAATTTGCTCGACCGCACTCGGCGTGCACTTCTTAGGATTCAATTTCATTTGCGTATTTCTTAGCACCTCGAACACCTCTCGTGTATCGATTAGAAATCGCTTCAATGATCGGCTTTTAATGAGCAAGTCATCCACATATACTTCCATGTTTCCGCGCGACTGCTTTCGCAAAAATTTTATTGTCTCGCCTCGGTATGTAGCTCCGGCATTCTTAAGTCCGAAGGCATGGTTACATAACAGAAGGTGCCAAACTCGTGATGAACGCCGCCTTGTCTGCATCTCGAGGATCCATTAAAATTTGGTGGTACCCCTGTATGCGCATCTAAAAGGCAAAAACCTCAAAACCGATGGTCGAGTCCACTAGCCTGCCGATTTTGGGTAATGGGTAAGAATCCTTGGGACAGCCTTATTCAAATCGGTGAAGTCCACACACATACGCCAACCGCCATCCGGTTTTTTCACTAACACCGGATTGGCCACCAATCGAGATATAGCACCTCTTTTACTATATTGGCCGCTAATGCCTTTACCGACTTCCGACTCAATAGCTTCCAATCGATCCGATGCGAAATTTCTTTTCTTCGCTTGATCGCCTTTAGCCTGGTCAACTTCGAGCTTGTGAACCGCAATATCCGCTGGAAGGCCAGGCATATCTCAAGCTTTCCATGCAAAACATCTCGGAATTCCGCCAACAAGTCGATCAATGATTGTTTTTCCCGAGTCGGTATCCAAACCCCGACTTGGACATTTTGCTCTTCTCGCTTCCCCCCCACAGTGTCTACGTTGATCGCTTCTCATTTGAGGCCCAAGATTTATCTTCCTCTTCCTCTCGGATCGGTTCTTCGATAAGGACTTGCTTTGCACCGCCGATTTCCATTCATAATAATTGAATTGCAACTCCCGGCGACTTCAATATCCCTTTGACCTCGTGGGAACCCTTCCGAGTTGGGAACTTCATCATCAT
The DNA here is from genome assembly GCA_026214975.1 of Gentiana macrophylla. Lineage (NCBI taxonomy): Eukaryota > Viridiplantae > Streptophyta > Magnoliopsida > Gentianales > Gentianaceae > Gentiana > Gentiana macrophylla. Next base: position 38,253,588 of record CM047810.1, read on the forward strand.
TATGGTATGTCGAAATGATGGCTCAGAACTCGAAGAGGGCGTGTCGCCTAAGATTACATTGTACGCGGGAGGGGCTTTCACGACCACATAACTTAACTCGAACGTTTCTTCCTCTTTCCCCATCTCCTCACAAGCTGCACATACCTTAATGGATCCCAACGGGTGGATCGCTCGCCTGCGTGAATCCAAACAAAGTGGGGAGACTATAGTGATCAAGTCTTTATCTTTCAACTTCATTCCTTGGAAGGCCGAGTAATATAGATGTTAATCATACGCCATTGTCGATGCATACCTCGATACCCTGGTGCGGCTTATTACGCCTCTATTACTAATCCTTCAGCTGTGATTCTCGACTTTGGAACGCCGCCTCTTGGCCCATACCCGACCCCGTCGAAAGTCTTTGCTTGCTTTCCATATCTCGAAGCCGCCTTCCGCCCCTTGATCGCTCGTTTTTTCCGTTTCCCGGCCCGAATATTGTGTTAACATAATTGTTCGGCCGGTTGTCTTCATATCTCGTCCCGACCGTGGTTTTCTCTCACAAGATCTGGAGACCGATCTCGCCGCCTCTCGATGATCTCTTCCTCGACATCCATCTTGGTCGGGATTCTTCCTCTTATCGCTTTATATGCCCTTGGGCTCTGGTAACGAAGTTCTCGCCGATGACCTCATCCACCGGCCTTCTTGGATGCAAGCCTGATGTCTCTCTTCAAATCCATGCGCCATCGGTTGCATGGCCTATGTCCTCATGGAATTCACAAAACTTGTTTGACCTCCGCCTCTCTCGAGGTTTCTTGATCGGTGGGGGCCTCTTTGCTAGTTCTTCGATACCATGATGGATGTGATCTCCGATCTCGATCGGTTGAGAGGAACAAAGTCTTTATCTTTCTTTCCTCTTTTTCTCTCGACCGATCCGAGAGATGTGCTTCAACTCGATTAAACACGTATGTTTATCGACTCGATCCCAAACAGAGGCTTTCTTCTCGGCTTCATGTCTTTGCCGAGGTTGGCTCTTTCCCGACCACGACTCTCTTTCCTTGGGTCCATCCATTCGGCTTGGGTGTGTCTACGCACCGCTTCTTCGCTTTGACAGAATGTGGACCACATTCACACACTCGTCCATAGTTCTCGGGAGAGTTCTACTCAACTTTTCGTATAATTTGGTGTTCCTCAAACCCCTACAAACGAGGTGATCGAAGTCTGCCTTGAGGGTCCTTTACTTGCATCGCTCGATATTGAAGCGCCTTAAGTACTCTAACACCGTTTCATCTCTCAAAGTCGCCTCATGTTCATGAGGTGCGTTTCACTCAATCGAAACTTTTGTTGACGATAAAGCGTCTCTCGAACTTTCTCTCGCCAACATGGAAAAATCGAGATCGACCGGGCCTCGGGCGTCAGAAACCATTCTCTAGCCCGACCTACGAGCAGAGTCTCGAATGCCCGCACCGCATCTCGCCTGGTGCCCCGCCCAACCTCATCTCGCGATAGATACCTGTGTAAATGGTCCTCCGGTCGGTGGTGCCATCATAAGGCTCTATCTTTGGAATCTTAAACCCTTGGGTTTAGGAAAATCTTCAATCTCCTTAGTAAAAGGAGACTCTAAGAACAATGAAACCTTGCTTTTCCCGTAATCACGCCCAACTCGCGTCTGGCGCTATCCTCTCGCATCCTTTGATGCTTCGATGAGTTTCTTCTTCCGCTTTTCAACAGAGCCAGAGGATGCGCCGATCTCTTGAATCGGGCCGGGTTAGGTTTAGGCATATTGATATTTAAACCTCCTCCAAATTGTTGTTGCGGATTCTCGCCTGGCGAGAACCTCTTCCATGATCTTTGCAGAGCGCTAATGTCCTGACCGCCAGCTTGATCCACCAACAATTGTCGTTTCGGGGCCGACTCTTGCGTCGCTTCAAGGGGTTTTCCGGATCGGTTCCAGTGTTCGGCTCTTTTTCACCTCGCGTCTCCATGCCCACTTCCTCTTCTAACTGCAGACTTGGCGGATCTGTGTTTTTGGAAGTGGTCCTTCTGGGTGGTTTATCCTTGGGTGGCATGTTCCCGGCTTATTCAACAATTGAAGACCCTCCTTCTAGCGCCAATGACGATGACAAATTAGTCACCTATTAAGATCCGGGTTATTCTTCTATGAATGATGAATAACCAAGAACCCCAGCTCAAGAATAAAGAGGGCGTGGGTGTGTTTTTGACTCGAATCTAAGTGGTATTCTTAGATTGCCTACGTATCTCGTATCTCTCCAGAATCAAGCCGCACGTAGTTCCCGGATCGTTGTATTTATATAGACAATGCATGACTCTAACCCTAATATGGGTCGGTTATGAGCTATTGTCTTATTTACCCTTTATTGGGCCTTACCTCGCCCAAGTTATCCTGTGGATAAATGGGCTAACGTAGCTGGTGTGGACTCGGTCCCGACTTAGAGATCTTGCCCGACTTAGGGTGATCGAGTCTGGAACTATCGCCCTGCACTGCTCATAAGTCGATCATCGTACCCTCGGATCTCTGGCCTTGCGTTGGTCTCAAGGGTCGATACGCTTGCCATGGCTTCCATGTCGATAGTTCGACCTGCTGGCCTTAACTGGCATGCATTCCTTAACACGCGTACATACTGTAGGACCTACTCGATGACCGTATATCGAGGTGCGTAACCCGGTATCGTCACCTTACATGTTATTCTTCGCCAAGATTATGTGTCCAGCTTTCATCAACTAGAAAACATGGAATGGGTATGTCTGTAGATGCCCTAAAAGTAAAAGGTCGTGCCTCCGGTGAATGGACAAATGATGTAGCTAGCAAGTCATATATAGCTTACTTTCTACACGTAATTAGAAAACTTTTGATTTGTAGGTCATAACAATTGAAACAATTAATTATGAGAAATGAGAACACAAAAATGCAAAGCGTAAACATTCCTTAACAACTAATCATATCACCAATTGGATCACAATCTAACAGTTTAATGGATTGCACTGTTTGTGTGAAAAGTTATATAAAAAAAACGATACCATTTGTTCCACAGTTCGCCCGCTTTTCGGATTTCTCGTTAATGTAACGTGTAAGGCAGACCATCTTGTCATTGTTGGATGAATGGTCCCCCAACGAGATTGTAATGCATCTTTCGTCCTTGATGAATCTTTTTTCCATTCGACCTTCATTAGCTCGTGAAATTTAGCAGTCACGCGATTCCATAATCCATTTTTGCGTTGCCTCGTCCCAACAATAGGGTCCTCTGAAATCTTCAACCATGCAATGCAAAGTTCAACAACCTCATCGACAGTCCAGTGTTCCGGTGCACCCTCTGTTTGTTTTCTTTTGTTTGATTCCTTGGAATGTTGGCTATCAAAACTCTTCGGTTGAGATGGTTCTTGAAAATATTTATGAAACATTATGGTGGAGACAGGACTGGAGTTAATTTTTGTGTAGTGTTTGTTGGAGCCACGTATAGATTGAATGGTAATACTCCGGGGGGGCGAAGGAATTGAAATGATGAACTCGGATGCCAATTTGTAGGAAAACTTGCCGACATCTCGGTTGGAGTTCGGATCGTAGACATATTTGGCGATTGATTGTTGAATACCTGCAAATCTAACTGACTGCTTTGTTCCAGTATTGTGTATGCGCATTCGGTTGATTGAAAGGCTTCGATCAACCGAATGCGCATGGTGCCTTTCAATCAACCGAATGCGCATGGTTGATTGCCTGATTTGCTATAACAGCAAGCTCAACCCGTGCAAATGAAGCTTATGTCATTTTTTCTGGTCCATTTCTAACTTGTTTTTCACACATTTTTTATTTTCTGAAGTGTGGTTTTATACTATAGGACTGATGCTAAAACTCACAAAATATACTAGTTTCATAATTCTATAAGTGATTCCCGTTTTCACAACCGAAAAAGAAAAAAAAGAAACTAAACAGATTGATGTAGACACTGGCGGATCCAGAAATTTTGTTCAGCGGGGTCCGTAATTATTAGTCTAAGTAATTTTTTTTTTCACAGGTACGAAGTATTTTTCGATAGGTATAACGTAGAGTTTTCTTATTTTTAGCTGGGTCCGCGGATCCCATTGCGAAACACATAGATCCGCCAATGGACGTAGATATGGTGCATTATAAATCAAATCGATAAGCTTGACAATAAAAAGATGGACAATATATACGCCATCTTTGATTCATGATTTCTCAACAAACAAAAAAATTAAATAAAAATAATAAACTCAACAGATTGAGATACATTATGCTTTATACTTCAAATTCATAAGCTTGACAACCGATCTGGATAATAATTAGAGAAATTCAAACTTACAATCTTGACTTTGAAGATTAGATGTTATGCTCTCTAGGCCAAGCAGCGGCGAGAAGAAAGGCAGAAAACTTGTGGAAGTTATTGGAGTGCACCTACCATACGCGATTACACTCATTTGACAAACTATACACCAACTTTTATTTTCAAATCAATTAAACTGTAATTCAGATTTGTTTAGCGATCCAATTGATTGATACATCCAAGATACTATACAAAACTTCCCGAAAACTTGGCGGCAGATTTTTTTTCCGAGAAAAAGAAGAGGGTAATATGCGATAGGGGTCGCGGGCTAGAAAGACAAAATAAAATACAAAATAAAAAAAAATGTGGGATTATTTTATTATTTTTTATGTTTGCTATTGTATGTAGGAAAGAGGACTACTATCCCCCCCCCCTCCCGTCACCCCCCCCCTCCCGTCACCCCCTCCCGTCACCCCCGTCCCATCATTGTTTTTTTTTTTTTTTTTTTTTTTTTTTTCATTTGTAAAATCCTTTAACAATTTTTTTTAAACTTAATTTGTATTTTGTTGTTTTTATTTTATAATTGAAAATTTTGTACAAATTATTAACACGTATTTTTTATTTATATTATTATGTTAATGAAATTTGATAAATAAAATCAATAAAACGAGTGTAGTATTGATAGTCACATTTCTCTATCATTTTTATTCACAACCACTTATTCAGATTTTTTTTATCTTCAATTCTTACCATCTATTTCTCTATCATTTTTATTCACAACCACTCATTCAGATTCTTCTTATCTTCAATCCTACTCATTCTTATCTTCAATCCTACCCATTCAATTTAGAAAATAAAAAGTCTCTCATTTATATTTCATCTTATCTTCTTATCATCAATTCTAACCACATATTCAGATTTTCTCATTATCATCTCATCTTCAATTTCTCTATATATTGGACTCATTTCACTTACTAAAAAATCATCATAATTTATCCAACTCTTTCATACATACTCATTCAACACATATTCAATTGATTTTCGTAACTCATAATATGGATCCCTACAATTCATCATTCTTTGGTAGTTCGCCATTTGAAAATAATTTTACAAATTTTGGTAGTTCGTCATTTGGAAATGATTTTACAAATGATGTTCCTAGTGGGGATAGTTGGCCAGTTGGAAACAATTTTACAAATGATTTTCCTAATGGGGAAAGCATCCCCAACGCTTGAGCGTGATTACACAAATTAATTTACAATCGATCAAAGTTAGTTATCGTTGTTGTTATTTTCCACATTCGTTACTTATTTTCATTTTAGATAGTATAATAGTGTTCTTGTACTTCGATTTTTCTATAGATATTTGAAAGTAGAGATGTCATGTGTCTCGGATTTTATGCTAAACGAAATATAACAAGTAATAAAATAAATCCGGTTTACCCCAAGTGCAGGGATCGTAGTATAATGATTAAAACCGGAGTCGAACTCACAGGGAATCGTCTTTGTCTAGTTTGATTAATTTTCCTAAAGTTGTCACGAGAAGTAAAAACGTCATATCCTAAACAATTTAAAGACTACAACTAAAATAACAAAACAAAATGAACTAGTAATGAAAACAATAAAGTTAAACTAGACAGAAGATTAAAAATCTAAAGCCAGCGAAGATAGTTGCGAACCGAATAACGAAAATAATTCCATTCTATAAACTAAATAAAAATTATAAAATTGCGATGGTGATAACAAATGATTTTTTTTCAATAAATTTAACAACGAACAAGCAATGATCCACCGATCCCGCAACCTCAAATTTCTTCTAAGGTTGTCTAGTGATGATTTAATAAGAATTGTGGTTCACCTATCATAAGTATGAATTTCTAACATCTTAGAAAAATTCACCTATCAATCTTTTTCATCCATCGATCCTAAAGATTAACGCTTTAATTATCAAGGTGTGAAATTTATCAATCTCGTAACCTAGATATTCAACCTAACAACTATCGTTAATTAGATTAAAAATCCAATCTTTACTATGGTGTGATCTTAGTTTAACAACGATTCTCATCAAATATTAAACATCAAACAGCAATACATTCATCAATGAAATTGCATAATAACAATAAAAACATAGAAAAGATACAATCTCATTAAAACTCACAAACAATCCAAAGAGTCGAAATTGAGATGCTTTTGAACGATCGGTTTCACAAAGCTCGTTCAAGAAAGCCTCACCTCTAACCATCGTCACACGGAGAAAAATAAAATTAAAAAAATAAAAAACACTCGGTCGATCCGAGTGTCGTGGTTCGATCAACCGAGCCCTACACTTTTTTTTTTTTTTTTTTTTTTTTTGCTTTTTCTTGTCGCCTCTGTTCTCCAGATGCTTTTTCGTCCTTCTCTGTTCCAATGATCATGCGTCCTTTATAACCTTCTTCGAGCTAGGGTAATAATTATCCTATTTCCTTTTCTTTAAAAATAAAAACTAAACCCTAATAAAAATATAATAATTCCATTTTTGTCCTTCTAGATAGGTCTTCAAATAAAATGCTGTTCAAATCCTTCACTTTCGTTGACTCGCTCCACGATATGCCTGTCGCACTCTACAACATAATAAAAACATGCAAAGTGTAACATCACATATATAAATAGATAATTGCTAATAAAATCACGTAAATAACCCGACTTTGCACTCTAATACTTTCCAACTTCATTCTTTCAATAAATCCATTAAACACTTAATTTTCTATAAAAATTAATAAAATACCAAGGATATTGTTACGAAATAATGTAATATAAATCGTAAAAATCACCGTAAACATCATGCTAGATTGGGTTCGAAGAGTTGGTAATGAAAATGGTTTTGTGATTGTCATAGATAAATCGTGTAGTAAAAATGGAAATAAAATGCGGAGATGCACTCTTATTTGTGGAAAAGGAGGATTGTATAAACCGCCACGCGAAAGGCATACAATGAGTAGGGATACTGGAACGTATAAACGTGGTTGCCCATTTAAGCTTCGAGGTGTAGCACAACCACCGCACGGTGTGAAGTGGGGTTTGAAGGTTGTTAATGGTTTTCATAACCATGAAGCAGCTGAAAGTTTAGAGGGATTTGAGTATCCTTCAAGGTTGACTGCAACCCAGTAAAAAATTAGTGCATGACATGTTCAAAAGCACTGCTCCTCGAGAAATTCTTAGTGTGATGAAACAACAAGACCCATCAATTACTACAGGAATTAGGAGTATTTACAATGTCAAAGCACTGTATAAGAAAGAGCAGTTGGGGGGCTTATCTGAAGCTGGGTACATTTTAAGAGAATTACATGTTAAAAAATACATGTACGACTTTATGAAAAATGAACACACTGGTGAGATCACATATATTCTTTGGGTTCATCCTAAAAGCCTAGAGTTGTATGTGAATTTTCCGTCGGTTTTAATTATTGACGCCACGTACAAGATCAATGAGTATGGGATACCGCTTTTAGAGATTGTGGGTATCACATCCACAATGCAAACTTACTATATTATGTTTGCATATTTGAGTAATGAGACGACAGAGCGATTTGTATGGGTATTGGATACGTTAAAAGATGGATGGTCTTAAAAGGAGTAGCGTTTCCATCGGTGGTTGTTTCAGATAGGGATCTAGCGCTTCTTGGTGCAATAGGAGAATGTTTCCCATTCGCGCATCACATCCTTTGTATTTGGCATATAAATTAGTGTGTAATGAAGAAGTGCAGGCCTATGCTTGGTAAAAGATGGATCGAATTTAACAATGCATGACACTCGATTATTCATTCATAGAGTGTGGAGACTTTAGATTTCAGGTGGAATGCCATGTAAATTGACTTTTCAAAATTCACGAAAGCCACAACATACCTTTGGAATACATGGTTATGTCCTTACAAGGAGCGGTTCGTTGATGTGTATGTAGACAAAGTTATGCACCTCGGGAGCCATTCAAGTCAAAGGTAACTTTCTAATATCCACTATTTATTCATTATCCTACACTATAGAATATTGCATGTATCATTCCTATTTAACACAATGTATGATTAAAATGCGAGGGTGGAGTCTCATGTCATGCGAGACTCAAACGATACTTCGATATTTCAGCATCGCTTACAACATCCTTTCAAAAAATAGAAAAGATGTTGACTGCTCAATTTGGGGATATTCAAAGTTCATTCCAGAAATCTTTGAGTTTTCCACGACATCGACATGTACGTGACGCAATTTACAGTGAAATCAGATATTGCGTTTCATTAGAAGCAATGGATGTAATCGATAAACAGATATTGGACTCATTTGATAGATTAAATTGAATAGATTTCAAAAACATATAATTTATTAAAACATAATTTATCAAAAAAAAGTTACAAGCAAAAAATTTAAAACAAAGAATTGGTATAGATTGATAAAAAAAAAGAAAAAAAATTGGGGAGGGTGATGGGATTGGGAGGGGGGAGGGGGGAGGGGGGAGGGGTTAGTAGCTCCCGTCGGAAAGTGGACAGAGCTCATCCCAAATCCCATTCAAAAGTTTTTTGATTTGCTATAATATAATCATTGTAACGACATCTAAAAGATCATCTATAAAATAAAAATAAAAAATGCACTATCCAATTGTGCATTAAGTATGATTGTGATTGGTCAAAGTCAGTGTCAAGAGATTCCAAGTGTAATCTCATTGCTCTTTTTCAAGTTTAGTGATTTCTAAAATTTGTGTTCATTCTGGGGGTTATGTAATAGCATTGAACTCATTTTCAATTTTCAATGGTAGTTATATGATGGACACATCTTATCGCACATACATGATGCTTGTATATAAAATGTGATATCCCGACTTTTCGAAAAAGGACAGACGTGTCTTTTTGCGAAAAGTAGAATATTATAATTTACGGATTTAAAGTATTTTAAGTGTATTTATATATATTTGGCCGATATATATAAATAATTTGGAGATAAATCTGATTTTAAGTAAAAAATGACAATTAAGGAAAATAAGGGATTAGGTTAATTATTGGGATTTTTTCTATTTAAGGAAAATAAACCCCAAACAGTTTTCCTAATTATTCTTATCAGATTTTCCACCTCCAATTCATCTTCTGCGTGTGAGAGCCAAGCTAGGGTGAGAGCTTGCTATCAATTTCTAAGTCGGATCTTAACGGTTTTCGAGATCGAATAGGGCATCGGAATCGTCGTAAAGAGAGCGTCGATTCAATATCGTAAAGTTGGAGCTTTTCCCGAGGTTTCTCTGCAAAAGGTGTTCGCTTGTCGCAGTCTTTTCCGGTTTTGGCTTGGATTAGCTTGCTTATAAGGTAAAGAGGCTCTTCCTACAATTCTAATTATTGTTATTGAGGTTTAGATCACGTTTTATGATGCGTAGATGTAAGAAAATTGTGCTTTTTCATTGATCAAAGGGTCATAGACGTTTAGATATGTTTTCTACGTTTTTCTGAGTTGAAATTGATGTTAAATAGGTTAGAAACGATTCAGAAATCGAGTTGTGAAGGTTTTAGCGTTTTGGGAAAAACCAGGCGGACGGGCGCCTGCATTAGCGCACGGGCGTCCGAGACCTAATGCTTTCAGACGGGCGTCCTGCACAAGCGACGGGCGTTTGAGGTCGAATTTTGATTCAGGATGTAGTTGTTTTTGACGGACGGGCGTCTGGGGTTTAGTGGACGGGCGTTCAAGGCCAAACGGGCGTCCATAGGATGTCAAACGGGCGTTTGACATGTTTTGCCTAGTTTTTACTGTTTTATCTTTTCAGCTTGGTTTTGGCTTCATAATCGTGTTTTCACTGTTTTAAACCCTTAGTCATGATATGTTAACATTAATTAAACATGAACAAGCTTCGATTGAACTTCTGATTCGTTCAGTTAAAACAACGAATGTACTCTTAAAGGGAGTTGAAGTTCGGATCCATCGAAAGGGCATGAAAGGGCTTGTGCTTTGATGGATTAGTATTCATCAATGTCTGTGTAATTGCTAGGCATTGTCCATGTCTAGTGGTCTAAGAAAGAGAGTTGAGTTTGTGAGGGAGTTTACTTGAAAAGACTTAGGTGGCTAGTTAATAACCATTAATAATTACATACTTGCATAGTAGTAAGATTAAACATCATGTCATCCTTGGTAAGGCATAATACTATATCGCAATGTGTGTAGGCCTTCTGGATAGAGCGAGTAAACTTGCTTTGCCTTTCTGTAGGCACCGTGAGTAGAGGTACTTGTTGTGGATAACTTTGCCGCCATTAGAGGGCACCGTGAGTAAAGGGACTTCACAAGTAGATAACTCACGCCCCAAGGGCACCAGGGAGTAGAGGACTTTACAGCTTGAATAACTCCGTGGGTTCACAAGACCCCAAGTACGAGAGGACTTCACCGAACGCAGTATACTATCGGGACTAGCCCGTGGCTATTGGTGTGATCCACCAATAGGTTGCACCCAGATGTCTCGTGGTGGGCGGCACCACGCGTAGTGCCCTAGAATGCGATGTAACAAAGATAAGCTAAGTTAGAAACAGTTAGTCATGACATGTTGATGGACATGAAGTGAACCCTGGATTGAGTCGGTCTCTCATAAAGATAATTAGAATAATAAACTTGTTAAAGAGCCTTAATTAAATTGTAGCTTCTACTTTTACTATGTATGTAAATGTACTTACCTCAAATGCATGTTTATTTATGTGTTTGGGAGAGAAGGCGAACAGTAATCCCGCAGATTCGAGAAGGACTTTGATGACGACGCGTTAAGGACGCCAGAAGTTGAAGGCTTTATTTATTTATATTTATATTCACTAGACTTGTTGTCGTTGGGAATTTCTTGTAATTTTCTTTAGTACTTGCTTTCATAGGATTTAAATGCGTTGTTACGCTTTCGTTTGGTTTTCCAATGTAATAAATGTTACATTTCTATCTTTAGTATGTCGATTTCTATTCTTAGTAGCATTTATAATGTTTCGCCGAGTCTTTTGAGCTTCCGTTTGCTTTTACTCGATACGACGTAATAAAGGCTTACGTGAAATATTAGATTTATTTAATATTATATGTGCCGAGCGTTTCGTTTCCGGATAAGGACTCGGTATCTGGGAGCGAGACGTTACATAAAAAATTAAAATTATCGTTAAAAAAAGAAAGAGTTACCGTATGAAAGATTTGAATCAAAAGACAAGAAGGATAATGTGCTAATATATGATTCGTGTATTCATATAAAGGCATTGGATGGACACATCTTGGGGTGCTTATAAAAGAAAGAGTATTGTTTCAAAAAAGGTTACAATAAGTTAATATATATGTATATTTCCTAATATAAAATGCAACCAAACATAATAGAGACCTACAATCGTGAGGATATATATATATATATATATATATATATATTTCCTAATATAAAATGCAACCAAACATAATAGAGACCTACAATCGTGAGGATATATATATATATATATATATATATATATATATATATATATATATATCTCGCAGCCCTTTTAGAAAGCAAAGTTTGATCTTTTGGGAACAGAATCGGTAGTTTCGTAAAAGTTAAAACACAATAATGTATCAGATGTCACCAATTTGCATGGTTAAATTGGATATTAGCTTTTGAAATTTAACACGTCTTGTATTTTATTTGATAATTGTAACAGTTGAAACCATACATCTACTTTTTGGATAGTGCAAAATCTGGGGCGAACGAGATGATGATACCACGTTGAATTTGAAAATTTTATTTTAAATTCAAATTTCAAATTACGTATTTACCTGAGAGTTATGTTAATGTATTAATTAATCATCAGAACACAAGACAAGGGCACCAACTACATACTAATCATTATACTGGATCCCATTTGTTTTATCCTAATCATTCCTCTTTTAACACTTCGATGTCATGAATTATCATTTAGTTTCTATAAGTTTGTATGTATTAATTTCCCATTTTGCCCTGTTTTGCCTGTTGGAGTGTCATATATATAACCAACTGGGATATTTTCAAGCCAGCACATCATTGTTGAAGCTAATTACCAGATAGAACTTTAAGAAATAGTTCAAGAAGGGGAGCATGTGGTTTGTTTAGGTGCATTAACAGAATGGAGATCACTGAATGTAGAGGATCAAATAGTATTCCACCAATATGTAACACATGATTATAAATCAGTTTTTGCAGAGCCTGCTATATTGCCACCCAAAAGGCAAGTGGAGCACAATATTATTTTAATGGAAAGGATAGAGCCATTTATATAAAGACCCTTCAGGTATCCAAGATAGTGACATTACTTTTTAGGAAGAAAGATGGCACTTGGAAGATGTGAATTGATTACATGAGATTAAATGACCTAAAAATCAAGGATTTATATCGAATACGTATCATCGATGACATATTAGATGAGCTAGGTGGTGCCCAATATTTCACTAAGCTGGATCTCAGATTTGGGTTCCATCAAATTAGAATGAAGGAAGAAGATATTCACAAGAAAAAATTCGTAACGCACAGTGGTCATTTTGAATTTAGGGTTATGCCTTGTGGGTTAACAAATACCTCTACTACCTTCCAGAGGGCCATGAACAGTTAATTGCAGCCATATTTGAGGAAGTTTGTCTTGAATTATTTTATGATATCCATATTTATAGCCCTGATTTGAGCTCTCATTCACATCACCTAAAGCTACTATTGGAGTTACGTGGGATGTCAAAGTTGTCATATATTGAGCACTTAGTATTGTTTCACCCCACCCTATTAAGAGCTGGATTTCCCTCACCTCATAACATAGGTTTTGTGGATGATGCTCCTCCTCATATATAGGTTTGGGCTTCTATTTTTAAGATGGTATCAAAAGAAACCGTTTATATTGCAAGTGATGGGCTCTTTGTTATGAGACCACACTTGAGGGGGCCTGTTAAAGTTGTCCGACATTGGGCACTTAGTGTTTAAAATTTGAAACTGAAAACACAACAAAATAAAATGCAGAATTCTTATTACTAAAAAATAATAAATGAGTTAAGTTACAATGCTCCTGATCACGGGGTATTTATAGCATATACACCTCATGAATCGGTTAAAATGGAGTTACAATAGAATAATTGTCTAACTAATATACTAGTCAGCAAATGCCGCTTTGTTCAACTGCTGCTGATACTCAGTTGATCTGCTGACACTCAGCTGATCTGCTTGACACTAAGTTGTGTTGTTTAATTGAGCACATCTTCTTGTATCAACATTCCATCCATATATTGCAACACACTATCAAGCTGAGAGTGATACATGAATCAACTTGCACATCCTCTTGTAGTCAAAATTACTTTATCCACTGGAACTTGGCTGAAAGATCTTGAAAATCCATAGCTTGTCTAACAAATAAGAGAAGATTGGTGCATCCATAGCCTTGGTGAGAATGTCACCAACATACTCCTTAATGTGTATAACTAGAAGTTTAAGAAACCCAGATTAGACTTTGTCTCTAACAACATGACAATCATTTCAATGTGCTTAGTTGTTTCATGAAAAATAGGGTTGTGAGCAATGTACATAGCACTGGAATTGTCACAAAATAATATGGCAGGCAGCTGAACAATTATCTGCAAGTCTGTAGAATATAAACAAGCCATTTAATTTCACAGGTAGTATTGGCCATAGCACTATACTCAGCTTCTGAAGAACTCCTGGCAATGGTTGTTTGCTTTTTCATTTCCATGATATAGGAACATCTCCCAGGAAAATAATATAGCCTGAAACCGATCTTATTGTCTCAGGACAACCAACCCAATCAATGTATGTGAAACCCTTTTGAACAAGATTGCTCTTAGTACTGGACTGATTTAATCTGTATTTCTCATATAATTCCGTGATTGAGAAATCTTATTAAATCACAAGATGATCATATATGGATTAACCTTAATCCTGAAGTGATTGCAGACTCATGCTTGTTTCAAGATAGGGTTTGATGTGTTCGTTAAGGATTGCTAAGAGGCGCGGTCCGAATCACTTTCACATTGGCACTATCGGGAATGAGTAGCTGGGAATGTGTCTCACAGATACGGAATCCATTACTTCCTACGGGAAGTAGAACGACACAATCCCCTTATTTGTTAATCCTAGAAACTGATCGATCCCGGGAGTTCATATTGGTTATGAACTAATTGATCACTAGTGGGTTAATGGTAAATAAGAATAAGATGTAATGAAGAAGGTTTACGGAAACATTCTCGCTTCATTACGGATAGTCTATTGAGGGTTAGTCTGTATGTAATGATTATATCAATGAACACTTATGGACTCGACACTTTGAGAATAAGTTATATTTATAATCGATAGAGTTCAGTTTCGGATTTATGGTGGCGTAATTCCAGAATTAATAAGTTGAATGAAAATATTCTGTTCGATGAATATTTTATTCAATTTATTGTAGCTATTGGTTATAGGTCAATGGTCCTCGGGTTGGCTCCTAACACGCAAGTGAATTCTCGTATTATGGAACCTCAAGAATAAATTAAATAGTTGGTATATTTAATGAATATGCAAAATATTATTCATTCGGTAAATAATATATAAAATAGAAAAGGCATTTTCTATTATTCCATGGCACAATAATTGGCGCCACATGTGTAGAAAATTGGGAGAAGAAATTTTTCTGAATTATATCACATTTGTAATTAATTATTTATTTTTTAAATAATTAATGGATAAAATAAGAAATTGATTTTCTAATGATAATCTCATTAATGGTGATTATCTCTTATTTATGGAAAATATCTTTTTCTTTAGGAAAAAGATAATTGTCTTGTAAAAGGGATAACTCTCAATTGCTCGGTTATTTTCCTATATAAAGAGAGTTCATCCCAACACAATGACATAGAAAATCCTGCGCCCCATTAGAGAAAAAAAGGAGAAAAACTAGTTTCTTGCCTTAGCCATTGGAAGAAGAAAAACTGGAGTTTTTCTTGGAGTATATTCGAGGAGGTTCGAATGCAGGATCGACGTCCACCAGTCGTCGCTTGGAGATACAACTCAGAAGATCACGGCTTCTCTCCGGGTGGGTAAATCTACTAACCTTCTTGTAGATTATTAATTATTATGTGAATCATGTTGTGGTAAAATCGTAAACAAATTTCAATTCGTAGCTTCTGCTGTTCATGATCGAGCGTCTCGATCGGTGCTGTGAATCAGATATGACGATCCGAAAAAGAGAGAAAAACAGCCTCGCTTTACCACGACCTCCTCCCGGGTTACCGAGAGCCGGAATTTTTCCGGATCTGGTTTTTCCTGCATTTCAGATCTTGATTCGGGTGCCTGAATATCCAGCAGAAAATACCTTGGCCTGGATTGGCTTTCAAGGTATCTTAGCAATCTGTGAGCTACCCTCAAATGGTTCTCGGTAGGTGTATCTAAAAACTGGTTCAGTTGTTGTACTGCAAAAGCAATGTCAGGTCTAGTGAAAGTGAGGTAAATCAGCTTTCCAGCTAATGATCTGCATGATGTATTATCATCCAGCAAAGCTGGGTCGTGTTTGATAACAAACAGATACAACAAAGACTTGACCAAGTGTTTTGTAGTCATGAGTAGCTTGAATGGTTTACCAAAATGATGGTGAATCAACTACCTAGAGTCCACTCAGATCATAACCCCATTTTCATAAGCACTAATGTTAGACTCCCAAAAATCAAAGATCTGAATTCGTTCTTTTTCTAAGGAGTTGCTCGAGTAAATCTTAGCCTAATAGCTTGAGGATTAGATCATTTGTAGTTGATCACGCTCAATTATATGATATTTTTCCCACTATTTTACCCCGATTTTAGAGCATGTCTGCATATCTTTCGTGTGGATTTATGGGCTTTAAGGGCTATTTCTTCATATGTTGACTCGTAATCCGAGGGTTGTGTTTAATGTTAAATGCATAGAGAAATTCTACTTTTGGGCTTTTTTCTGATCTTTTGCAAGTTCCGGAGATATGGACCGTTGATTTTAGTTCCGGAGACGAGAAGACGCATGCGGGAAATGGAAAGATCGAATTGAGATTTGAAAGTGTTGTGATTACAAGTAATTATTTGGACTAGAGCTCAATGGGAAACGATATAAACCTGATAGAAAAAGACAAGAAGTGTTCATCATGGTTTGGGCCTGATGGGTGTCAATGGATCGGTGGCCCAACCCATCGATGGGTTGATGGCTCGCAAGTCCAGAAATAGATTTTTAGCCGACTTAAATGTAACCCTAGAAACTATATAAATAGGGCAGCATTGTAACAAAAAATATTTAAAGATATGTCAGATATACACTTTACATAACAATTTATTTTATCTTTTGGTGAAATAAAATTTCTTCTCTTTTGTGGATCAAACACCTAGAAATTCTTGTGCGATTTCGAGTGTTAGGTCTGCATTAACGTTTGTTTGTGGTATTATCCATGTTCTTTTTCTATGAATTATATGTATATACATATGCTTGTAAGTATTCTAATGTATGATCTATGCAATATCTGTTTGGAAGCATGTTAGGTTAAGTTAAATCTAGTTCCAGTAATATGATGTATGTGTCATACGTAGAAAACCGAGGAGCAATTTCATGTTGTCGAACCATCGACAAGTCTTGCCATGGACTGTTCGACTAACTGGATTAACCCGGTCGTTCGTTAATTTCGATGATTGGATCTATTTACATGTGGGTTAGATTGGTCATCTATGTTTATGTTTTCGTAAACTGTTCATAATGACCCATTTAAGGTGAAACAATCAGTTAGGATGAGAGTTTTTGGATCAGTATAGGTTACTAAGTCCGTTTACGATAGGTGCCTCAGTGAAATTTTCTTATCCATAGGATTGAAGGTTGAATCTTTCTCTTTGATCAGGTAGGGCACTTCTATAGATTCCCAATAATGCATGTTTGCTATTTGGACCGAGTCCGTTTCCGATAAAGTCTAGTAGTGTAATAATGTTCGTTCTTCGTCCCGTTCAGAGAGTATTTCGAAGCAACTGGGTTGTGTAACCATTAATATACTTTGAATAAGGGTTTGAGTAAACCACAAGCTTCATATTTATTGGACTCAATGAGAACCAATGAATGTATTAATTAGATTAAATCTCGAAATTGTGAATAAGAATTGTTAAGGTTATTTGTATCCACCAACCCCATCTTATTTAGTTTGTTAGTTTAGGTGGTCTTTGCGTGACACATTGGTCAAATACCACCCTTAGAGCCATGAGAGTTTAGTTTAGGTAGGCAGTTGAGTTAGCTTTTGTTCTTCATGGGATCGACTTTGTCTCGTTACACTACATTGCAATTGACATAGTTCTCTTGCAAGTATAGGTGTGTTACACGCTGTAAGTAGTATAGCTCAAAATGAGAACAAGGTCGATTCCATTAAGACTCAATTTGACAACGGAACCACAACTACAAAATTAGAGTTAAAACTCAAATGGGTGTTCTTTGACCAAAATAATCGTGGAGAGAAGATTCTAACAACTAAAAAAAGTGAAAACAAAGAAAAGGTTCATTTTTATCAATATTAAATAGCGTTAACCAAACTACTCGTATATTCTCAATCTTCAATTAAATCTGATTCGTTAATTAACTTTTATGCTCCTATTTCCCCATTAATTACGGGTAAAATCCAGGTTACTATATCTTTGCGATATAATAGAACACACATTCAATTAATTGTCTACCATGCACAAGCTATAATTACTTAACTAAACGTGCATTGATTTTCAAAGGAATGTCGATTAACCAAAAACCTCACAAAATCAACTACCGCACATGGGATACTTCACTAAAGTGATATGGGTGTCTATGTCCTGCTTATTCCTTCAACCACAGTTCCTTCAGAACAAGTTACGAAAACATGCAATAAGTTAACCAAAGATACTATACGCTAAATAAAATTGATAACAAACTGAATAAAGCAGAATGCGGAGAATCCGAGGTAGTTGGGCAGCTCGCTTAAGCAGCATAGACCCCCGTTGAGGCGAGCTTGGCGCAGTTGCAGGTTTTGTGTTTCTCGTGCAGACATAATGAATCATCATGTAAGTTCATATTGGGTTCAGATTAATTACGTTTGGAAAGAGGTAGTTTTCGACTTAATTGAATTATGGATTCTTTATGATGGTATTTTAAACAATTCAGATACATTTGTAAGACGTTTTTATGGATAGTTTTTTAAAAAAAATCCAAAAAATAATATTGTTTTCAAATACATGTTTCTTGACGGTGAAAAGGGGCTTCACAACTTTTAATCCAACAAACTAAGTTTTAACAAGTATATAAGATACTTTAGAAGTTTGTGAGAGATTTGTTTGCCAAATAGATAGAAACACGGCACCGCCGAGGCGGTGGTCAGGGCCGCCACAACGCTGACTATCTTTTCAAAAAAAAAAAATCGAGTCGTTTCATTATGTGTTGTTCACCATATTATTTTAAAAGAGAAATCTTTAGTGTTAAAATGTCTTTATATGGACAGATATTAAAGAACGTGTGTTTTAATCATTTTTCACAAAATCAAGGTATAACCATTTTTAAATGTTACACGAGTAAATCAATGAAAGATTTCCAACGGTTAAAAAAGTACAAATATTTTCTTAAGATAGAGGAGAAAACAAACACCGCCGTAGTGACTGTCATTGCCCAAAGTGGTGGAGGTCGGATCCTCTGCCGTAGGGCATTCACGGCAGATGCTGCTGTGACGTCAAAACGGCGTCGTTTGACGTCAAAACGGCGTCGTTTTGGTCCTAGCTTAAAAATAGGGCAAGGCCGGATACACTTGGGCGGCGTCGTGGCGTCGTGTGGAGGCAAAACGACGCCGTTTAACGTCACGGAAGACACGGTTTCACGGCAGAGGATCCCAATTCAAAGCGGTGGGGACAAGAAACAAGTTGTATTTTGAGTGCCGCGATTTTCAGTAACATTAATATATAGTATTCCGACAAAATGGAAACATATATGAATTTCTCTTTATAGAAATTTTAGAAAGAAAAAAATAATGTTACGGTTCAAACGTGGATCCAGGCCTACTATGGCTATAATAAGGAATCAAGCCTTACTCTTAGGCTATAATAGGGAGAATACACCATACAATTACAGTACTATGAGTTCTCGACATCTCTCAAATTTAGACCCTGCTAGTCTAAAATAGGCATGCAGTACGGTTGTTATGTCAACGCCGGTCAGGAAATCCGGTCTCTAAGTGTACAGTACACTTACTGTGTCTCAACTAGTAGACATCAGTTGCGGATCCAGAAATATTGTTGAGCGGGGCCCGTAAATATTTTTCAAACTATTTTTTTCTTCACGAGGTCCAAAATAATTTTCTATATGTAAAATGTAGAGTTTTTATCTTTTTAACGGGGTCCGCGGACCGAACCCCGTTTACTCTAGAGTAGATCCGCCTATGGTAGACATAGTTCTAGATTATGTTGTATCATTGTCTTTAAGGCCTCCCTTAGTCGGCTATCGGTACAGTTATAGTGACTTTATTACACTTCAATCTTTGTAAATGCTAAAGCTTTAATCTTGATCTTGCATGAAGGAATCATGGGGGAGATAGACCATAACTACTGTATAGATGATGAGTAGTTTTTAGAATTATTTTGTTTGATTACTTTAGCTAAGTTTAATTTAGATCCCCAAATAGAGAGGAGAGAACTTGCGTCTTTGTAAATGATATGCTTTAATCTTGATCTTGCGGGTGGAGAAAGACCACAACTACTTTATGGACGATGAGTAGTTCTTAGACTTATTTGGTTAGTGATATTATAATTGGTTTGGACCTTAGTAGTTCTTCCTTGGTTTATACTACCTCCGTCTCAAAATATAAATTCATTTAACTTTTTTGTTTTGTCTCATAATATAACTTCATTTAGATAACCAAGAAAGAATTTATAGGAAATTAGGGATAATGACAATAATCAAATATTTTTAAGTAACGGGATAAAATACATATTTTTATAGAAACAAGAGACAATGAATAATTTTTATAATGAGAAGGACAAACACGATAAATCCGAAAATCGGTGAATCTCCCAATGAATCCCGAAATCATTGAATTTCGACGATGAATCCTAAAATCAAGAAATTTCGACAATGAATTTTGAAAATTATTGAATTTCGATAGTGAATTTCGACAGTGAATTTAAACAGTGAATTTCGAACACAAGTGAATTTCGAATACAAGTGAATTTCGACAGTGAATAAATAGTTTTGTCCTTTATGCAAAAGTTTCAAAAGACTGTCATTCTACTCAATTGATGAAATATTTCTGTCTTTCTTCCTCATTTCCCCAAGAATTTATTACATTTTTCTCCTTTTAACTCTCACTTATTATCTACCCACTCATTTTTCACTACTTTACATTAATAACAGTCAAATGTTATTTTAGATATTTTTATCAAAATTAATGACACATAATCAATTTAACTAATTTTTTTAACTTGTATGGAAAAACTCAAATGAATTTACATTTTGAGACACATGTACTATTGTATTGTGGCATAACATTAACTTTGCCTAAGGTAAATACTGTCGGATGATAATAGCCAAACAGCCAAAGTGAAAATGTTTGCAGGGGTAATTTAGGAAATATATTCGGCTGAAAATAGCCAAACTGCCGAAGTGAAAAATGATGGAGGGGTAATTTAGGAATCATGATGGGGAAAGCATTTGGGTACCTCCACATTCAGACAGTAAGTCCCGACAACTCACATTCGAATTTTCGGACCGTTGGGACCCGTTGGGGACATGGCAACGGTTATAACGTATATTTATATTTAAAACCAGTAAACTCCCCAGTCTCCCTTGTTTCAACGACACAAAACCTCAAAACCCCCATCAATAAAATACTACTTCCGATAAAAACCACATAAAAAACCAAATGCATACTTAGGAATCAAATTTCTCACAAATCATGGGTTGTGTGTCTTCCAAAATGTTCAGAAAAGATCTGAAGGGTGAAATCCTTTTTGGTAATGATGGAGAAGACTACCCCAACCACGTTGTCTGCCTTACTTCCTCTACTTATGGTGCTCTCAAACTCGACAAAGAAAACCAGATTTTGCAACCAGAAGTCAAAGAATGTGTGATTGAGGTGAAGAAATCTCCCCCTACTCGCCAAGAGCCAGAGATTATCAACTCTTGGGAGCTAATGGAAGGGCTTGAGGAAGAAGTATCTGGCCCAATTCAATCTAAGAAAAGCCCCAAATCGAGAGGTTTTCTCCGCGAAATGGATCCCCGAAGCCCTCTCAAGTTCTTGAATAATATGGGATCTCCAAGGAAGTTCAAGAGAATTATGGGGAAAGAGAACACAGTCGACAAGCCTAATGTGATGAGTAATGGTCGGTCGGATTCTAGCCCGGGAGCGATTTTGAAAACCTATAGTTTGCCCAATAGCTGTAAGCGGGTTTCCCCAAAGTGGGGAACTTCAAGAAAATGGAGTCCTGGTGATCCGAAATGTGGAAGTTTGCGGGCTGATTCAAGGGTGGTTTTGTCGACCCGGAAGAAAAGTTTAGGTCCCCTGTTCGACCCGGTTGCTGTAAAAGAAATCCCTGAGATGAAGAAAATGGTGACAGGATTGTCCATCTTGCCTAAATGCAAAACATCAAAGGAGTTGTTGGAGTCGGTTTTACTCGAATCATACGAGAAAAAAAGTCCACCCGGCGGTGAAAACGCGGTTGTTATATACACAACTACACTGAGGGGAATTCGGAAGACATTCGAGGAATGCAACGCCGCCAGATCAGCGATCGAATCGCACCAAGTTCAGATGTTTGAGCGCGATATATCGATGCATTCAGGTTATAAAGAGGAACTGAGAAAGCTAATGGGGAAAACAGAGGTGAAAGTTCCAATGGTATTCATTAAAGGAAGGTTGATTGGAGGGGCTGATGAGATGGTAAAGTTAGAGGAAGAGGGCAAGTTAGACATTTTACTACAAGGTATCCCTACGGCAGAGGCGACGTGCGACGGTTGCGGCGGAGTCCGGTTTGTGATGTGTAAGAAGTGTAATGGAAGCTGTAAAGTGTTGGATAAAGATGGAAAGAGGAAGACAGTCAAGTGTGATGAATGTAATGAGAATGGTTTGATTCAGTGTCCTATTTGTTGTTGAAATTTAGCATTATTTGTTGTTAACCACATTGTTTTTCCAATATGGAGTGTGCTAAGTGCTAACTGACTCAAATTTTCATTTGTTTTCCTTTTGGTTTCTCTAAATTTGTAAGGGTGAGAGGGTCTCTTTGATTATGATTTGTGATTAGAGCAGGGTAATGCTTTTTATTTTTGATTAGTGTGTATGATAAATTGATTGATTTAGGTTCTACAATAATTAATGTTGTGTCATTTTGGTTGTGGTCGTCGTAGCATGGGTTTTCTGTGAATATTTGGGTATGAATACTTTGGTATATAAGAATTACCTCTTCCTGAGTCCTTGACTTCAATTTCTGAAAATTGACTTTTGCACTTCTTGATAATTTTTATTGGAATGAATATTCATACAAGTGAATGAAATGAGAGTCAGAAGCTAAACTTGAAAAGCAAATTAGAGCATTTTATGGATTCATCCATCAAAAGATTGAATAAAAAAAGAAGCTTAGTTTCTCCCTTATATATAGAGAATTCAACTGAGTAAATCGGTTGATGAAGGCTAAAACACCCTAAAAACAAATAAATAAAAAAAACTACTGGGACCCGTCTGGTAATTCGATTCTCATCCCGATAGAAATTCAGAAACCTTTTTTTTCAATTGACCGAAATACACGAAGATTTACATGATCCGTGATGAAATCTTTGATTCATGAAGAATGAGATCTAAGATTCAAAGAGGAATAGAAGCGGGAAAAACTGAAAAACTAAAGTACTTCTTATTGCTTTGATTAAAACTCAATTAGAGCTTACAATGGATAATTTAGCTGTTTATATAGTAAGTAGGAAACACTAATTTACATTGGGAGAACAAACTAATTTGATGTAACTGCTTTTAACAACTTCTAGGAGCAAGTGTTCGGTGAAATGCTTCAAAGAAGATTATGCCTGCATTTGCATCGTTGAGTTTAGTTTGTTGTTGTAATGCTACAAACTTCAACACCCCCTCTCAAACTGAACTCTAGGGATGATAGATGTTGATTAGAGGATAAGAATGTAATATTGTCTGGAACCTGGTTTTATCCAATGGTTTTGTGAAAACATCGACAAGTTGAAGACATGTTGATACAGCTAGAGGTTTTAGGAGGCCTTGTTGGTATTTATGCCTTATCACACGGCAGTCTATTTCAATGTGTTTAGTCCTCTCATAAAATACTAGATATTCAACTATGTAGAGGGCACTTTGGCTGTCACGAAGTAGAGGAACGGGCATGCTTTGTTTGATGTTGTACTTTAACAGTAAATAAGTAAGTCATTGCAGTTCACAATATGCCATAGCCATGGCTCTATATTCTGCCTCTAGTGAGTAACTAGATTCTGTAGTTTGTTTCTTTGACCTCCAGCTTATGAGTGAGCCACCAAAAACACAGAAAAACCTGTGATGGACCTTCTTGTATCATTGCATCTGCCCCAATCTAGTCTACAAAGCATTTTAGCTCCAAATTACTCTTTGATTGAAAGAATATACCTTGACCAGGAGTTTTCTTTAGGTATTTGAGAAGTTTATGAGCTGCTTGAAGTTGTAATTCTGTAGGTTTGTCAAGAAATTGGCTAAGTTGTTGTGTGGCATAGGTGATATCAGGTCTTGCTAGTCTTAGATATAATAACTTCCCAACCAAACTTCTGTAGTAACTCTTTGACTTTAGCGGTGATGAATCCTTGCTGTGCAGGTTTATAGAAGTATCTATGTGATAACACAATACGCTTCTTTGATCTTGCTACTTCCAACCCTAGAAAGTATTTGAGATCTCCAAGATATTATATGCCCAGTTTGTCATTCAGAAAGCTCTAAACCCTTTATTTCTTCCATGTCAAAAAAAAGTCATCTAATCCCTTGACAAATACGTTGTAATCCTGCTTGGATTGTCTGAACCCTCTCTCAAGCAGGGCTTGGGGTTAGTTTAATATTTCATTGTCTACTGGCTTGTTTGAGACCATATAGAGATTTAGTTATCCTGCAAACAAGTCATGGTTCTGTCTGAAACCCTTGTGGTACTTGAATGTAAACTTCTTTCTGTCAAATCTCCATGCAAAAAGGCAGTATTTACATCTAGATGATGCAAATTCCATCCTTTTGCAGCTGCTATGGCAAGCAAAGTTCTAACTGTTGTAATTTTAGCTATAGGGAAAAAGGTATCCAAGTAGTCTAAACCCAATGGTTGTGTGTAGCCCTTAACCACAAGTCTTGCGTTGTACTTCTCTGTTGAGCCATCTGACTTTATTTTAATCTTATACACCCACTTACATCCTATAGGTTGTTTGCCTTTAGATAGTGGTACAATCTCCCAAGTTTTGGTATGTTGAAGAGCCCTTATTTCATTGTCCATAGCTTCTCTCCATTCTGCATGCTTGACTGCCTCATTATAAAATTTAGGTTCTGCCAATATCTGAGTGCTAAGGACATATTATTTATGAGCATCATAAAGGATATGTAAAGTGTCTACCTTTGCCAGAAAATGTGGTGAAGTTTTTGTAGTCATATCACTGCACACATAATCCTTAAAATAAGATGGTACTCCCCTATTTCTGGAAGATTTTCTAATATGTGAGTCTCAATTATGAGGGAACTCCTCCACATAATCAATGAACTAAACATCATCAATAGCTAACTATTCAATTATATCATGAATAGGATCTTGAAGATGCAAGGGGTCAGGAACATGTTCTTCTAGATGTGCAGCATCAAGAACATGTTCTTGGTGATCCCTATCTCCAAGAGACTGATTATGAGGAGCATTGTCTTGTGATGGCAAAGGCAAGACAGGATTAGGAACTGAAAAAACATCTTGATCAAAACGAACAGGAAGTGGTAAGTCCTTGATATTACCTGAGGTTGTACATGATGAAAATCTTTGATTCATGAAGAAAAAGATCAAAGATTCAAAGAAGAATAGAACCGGGAAAAACTGAAAACCTAAAGCACTTCTTATTGCTTTGATTAAAACTCAATTAGAGCTTGCTATGGATATTTTAACTGTTTATATAGTAGCAGGAAACACTACTTTGCATTGGTAGCAGCTGTAACAAACTAATTTGATGTAACTGTTTTTAACAAATTCTGGGAGCAAGTGTTTGATGAAATACTTCAAAGAAGAGTTTGCTTGCACTTGTTTTGTTGAGTTTGGCTTGCTGCTGTAATGCTACAAACTTCAACAACCCGACAATCGAAATACCCGAATATACGAGATCTCTTCGGATAGGGATAAGATCTCATTAAAAATATTTTTATTTTTTCATAAACTTTAGCAAACAAAAAAATTATATAAATACCACATAAATAGTAATTAAAATATATATTGTAGGAAACCAAAAATCTAGATTTTTTCTTCATGTTAGGTGACGATATCTGGGATTTGTCAAAATGTAATTTAGTTGTTCAAGCTGCTGAGCAAAGTTTTGCAAGATCGTCAACGGCCTGCATGCACCTAGTAAAACGAACAAGACGTTACCGGTCCTGGAGTTCTTTTTCGGGAAAACCCTCTGACGCACAAATAAGTGATTTGACAGTAAGGTGAGTAATGATTATATGTGAGGAACATACCATGCAAATGAGGTAATTGATCCGTTAGTATAGTGTACCATGGTTGAGATAGTGATCCAATCAGCGATGAAGTCGTGAGTAATGAGCTTATACAGGTTATAGTAGTGGATGGAAGTCCAGTCACTGTAATGCAAATGTTGCATGTGATAGTGGACGGCTTGCGCCATGTCGACCGTATGAAGGACAATCGACGACCTACGCCACATTGGACATATGAGACCGATAGTGTTCTGCCATGCGTCGTTTATTCATTGTATGTGAACGATCTATACTATCAAATGAAGACAATCCTCTTATGGAAATATAGGCCATGTCTTCTATCAAAGGAGCCCATGTATCGAACTAAGGCCAGGTCGGCCTTGATGTTGATGCCGATTTCCGGACACTTAGCAAATAATAAGGTCTGATGATGAATGAGGACAAGCTCAGCCCATACGCCGAGATGGACTTAAGCTCATAGCTATATATGATGAGTGTAACGTGTACGGTGACTGATCTCACATATGTCATTAGGCACCCATTTTGTTTATGGAAAACAATTGGATACACTTTGTTTTATGATCGTGTGGAATCAAAATCGAAGAAAATCAATTCATAAATTACATAAATACAATGACAACTTTTTAGAGTATTAATCAAGTAAAACGAAAAACTAGTTGTGAAATAAACCACAACAATAACACAATTTAGTTGAAATATACTACCTCCCTACCAAAATGTATGTCCGTTTGGATTTTTTTTCATACAGATTAAGAAATTTTGTTAAATTGGTTATGTGTCAATAAATTTGAAAAAAAATCTAAAATAACATTTAACTATTATTAATGCAAAATAGTGTAAAGTGGGTGAGTATATAATAATGAGGGTTAAAAGAGAAAAATGTAATAAATGCTTTATTGATTTTCTAAATGGATTTATATTATTGACAAAACCAAAAAATACTAAATGAACTTACATTTTAGGACGGAGTTAGTATAAATAAATTCTCAAAGGCTATCATATTAAGTAACAAAAAAATAGATATACAATTTTCTTGTTGTTGTGAATCGATAAATGTTCTCTAAAAACAATTGTTGTTTGTCCTTACGGGTGAATGGCATAATGTCTGGTGTGGTGTCCGGAAGACAGTTTATGATAATTGTTTAAATACATAATAAATTGCATATATATTAACATCTTATTATTTGTTTTGTGCTTATAAATAATATATTCTAAAATTTGTGCAAGTCGTATGATAAGTAACCATAATACTCAGTGTGTGACACACGTGAGTTTATGGTGATACACTCAAATCGTTTGGTATGTGCTGTAATTAATAAAAGTACGGGATCTACTGATTAAACTACCATTAATGTGCCTAAAACATTTTATGGTGTGACCATCATATCCGGACCGTCGATATTGGTTATCTGGTGAGACATTTATATATGATGTAGTCATATACGACTATGACCGATTTAATCTATTCCGTGATTGATAAAACTTATTAAATCACAAGATTGTCATATGTGAATTAATTTCATCCTGGAGTAATTGCAGACTCATGTTTGCTTCAAGACATGATTTGATGTATTTGGTAAGGATTGATAAGTGGCGCGGTCTGAATCATTTTCGTATTGGCACTATTGGGAATGAGTAGATAAGAATGTGTTTCACAAATATGAAATTGATTCCTTCCCGCGAAAAGTTTGAAGACAATAACTTATTTATTAATCCTATGAACTGATTGATCTCGTGAGTTCGTATTGATTATGAACTAATTGTTTACTATTGGATTAATGGTAAATACATATAGAAGGTAATCAAGAAAGTTTAAGAAAAATTTCCTACATCAGTATCGGGTTGTCTATGGAGGGTTAATGTATATGGAATGGACATTCAATAAACTTAACAATATTGAGAATAATAGATATATATATTAATAAGTTGAGACATCCTTGCATTATTAAATCGATATAATCGATATATATATATATAATCGATATAATTCAGTTTCGAATTTATAGTGATGTTATTCATAAATTAATAAGTTGAGACATCCTTACATTATTAAATCTTTTTTTTTTTGTTCTATTTTGTTACGTCCTCGTAAGAAATTTTATAATACAATCAACATGGTTTGTCTTTGATTAGTAGTACCGCCTTCACCACTAATAGCATATACTAGTGTCATGAACGTCATGCAAGGCACGGCCGCCCATCGAAGCATTGCATACAATGTGATGATAGAGAAAACGTATTGTTATTTTGTTCTTGGCAAGATACATGTTTGATGACTCAGTAGCATTGAATTTATTAACGAGAATGCCTAGACAATAAAAATATTAAAAAAAACCTGAAAGAGTTGCAACACAAAACACATGTAATATCCAGAAGTTGAAGAAGAGAACCTCCGGGTAATGGCACGCCGTCGAATTCCCTGGTTTTTCGTCGGCCTCCTCCATCGTCTGGCCTTTTTTTTCATTTTGTATTTTATTGCCTTTTGGGTAATCACAATCACAATTCTGAACACAATACAAAAACAAAAAAAAAAACTGGTATGTACGCGTGAACAAATGTACGTGCATTTGCCGCAGAGGCTTTCTTTCTTGGCCTTTAATAGGGTAAGGAGAGATGTTCCAGCTAAGACATTGCAGAGGCGATTGTGAGAATATCTTTAAATTTAATAAAAAATTGTTTCCTTCAAAAGTGTTTTCCCTACGAGTGTTTATCCACATTTATATATATTTTCCTAGGTTGTTAATTAAAATCAATAATTAAAATAACTTCGTCAATCATGCTTGGAATTATAATAGATGGTAGTATTAATTTTCCCAATCCATATATATCACGTTTGACTTCCTACGGTATATGATCATCAATGATTTTTCCAATCCAAATCTTTAGGTTTTTTCTCTTAAAAAAAACGGGGGATCGAGGGAAAAGGACAAAAATATTTATAAAATAAATAAATATGACACATTTTTTTTTTAATTGCAAAAAGGACAAAAAAAAAATTTAGACGGACAAAAATACCCATTTTAATGAAAGGGACGCGCATATGCATACGCTTGATGCTTCAGCTTCATTTCAGGTCGCTGCTAACCTGCTTCAGCTTTGTTTTCATTTTTTTTTTCTTTTTTTTTTCTTTTTTTTTTTTTCTTTTCCAAATACTCGTAACTTTTGATTTATAACTCTGATCATCGAAATTTTTTCACCAAAATTCATTTTTTTTTTAATCTTTAATTTGGCTCAAACACGATACCTTTCCGATGTATATTTTGAAAACCGAAAATATTTGTATTAACCTGAAATGCGTGTTTTTATAAACGAATCGTGAATTTTGATTTAACACCGATCATCAAAATTGTTTCACCAAAATTCATATTTTTTTAATCTTCATTTTGAGACCACGTTTGATACATTTTCGACGTAGTATTTGAAAGCCAAATTTTATCGCAGCTTTTACAGTAACACAGTAACAGTAACACAGTAACAGTGACACCAACAAAGTAACACACTAGCCATTGATTGAAAGCCGAATTTTATCGAAACGTTTACACCAACACATCCAACCAAGTAACACACCAACAAAGTAACACACCAACCAAGCTACACACCAACAAAGTAACACACTAGTCTATTTTTGTTAGTCTAATTTTGTTCTCAACAAAGTAACACACCAACCAAGCTACACACCAACAAAACATTAGTCTATTTTTGTTCTCACACCAATTAAGTAACACACCAACAAAATAACACACTAGTCTATTTGTGTTCTCAAAAAGTAACACACCAACAAAGTAACACACTAGCCATTGATTGAAAGCCGAATTTTATCGAAACGTTTACACCAACACATCCAACCAAGCTACACACCAACAAAGTAACACACTAGTCTATTTTTGTTCTCACACCAACAAAGTAACACACCAACAAAAGTAACACAGTAGTCTAGTTTTGTTCTTAACAAAGTAACACACCAACAAAGTAACACACTAGCCATTGATTGAAAGCCGAATTTTATCGAAGCGTTTACACCAACACAGTAACACAATAACAAAGTAACACACCAACAAAGTAACACACTAATGTATTTGTGTTCTCAACAAAGTAACACACCAACAAAGTAACACATTAGTCTATTTTTGTTCTCAACAAAGTAACACACTAACAAAGTAACACACTAACAAAGTAACACATTAGTCTATTTTTGTTCTCAACAAAGTAACACACCAACAAAGTAACACACCAACCAAGCTACACACCAACAAAGTAACACATTAGTCTATTTTTGTTCTCACCCCAACAAAGTAACACACTAGTCTATTTTTGTTCTCAACAAAGTAACACACTAGTCTATTTGTGTTCTCAACAAATTAACACACCAACAAAGTAACACACTAGTTTATTTTTGTTCTCAACAAAGTAACACACCAACTAAGTAACACACCAACAAAGTAACACACTAGTCTATTTTTGTTCTCAACAAAGTAACACTCAACAAAGTAACACTAGTCTATTAGAAAACATAATGATATGAAACAAGTAAAAATGTCCACACTTTAATAAGTGAATTGTTTTTTTTAAGTGAATTATTAGTTGATGATAGGATTTGAACAGAGAAGTTTGGCTTGCAGTCAACCATGGCTGCCATATTTTCTTCCTAACAACAATAGGAATAGTCACCTCAACACAGAAACCTTATCACTATGATAAATGCTGGCTTATTTCACTAGTCAAATCTGTTTAATATTCAAATAATACAAAGCCGTGAAATTATGGCCAAAACTTGGCTTGTAGGACACAGATATTCAAGATTACAAGAAAAAGATGTGAAACGTCACCAGCAACAGGGGCAGATTCCGACGATCCCAACGAGCGGCTTCCGATTTCCAGCAATTTAGTTCCGGATCTGGATGAATCCGGTACTAAATCAGCACTTGAGCTCAAATCCGGATTTCCAGTACCTTTTGCAGCCTCTATGCAGCTTGAATCAAGAAGAGATTCGAAGGTTTGCTTCAAGAAATTTCTTGAGTTTTCGTCCATACATTCATGGGAGTCTTCGATACAATAGCTTCTTTTGGAAATGTGGTCGAATGATTGTTACAGACAACCAATCAGGAGCAAGTATTGTAGTAAAATTCAACAGCCAATGGAAAATAATGCTGGAAAGAAGAAGAATGAAGAGTGGACTTTCATGTTTTTGCAACGACAGCAACAAGAGCACCTCTCTAACCAATTAGATGCTGGGTTTTGAGTTTAGTGAGAAAGAAGAAGTGGGGGGAGAAAACGCGTATTAAAAATTTGGGCAAAATAGTCCGAAGGAAAATGTTTTGTCCTTAAATCAACAAATAAAATAAATGTGGATTAAAATTTATTTATAGAGCGAAAAGTGGACTAAAACTTAATATTCCCTATAAAAAAAAAGGTCTTTAGGTTTTTTTTAGCCCAAGAAAAGAAAGAATTTAGTTTAATAATAATAATACAATACAAAGGAAAGGATAAACATCAATTAAAAAACAAAACAAAAAACAAAATATCCATTTATATAAAGGAAACCGAAACCAAAAATAAAATTAAAAAAAAAAGGGAAGAAATACAGACGACAAAAAAACATAACGGGATCATAGGACATTTTTCTTTTTCGGATGTTATAAATGACAAAAACAAAATATTTGGACAAAAATACCCTTGTTACTTTTTACCCTTCTACAAATAATAATGAAATAAGAAACAAGTAAGTAATAACAATATAAAAACGTCAGAACATCCAATGAAAAGTAAGTAATCTGCTAAAAACAAGTAATGAATGTAATTTATTTGTTAAAAAAAAATAAGTAATGAATAAAAGTAAAAACGTCAGAACGGTAATGTACCGTAACATTAAAATGTCGTAACATCCAATAAACAAATAAGAATGACTTCAAGAAGAGTAGTAGTAATGTACCAAAATGTCGTAACATCCTCGTAACATTCTCAATAATGACCGTGAAACGAGCCCGTAACATATAGTAACATCCCGTAAAATATAAGAACGCCATTAAACAAGTCGTAATATTCTCGTAAGGTGTCGTAACATCCTAAAAACAAGTCAGAATAATCCCGTAAAATGTCGTAATATCCCATAAACAAGTAATAACATCCTAAAAATGTAATAATGTAATAGTAACAACCCTAAACTTTCTCAAAAAAAAAAAAAAAAAAAAATCATCGCTTTCCTTCCCAAAAAAAAAAAATCTGCATACATTGTCTCCTCCGTCCGCTTGCACCTCCGGCGATTTCTCGGTGAATCCAAATCACAGCAAATCAGTAACTCCCCATTGCCACCACCTTTCTTTCACCTCTCCGTCTCCGCCGTCACCCTCCTTCCACCACCACCCTCCTTCTCCGCCGCAAATCACGCAACTTCCGGCGGCACAATCGCTCACTCCTCCTCCTCTACCCCAAATCATCCCCAAATTCTAATGCCCATCATAAACAGAACCGAATGCAAATTTTCACTCAATCTAATTGTAAGGTCCACTCTCGTTGATGATGTAATGGGGTGGCGGGCCGTGGTGTTTTTTTGCTCAACGCCGGTGGGCAATGGAGGTGGCGGCCAGGTGTTTTTTTTTGTGGTTTGAGATTTGAGTGAGTTTGGATGAGGAGATATAAGAATTGGAAAAGGGTATATCGGTAAGTTTGCACATGTTTTAAACTAATTAATGTCTAGTGTACTTGGAGCCAGATAAATGAATTAATATGTCCTTCTCGGCAAAAAACTATAAAAAAAAATAGTAACAAACTATTATAAATACACTTTATGCAATAATAACAAAACATAGAGTATAGCATAATTTCACATAAACTATTTCATTATTCCCAGACAAAAATTCCATGCTCACCAAAAGTACCCGGCAATAATTCATTAATAAAAATTAACAAAACATCATAAACTACTATATCGTTCCTAACTAATTATAGACACATGTTCAAATTTCACATTTTAATGCCTATATTTTCTAAAGCCTATATTTTCTTTCTACTTTTCATCAAGAATGTACAAAGTTACTTTTACTCAATTTCAATTGATAATTTTAATTGTACCTGACCTGTACAATTGTTACAATTGCATCCTAACACCACATTTCTTAAAGATAACACCACATTCACATATTCAGTATTTAATAATATAAAATAAGATATTACACCATATCGATAATCCACTGTCACAAATCCATTCATACTAAAAATAACACATACTTTACGTTAATTACAACACAACATGCGTGCACGCAACTTAGAGTAGGAACACTCCACATTTGGTGCAATTTTTTAGTATAATTTAAATCATTATTCAATGAGTAATAATGGAGTCAATTGTGAAGGTAATCAAGATGATGCAATTACCATCCTCATAGACAGTGATGCATCTCACACTTTCTTAGACCAACAGGTTTCCAAGGAGGTGCAGTGTGACATAACCCACTCACCACATTCTAATAATCACAGTAGTAGATGTAAACAGAATGATGAGTGAGTTTACGTGTCTAAACTTGCCATGGATCATGCAAGGGGTTAAGTTCCAATAAGATGTGAGATTGATCAAGTTGAGAGGATGTGACATGGTATTAAGGGTGGATTGGATGAAATGTTACAATCCAATGGTCTTTACTTCAACAAAACATAGATGATTTTCACTAACAAAAGAGAACAAATTAAGGTGAAACGTTACACATAAGAAACTTAACTTAAGATTATCAGTTGTAAAATCATTAATAAGGAATAGAGAAAAGGGAACTATGGGCTCCTCGGGTGCTTCAATTTGACACCAAAACATTCCCTAAATCTTGTGCCTATTGAACTTACTCATGTTCTAGAAGAGTATCATGACGTGTTTGCAAATTCCCAATGAGTGCCATCAAAGAAGGGCTATGAGCATCCCATAACTTTGACAAAAGGTGTTGGACCTGTGAAAATAAACCTTATAGGTATGCAAACTGTCAAAATTATAAAATAGAGTAGTTGTGGATCAAATACTACAACGGGGATAATACAGCACAATAGTAGTCCATTTTCATCACTCTTGCTCCTTGTGAAGAAGAAAAGTGGAACATGGAGATGTTGTGCGGATTACAGAAGGTGGAATGACTTGATTGTCAAAGATAGCTACCATATTCCTCTAATTGTTGAATTTTTGGATGAGTTAAGGAGTGCTAGGGCATTTTCAATAATAGACTTGAGGTCTGGAGTCCATCAGATACGATGACGGAAGATTACGTCCAGAAGACTGCCTTAGTAACTCATCATGGCCGGTTAGAATTCAAAATGATGCCATTTGGGCTCCTAAATGCCTAGCCACATTCCAAAGACGTATGGATAAGATGCTGAGACCTTGACTGGGGAAGTTTGTGCTGGTATATTTTTTATGACATCTTCATCTTCCGCCTTGACATGGCTTCCTACACACATCTTAAAGTGGTTCTGGAAGTTTTGAAGAAGAACCAATACTATGCTAAATTGTCCACGTGCTTTTTTGGACAAACCAAGGTGGAATACTTGGGCCATATCATACATGAGGGTGATGTGCATGCTAAGCCAAGAAAGATTTAAGCCATGTCGGATTGGCCCCAGCCCTACAATGAGACTGAACCGAGAGGGTTTTTGGGCCTAATAGGTTTATATAGGAGATTTGTGCCCTATTATGGGATTATTGCTAATCCCTTGAATGACTTACACAAGAAAGATGGGCTTTGTTGGTCGTAGAGTGCCTCAGAAGCATTCTAGAAACTCAATGAGGCCATGTGCAAATCACCAGTACTTTTTTTGCCAGATTTTGGAATTTCATTTTGCTTTTTTGCATTGAAAGAGATGCATGTGGGAAAGGCTTAGGAGCTGTTTTACAGCAAAACAAGAAATTTGTGAATTATCTAAGCAAGGCCTTCAACTCTAAGAAGATGATATTGTTCATCTACGAGAAGGAATTCCTGACACTCTTCATGGCAATAACTAAATGGAAGCCATATATTCAAGGCAGGCCTTTTGTCATCAAATTTGGTCAACGGAGTATGAAGTTCATTCTGGATCAGAGGGCCACTACAGCACTACAACAAAAAAGGGTGACCAAGTTACTTGGGTTGGATTCACTAGTGTACAAAAAGAGAAGTGAAAATGTAGTTGTTGATGCCATGTACATGCGAAGTCATGTTTAGAGACCACCGTGTGTTGTGAGCACAATATCCTCTTCTTGGAAGCAATAAGTATCATCCAACTACAAGGGTGACCAAGATGTGGAGGAAACATTTCGGGCACTGGTGTTTAGTACAGCCTTAAATCCCCTCTACACTATGCACCATGAGATTCCTTAAGTACAAAAGAAGGATATACATAGGAACCCCATGAAGGTTTGAGATCCATTTTTGTAGAAGTTTAAGATCCAAATTGATAGGAAAGTTGCACTCAAGTCCAATAGGGGAGTTAGTGCGAGTTATAACAGGATTAAGAGACTTTTTATTGGCCCCAGCTTAAGACGGATGTTCAGGAAATGATCCAAAGGTGTATTACTTGTCAGCAGTATAAAAGTGTACATGATATACCTCAAGGATTGCTCCACCCATTACCAGTCCCTCACATTCATGGTCACAACTCAGCATGGAGGATAAACATCAGTTTAAAAAAAAAACAAAAAACGAAAAATCCATTCATATATAGCATCGAAACCAAAAATAAAATAAAAAATAGTAACAAACTCAAAGGTGCTTTCACACCCTATCTATTCCACTCGTGTAGTGGAATGAAACTAGGCTTTTTTATGTACCCATGGGCTATGCTACTGATGTTTTAGTGGTAATGGTTAGTAAAAGCTACTGCTAGTGCTATATCTACTTACTATGGGTATAGATCAAGGTAAACAACTTGCTTTGCGA
Source organism: Gentiana macrophylla (assembly GCA_026214975.1). NCBI lineage: Eukaryota > Viridiplantae > Streptophyta > Magnoliopsida > Gentianales > Gentianaceae > Gentiana > Gentiana macrophylla. The sequence continues at coordinate 38,289,407 of CM047810.1, forward strand.
ATGGATGACATTACTAAGATGAGATCGAAGCTGCTATACGCCCTATATGCGTAGACATCGACCTAAGGTCCTCTTGGACATTGGTGATTGCGGAGACCCCTGCTAACTCTTGTTTTCCTGCCTTTCGATCCCTTGGTCATTTGCCTATCTCTTTGATCTGACTGGTCAATCGACCTATCCCCCAGCTATAATACACTTCATGCAATAGTAACAAAACATATAGTATAACATAATTTCACATAAACTATTTCATTCTTCCCCGACAAAAATTCCACGCCAAAAGTTCCCAGCAATATTTCATTAATAATAAATATAAATAAAACATCATAAACTACTATATCGCTCATAAATATAGACAAATGTTCTAATTTCACATTTTAAAGCCTATATTTTTTTAAAGCATATATTTTGTTTCAACTATTCATTAAGAATTTACAAAGCTACTTTCACTCATATTCAATTGGAAATTTTAATTGGATCTAGCCTATATATTTTTTTTGGCATTGTATCTAGCCTATATATAAGATGAAGCATATGTACAATTGTTACAATTGTTGGCTAACACCACATTCTTTCGTTTTTTATTTTATTTTTAAAGATAACACCACATTCACATATTCAGTTTCAATTAATAAAGTAACATATTACACAATATCGATAATCCACTGTCACAAATCCATCCATACTGCATGCACGCAACTTAGAGTAGGAATACTCCACTGGTATAATTTAAATCGTTACTCAATGTGTAATAATGAGGTCAATTGTGAAGGTAATCAAGATGATGCAATTACCATCCTCATAGACAGTGGTGCATCTCACACTTTCTTAGACCGACATGTTGCCAAGGAGGTGCAGGGTGACATAACCGACTCACCACAGGTTAATAATCACAGTAGTAGATGTAAACAGAATGGTGAGTGAGTTTAAGTGTCCCAACTTGCCATGGATCATGCAAGAGGTTAAGTTCCAATAAGATGTGAGATTGATCAATTTGAGAGGATGTGACATAGCATTAAGGGTGGATTGGATGTAAAATAGTTACTAAGGAATTAAAAGGACGTATCGTTTTCATATTTATCTACTCTCTTTTTATTTTTGAACACAACTTTTTCATAACGACTATACAATGAATTTTTAGGTGCATTGGACGGATTTATTCGATACTTCTACATAAGGGAAGCCATAGAGATCCTTAAGCCGATGCCCTCAAACATTCTTGAACTTCAAATCTTGAAATGATTGATCTGAATATTCTCAACATCAAGTTTCTTGAAATTACTCCGTTTACGTGCCGCGAAAAACTTCCCCCAATTGTAAGCCTTGTACTTGGAAGGATTTTTCTCATTAATCAATTCTTCCAGAGGCTCCACCAAAGTGTGATGAGCTGGGTTGAAGAAGAATGGTATTGAAAACCTTTCTCTCTTACTATTAACCATCACCCTATGTTCCACGCTCTCGTACTTGTCATTGCTCCAAACCTGTAAAACAATCAAAATTATATGATACGTCAAATTTACGTGGATCGGTCAATCTAATAAAGAGTACAACGAACCCAATATATAAACTAAGTACCTGAACAATGTCACCGACATTGATGATATAAGCATCAGGAGTAGGTTTGGCACGAATCCATTCCCCATCCGTTTTTCGTTTAACCTCGAGGCCTCCAACATCATCCTGAGCAAGAACTGTTAATGCACCCGCGTCCTTATGGCGACCAACACCGAGTGCAAGATCAGGGATAGGGCATGGAGGGTAGTAATTCAGCCGGATAAAGCTCGTTTGCTCCTCAAAGAATCCATGCATTCGTTTTTCTGGTAGCCCTAAACTCAAGGATATGAGTTCCAATAGCTTGAAACATAGTTCTTCAGTTTTCTGAGCATATTCCTCACAAGCCTCCCTGTCAAAAAGATTATGCAAATTAATGATCGAGCCCAATTTATACAATGTGTGGAACACTTCAAATAAGGTTTGAATTGTCCACAAAGGTTCGCTCGAGACTTCTTGCTTCGCTTAGAGGCCGTAACCTAGGATGCACGTCCGATACGGGATACACGGATACGAGATTTTCGTGAAATATAGGATACGGATACCGGGATGTATTTGTAAATAATGAAAATATAAGGACCAATCTGTAAATAATTAAAATGCAAGGACCAAATTTATACAGTTATTGCGATTCTTAAAAACCCAAAAGTTCATATTGGGATTAACAAGAAGATGAAAGGAAAAGCTATTATTCTTGGGACGGTGAAGTTTTGGGCTTTGAAAGAGCACATGCATTGGCACACACCTTTTCATGTCATTATGAAAAAAAAAGAAATGAAAAAAAAGAACCAAATTTTCTCACCGTGGGCGTATCCGAAGGCTGATACGCGTATGTTATCAGAATTGGCGTATCCTAAATGTCATAACTGAATTTTTCGAAACTACAAATCAGTCCCGATACGTATCCCATGACGTATCCTTGCCGTATCCGTATCCGCGGCCTATCGGATACGCGATACGGCTGAAAACTCACGTATCCATGCATCATAGGCCAGAACCCCTTCCACTCGGACCTCTCTCCCAACAGAACACCAATTTTATTGGTGAGTATACAAACCATCATTATTGATCAATGAAACTGATTCAAGCTACAAGAACTAATGATACAAACAAGTGAGAATGGTAATACAAGTTGGTGTGATAAGATTAGTACCTTAATTCAGGAAGAAAATCGGGCCATTGATTGTTGAGCTGATTGAGCTCATTATGATCAGCTTCATATGAAGTAGGTATGAAGGTGGGAGACTTCACTACCAAATCAAACACTTCTTTCCAGTCTCTAACGTTTTTAGTGTGCTCTGTATCGTAATATCCTAACGGATTCACTTCATCTCTTTTAACCTTCAACTTGTCCTCTTTCGGCAACGAAACCAACCGTCTTGACACCGACTCTATTTTCTGGCGTAATTCAGTGGGAACCCCATGATTGATCACTTGAAAAAATCCCCACTTTTCACAAGCATCGCCTATTTCGGAGACTATATGGCTTAAATCATCAGGATTGGAAGAGTTCAACACAGAAAGATCGATAACTGGGATGCCTTCTGCTTCAGTTGGTGTGAGTTTTGGCCTGTGCTCTAGATCTTGAATGAAAGCCGGATCAACCTCTCCCATTTGTTGGCTGTGATTTTTATTTTTTTTTATATTATTATTATTATTATTTTTGTGTGTGCAAGCTAATCGTAATTCTAATTAAGGGGGGTGTTGGATAAGAGATAGTCAAGCATTATGTATGCAGGTGGTCTGGACAAGATTCTTTGAACCTGGACAGAATCCGTTACCATCTTTGATTAATCTGGACGATTAGCTGGAGTTTTTGCCTCACCCGTTGTTCATTTTGTCCTTGTTTGCATCCTGATTCCATCAAAAACGTCATTTGCAATTGCAACCGACACGCGATGTCATCCCACGCTACGCGACTCAGTTTTACTTGTGATAATCGAATTGTAGACACAACTTGGGCAAGCCGATATCATCCCACGCCAATACTTACTTTAAACATAAGAAGTTAAACAACCCATCACGATAAGCAAAATATGTACTTAAAACATAAGCATTGATCGTTCATTTACATAGAAACAATCGGAAAAGGTTATAGATGATTGTTTTTAATCTAATTTGAGAAAAAAAAAAATACAAGAAAAAAATATAGTGGTCGGGAAGGGCGTATTCTTTGAAGTGTTGTTACGTATTACTTAAAAGAATGTGACGCGTTTTTCTCATCCTCAATCACTATCTTTTTTCCTCGTTTTTTTTTATTTTCAGATCTTATTTTGTCTTCCGACCTACTGTGAAAAAACAATTACATCTTGTTAACATATATTGAATTAAGTCTGGTTGACTTTTAGCAATATAAGCCTTCTATTTGTAACCTATTAAAAGCGGTTGTAATGGTCTTTAAGCATAAGGGTGTCCAAATGGGAAATGGGGCCCGTAAAAACTGATGGAAATTAGAAGTTAGTGGATGAAATGGAGGGGGACAAATTTTTACCCCGTAATGGCTTTTTTTGGGAAACGTGTATTGTTGTTTTTTTATTACTGATAAAGTATTAAGTAGTAGTTGAAAATAGTAATGCGAATTTTTTAATGAAAAGAAAAGGGTTGGGGAGTCCATTTGCATATCCAAAAAAAGACTGGTTGGGTGACGGCTTGGAACGTGAAGTTTAAGGATGGAAAGCTCTTACCCAAAGTTTTTTAATTAAAGTGCTTCTACTTTTTGGATTTATTATTAAAGGGCCCAAAAAATGGAGCCATTACACCCGCCCTAAGGTCTCACATATTATTGCAATGAGAATGCAAGTGCATGTTTTCTTCTTTTCTTTCTTGATTTGTTGATTATACCAATTCCAACATGGTATCAGAGATTCGATCTTGTGCAAAAGTTTAATCTCAAATACTATGATCGCGGATCGAATTGAATTTCTCTGGGGTTTGGTGAGTTTTGCTTATCATTTTCTGTGATATCTCGTGGTATGTAGTTGAATTTGCCTCTACAGATCTGCTTTTCTTCGGTGATTTTCTTGGTAAATATTGTTGTGAAATTGTCTTTGGCTTCGATGTCGTTGTAGTATGAGCTGTGCATCTTGTTCAACATGGTAAGGGGTGAAGATTTGTTTCAGACAACTAGTGTTTGTTTAGATGGTAAGAACTATTCGTACTAGAGTTACGTAATGAAATTTTATTTTTTTTGAAAGGCAAGCAAATGTGGAGTTATATTTCTGGTATTGTTGTGGTTCGTAAAGCTGTTGATGAGAAGTACGTTGAATTTGAATTGATGGAGAAGTGGGATACTTGTAATTCAATAATCATTACATGGATTAATAATTCTGTTGAGAATAGAATTGGTATGCAAGTGGTCAAGTATGATACCACTAAACAGGTTTGGGACTATTGTAGGACTATTTTGGTGCCATAGGTGGTTCTACAAAAAGGAAAAGTCTTATCTGAAACACAAAATATTCTAAGTAGGAATTCAAGAATAAGGAACAAAGATACAAAATTTTACCATCGCCATTGTCTAAAAAGATAGATGGGCCAACTCAGAATCAAAACGGTGACATGCCAGCTGGTCGTCCCTTGAAAGGATGCCGCCTTGAGTCCAATCACAGGACATTATTATCTCCCTTGATGTTACTAATGGTTGGTCCTTGTATTAGTTAGATATAAAAAATCTTCTTTGCATGATGATTTACAAGAGGAAGTCTATATGGAGCCACCCTTGTGGTTTGTTGCTCAGGAAAGTGGTCTAGTTTGCAGACTGAAAAAGGCAATTTATGGTCTTAAGCAGTCACCAAAAGCTTGGTTTTGAAAGTCCATTGAAGTGGTTAAACAGTTTGGTTTGAAATAATGTCAAACTGATTATTCTATGTTTTATGCGAACACTTAGAGAACGCAGTAGTTGTATGCTATAGTAAATCTTGAAATATTTATTCCCATTGTCTATGTAGATGATATTTGAATATATGGCGTGACCAACTTGGTATTGTACTACTCAAGAAATTCCATCAAAAGAGGTTTTAGATTGAAGACCTTGGGAAGCTACGATATTTTCTAGGAATAGAAGTGGCCAGATCAATTCAGGGTATTATGATGTGTCAGAGAAGATATGTACTTGATTTATTGCACGAAGTTGGGTTAATTGGCAGAAGACCGGTGGATACTCCTATGGATCCAAATCAAATATTGTTATAAAGGAGAGACACTTAAGTGCCCTCGAAAGTACATACGTTTGGTTGCGGAAACGAAACTCAACTATCTCACCATTACAAGGCTAGGTATTACATACTTGGTTAGTGTGGTGGGTCAATTCTCAGAAACTCCAATAAAGCAGCACTGGGAAGCATCCTTGCGGATTTTACATTACTTAAAACGGGCTTCAGGTCTGGGTATTATATATATCCTAATGATTATCTTAAAGGTCAACCAAGGGTTATTGTACATTATTTGGAGGAAATCCAGTGTCATGAGATAGCAAGAATGAATGAGTAGTAGCACAATCTAGTGCAGAAGTCGGGCAATGGCTCTTGAATGCAATAAATTGACATGGATAAGACATTCTCTAAAAGAGATTGTGATGCCAATAGATAATATCTACACATGAAACTTTTCTTTCCTTTTAAGTGGAAAAAAGTAGAAAGACTAAAGAGACGATATTCATATCCCTTTGTAAAAGCAAAAGCATGAATGCACCAATTATATTAAAATAACACACAAGGAAAATCATATATAAAACAGGGTACTTCACAGAAAGAGTTTAGTAATCCAAGAGAAAGCATTTTCAAACAAGTTTCCAACTGAAAACGTACGCAACAAGCCCGGAACTAAATCCTGTAATGAAGGTTGCAAAAGTTGGCAAGTGTAGACAAAACTACTTGGATGCATTCTCAAAACCAAGGGTTTTAGGCCTGACTGATATTTAAAACCTTAAATAAACAAGTGTTTAAACTCCCCGTTGGCATGTTGACAGACCTGGTTGTAGCACCATAAATCTGCAAGGGATATCAAATGAAATTATTTCTTATCAGCTGAAAATCAGGAAATGTTCAAGCAATGGTACCGTTTACAGTCTAGTGGAATCAAATTCAAGAAATAAAAACGGTCTATGGACAACATTTAGAATGCTAGAAGAATAATTACCACATAGAAATGAGAAGGTCATAAGCATCTATACCATAAAATCAATTATTATACAAAGAAAATATTGATGAAACTATGAGTTTGAGGACAGAAAGCAATCACTATGATTTCACCCTACTCATCCATCAAATAGGGCAGCTAACAAAGTGGCTAAAGATAAAGATTATCAATCAGTGGTGGAGCCATGTATACATGGGGTCATGTGCACCCATACGATTTTTTAACTTCAAAAGATGCCATTCAACAAACATATAAGCTAAAACAACATCGTTTTGATGCCTTCAACACCTGTTATATAGATTAATTTCACTCGGATGATGTATATGTTGGTCCTCACCGAAATATGGGCACTACACTGGAAAAATTAAATTTGCAGCCCCAGTGTCCATGAAAAAGACCAAACTTTCTCTTGAGTCACATGATGATGGGGAGGGGTGGGGAGGAGGGCATACAGCTTAATGTACTCATATCTAGTCAAGAAATTCAATTAGTGCATATATCAACCATGATTTAATGATTTATCCACTCTTTACTTTTACAGCCCGAAGGTACCAAAGTATCGCGGGTTTTGGGTTTTTCTACCCTCTATCTTTTGATGCTTTGCTAATTGCTAAGATTTTTGGAGTGTAAGTGAAAGCAAGGAGCCATGCAAGTATAGCTAGCTGCAGGTGAGATTGGGTATATAAAGATTAAATGCAATAAAAAAATTAGCACAAGCATAATACACATGTAATAAAAGAAATGATTTGACCATTTAGACATACTATACGTAAACCAGAAAGACTGACCAAGAAATAAACACTCCAATTAAGAAAGCAGCATATAGGTAAATCATTATTACGTCCAAGAATAAATACTTCATCAGATCCTTCCCTTACCTAAATGCAGATATATCGTTTAACGAGTTGGTAAAAAGATGTTACATATTATCTGTGGAAGATTCAGTTCATATATTGAATTCAACAAGACAGGGAGAGTGTTAGGAAGATGAAACACTAGAGAATCAATTGAAAGATCAGAATGATGATCAAGTAACTATCCTGCTTCTAAAACACAAGAAAAGTGAATTAAGATAACACGATTTCAGAGTTATTGTTTCTGAATTCTGAGTGAAAACAATCTACCTACTTAAGTTCAATTCCTGCCCTCAAATCTTTATATATTGCCTAATACAAACAGTTAACAAAACTAATTAATAATCCTAATCCAAAGTAAATTAGAGATTCGAAATCCTATCTTTCTACATGATCCAATGTTTTGCGCTATCAGAGTAAACGGATCATGATGACATGCATGTGGATACGAGTGTGAAAGAATCACAAGCATATGGAGACCAAAAAATTGTTAGCTCACGGACACGCTACAGTCGTACTTTACGTTATACATTTCACTGGCAGACTGGTCTCTAGACAAGATTTACTCTACTATTTCTTTAAGGATGATTAGAAAAATTGATACTACAGTGAACTTGGCTGATACAGTAAGTTCTACTTGTTTAGTAAAACATCAAGATATCCTCTCACCTGAATAACTCTTGGTCCAACTTCTTATCACCTAAGTTCATCAAGTTAAATATACAAAAGTCTAGATCTTGAGATAAATAAATAGCTTTTAGAAAATGATAACATCAATGCAGAAAATATGGACAGTTCCATGAAAAACTTCAAATCATAACACAGAGAATATAATCTATTATGTGAAATAAATAAGCATATGACAAAGATTGAAGAACAAGAAATAACAGGTCACTTACAAAGAGCAATAATGATTTATCCTTGAACTAAATCAACATAAAGATTGTAACACTATAATTCGTGATTAGGAAAAATAAGAATACAATTAACAGTGCAAATTAGTATACAAAAAGCAGCTAGAAAGCGGAAACACATAAAAGGGGCAAATACGGAAATTTTGACAAAAACAAATATTACGAGAAAAGAAGAACGCGTGAACCCTACCAAATGAATCGCCGAAGTTGGTCCAGATTTCCGGACGGATTGACTTATCAGTATCAGCGATACCAATGACTTCAACAAACGTGGAAAGCGGAGCAGGAGGATTCCCTTTTATCAAGATTTGCTGCTCGTCCGTTGATTTTCCGAGGACGGAACCGCTTTCCAACCGGAGAACTTGAAACGCCGCCCTGACTCTTTTTCCGACGTGCAATCGAAGCAAATCCGCGTTCACAAATACTGCTGGATTCGATGTATCCATGGCTCGTCTGTTATGTTAGACTGAAGAAAACAAAAACAAATGTCAATTTCACATCCATTTTATCATAAGAATCATAAAATAAATCAAAAGGAGATGCTTATTTTTGGATTTAAGATGTATTACCTCCGGTAGCGGAATAGTCTGAGATCAAAGAATTGCCTCTTCAGTTCAATTTCTGTATCGATTGCAGCTATAGACTATTATAGTTCTGGAAAGGGCGGTAAAATTCCCGCGCTTATTAGATGCGCGGGATCAATTATTTTCGCCTTATTTTGCATTTTTATCCCAGTTTTTTTTTGGGGAGTGGTAAATGACCAAAAAAAAAAAAAAAAAAAAAAAAAAAAGGAATCAGGACAGTGAAAAGGTAAATTGTGTGATAAGGAGTAATTTATTATTCATAACTTCAAATTCATTGTTTGTTGCAGTGGAATTGACCTCAAATCCAATGTTTCACTGTTTATGTATTCTTTACAAAAATAACATTGAAAAATATCAAATGAGAAGTCTAAATAAAGAGAACGTGAAGAGGAAAAATATGATAAAAAAATTACCATCTTTCGACAATCAGATCAAAAGATATATTCGTTTTTGTAGTTGAATACGAAAGAATATAAATCAATGAAATAAGGATATGTCATTTTTACCCAGAAAAATATTTCATTATTCTTTTTGCATATTCTTATGTTCAAATTGACATTTTTAATAATAAACTCTTTTTTTTTATTATTATTGTTTTTTCAGCATCTTTTCAACTTTTTTTTATTTAGTATTTGACTAAACTCATTAAAGAAAAAAGGAAAAAGCGAAAAGAGTTGTAATTCATAAAGTGTCCCCCTTTACTCAGCCCCAAATCTCCCTCATTTACATAAATTCAAATTTTGAATGTCCAACACAAATCCTCCATATCTTCCTATTATCCTTCAAAGTCACTCATCCCCAAATCCCTCCTCTCCAGTTCTGCATCATCTTCTTGTTCTATCCAATTCTTGTAACGAGGTCATTCGTTTTTATGCACACAAACATTCGAACTTTTAACGAATTCAATTTGTGTTTTTGTGGAATTTCAACTTGTTAATGAGTTTGATTTCGTGTTTTTGTGAAATTTCAGCCCGTTATTGTGGAACCCCTGATAATGAATTTGTGTTCTTCGCCTCCAACACAGGTAAAGAGTTGACATTTGTGTTTTTCATGGATTCATGGGTTCAAGGTTCAAGGTTCAAGAGTTCAGGGGTTCGGGGGGTTCATGGGGTTTAAGGATTAGTTATGGGGTTGAAGAAGATGGGTAATTTGGGTTTTAGGGTTAGGGTTATTGATTTGGAAATTAAGGAAATTGAATCAAGGATAAATTGGGCAACTCATCATATTTTGTATGGAAATGGTCTTTTAAAAGAATTTGTTTCCCCACATTATTTAAGCAATTATTGTGATAAAAAAGGCTTCTTAACCCAATGCCTCCTTTTTTAGTAGTAAATGTGAATGTATATATTTAACCCAGTATGGGAACACGTGAACACAAAAAATGATTCCCCGAATAAAAATTTTCTTCCCTTACTCTCGGCTGACTTTTAGGAGTTTTAAAGGCTGAGAGATCAGACTCGGTATTGAAAATCAGAAGGCTGAGGGATCACACTAAGTATTGAAGACTGAAGACTGGGGGTTCAGACTCATATTTGAAAATTAAAGTCGAGTTTATAAAGTTGTCTCCAACTAAGTATGTGATGGTTTGGTATAACTTTATAATACTTGTATAGAAGGCTGGAAGTCAAGTGATGTGATGAGTCTTCAAGTTATATAAAATATGGTGTACTCTGATCTCACAAATTAAGATCAGAGAAAATTGAGACTCATATCAATAGCAAAACAAATCTGAAAAAATCCGAAGAAACATATTCATATGTAAAGAATTTAGAAGGATGAGATTCAGATGTGTAAAATCAGGTATGATCAGAAGAATATTTCAAAGATGCAGAAAAGACAAGTTTAACGTTCATTTTAATGAATAAAAGATAAGGTTGAACAAGTATTTATTGCGTCCCCGGACAGTTGTACTAGCAATTAATGCGGCCAGTCGGAAATTCGAAACATGGGACACTTAACCAATAAAAAATAGATCACCAACATATTTCTGTACTTGCAACGTCCAAGAATCAAAAGGAGCAAAATCAACAGATATGTTACAAATAAGACAAGAATTCATCGAGGGATTACAATGGTTGCATTATCAAGAATGTTTCAGAACTGATCGGATGTGAAAATGATGAATTCAGGACATCAAATTTAAAGAATGCCTACTCTATAAATAGAGGACGTAAGCATTGGTGGGACCAACTTTGGAAAAACTTTTGCATATTCTAACGCTCTATTCTCTAAGTCCTAAGGCATTCTCTCTACATCTTCATATATTCAAAGAGCTTCAAAGCAATATCTAGTGATTCAAGAGTTAGCGAATCTTCAAAAACTTCAAAGATGAAATCAAGCAAGCTACTCTTGTAGAAAGTTGAGCAAACACATAACTTCATATACACATCCAGAAAGGCTCAGCAACCTCTGAATCAACTTCTTGATTCATGACTCAATCTCCAACTTGATTCAATCAACAATGAGGTTTAATCGGTGAAGAAGCTGCAAGCTTTGAAGGACTGAAGCAACTGAATTAGAAGCCATTTACGTTAGGGAACTATGTTTGTGATAGTTGTTAAAGGTTACTCCGAAAGAACACTAGAAGCGAGGATTAGTGAAGCGACTTAAGTTCAAGTTGTGAAGGATTGATTGCTCAGTCTCAAACAAGCGAGAGAGTTGTCAAGGACAATCATCATTGTTGTATTGGTGTCACGTAACAATAATGAATTCCTCCAAAGATTATTCAGAGAGACGAGTGGACTAAGAGATTAAACCATCATGAACCACTATAAATTTTGTGTTCTTTATTTTCTGCACTTTACTGTCCGTCACTTTCACTTTCTACAAGTTTATTTCATGTCTGCACATAACACATTTGCAGACACAACTTTGAAAACATCTTTAAAAGGCTTCTAATCCGTTGCACTTTAATTCTGTTTATTTAACAGTTAGGAAAAGTTTTAAAATCTAAACATGTTCATTCACCCTCCCTATGAACTTGCTCTTGCCATTCTTTGGGACCAACACGAACCAAACCAATTTTTTTTTTTACTTCTATGTATACATGCACATATGTCTAGCTCACCTATCTCAACACATTTATGCTTTCTATTTCAAATATATTTTTGATCTATTATTAATTTCATATACTATATATTCAGATCATTCTTGGATGGTTACAGACATCGTCATGAAACAAAGCTTTGGCTTTTGAAAAAATAGCAAGTTCCCTTCCATAGAACTTTTTATATAAGAATTCTATTTCAAAGGTTAGACAAAACTGAACTAGCCGCTGCATTCAAATTTCCTTAATATTAAATCAGCATAAAGGACACAACGAAGCTTCGTAACACATATTCTCAGCTTCAACATCTTATAAAATGAATTAAGGACAACCAAAGTCTTGGTTAACCTTGGGAGAAGGTGGTGATTAGAGACAAACCACTCTTGACAAGCCATGTGTAATTGATTAATCCAAGTGTATGAATTCGGCTTGTCTTGGACCCTTGGATCAAACCGTAGATCTTCGGGGCCGGATGAAAACTTTCAAGGCTATTAATATCTTGTATTTTGTATAAATACATGGTAAACAAGTGTACCAAGTTGTATCACATGCGGAAATCTTTAATTATACAATATATTATACAAAGTATAATGCGAACTTAATTTGATGTCTTAATACAATTTTGTCTTTTGATTGGAATGTAGCATTGTTCAATGTGCGTAAACACTTGTATAGTACATGTAATACATCAATGAAGTTGGCATTGATACATGCAAAATGATACACACACATACTCAATAATGACATGAAAATGTTCTTTAATGACAGGATTCTTATCGGTAATGACATGAAATAAAATTAGCACATTAGATCAATTCGAATGATTTATAGAGATTAAGCATTCAATTCAAAGCCAATTACTCACTTAATTAATGAGATACAAGTTGGGTTATATTGAAACAATCAAACCAATGTATCAAATTAGGGTTTGAGAGTCAATTACTCAACATATATTATTGTCATTGTCATTATTATAATGATTTTAGGTTCCTAATTTCCAGCAGAAGGCTTCGTGATTCAAAATTTCGATTTCGGATCATGGTTCCGATCTAGGTAATCGGGTAAATTCCGGTCAGGTTATTACATATATATTATGCAACTTTGTTTGGCGTTGATGTTGTGTGGAGTTCTGAGTTTTGGAGTTATCGGGCTTGCGGGCTGCCACTGGACTAGCGGCGGGAGTGAAATTCTGTGAACTTCTGTTCGAGCCATTTTTGTTTGTTTTTCAGCTTCTGTACATTTATCTCTGATAATTTGTATGTCGGTTCACGTGAGAACAATTAAGACGGTTGTATTTAATGTGCCGGACACTCGCTTCCACAAAATGACTCGATTTCCAAGACAGCGTGTCACACACAATTTACTGTTAAACAAAGTTTATTATTAAAGAGTAAGTCTCCTACCCAATAAACAAAAAATAAAAAATAAACCAAAGAGCCGGTCACTGTTTGGATTGAAGTAAACATGTAGAAAAGAAAAGAAAAGAAAAGAGAAAATCATAAAAGAAAGGAGAGGAGAATAAGAAATTGTGAAATCTACTTAGGGTGTTTGGATTGAGCTTGACAGAAACGAACGGAGGAGAGATCGAGAAGCATTTTATCTATAATATAATGGTTTCCTTCTGTTTCCAGCCTATTTCAAAAGGAGAACATGTTGCTCAAAGTGTATTCCTTTGGTTTTCCCTCTTCCCCCCTCCCTTTCCTTCCTCCAATATTTTACCAAACACTCAAAATTAAATCCCTCCAAATCCCCTCTTTTCCTCCCTTTTCTCTTTATCCAAACATGTGTTAATTTACTTTTCATTTTTATATCACATAGGTTGTTGGCAAACCATACAAATAGTTCACTTTTAGTTAGATATAATACGCATGTTGAAAGTACAATCATAAAAGTGATATTGCTCCAGAAATTACCATTGGATGAAAACCAAACATTCCATCCTCTCCAACACAATAGAAAATAAGTTACACAGTTCACCCAGTTTCCACCAAAAGGTCTAAACTGGAAAATATATCTTGCAAACCCGAAAACTGTTTAAAATTTCAAATGAAAAGAAAGTAAGAAGAAAATTAAAAAATAAATACAGAAATTACAAAGACAGTATACAAATGTATAGATGAACCACAACATTCAAATGAAATGGCCAAAAACTTCATGCCAAAGTACACTTCACCTCCAAGCTTCCACTCGTTCTGTCTGAGCCGTTATACGACCGATGTTGTTAGATTCTTTCCCTTTTTCTGCATGAATCATTGGTAATTCATTCAGTTTTTTGGATGCCTTCATGGCACTAGTATAACTCGACTGCCTGATCCGTGTCCTCCTGCTTTTCGATTGATACCTTCCCCCTCCTTTTGTAATATTATTATTATTACCACCACCTTCAGTTGCATCCTTACATAATTTTACTTGTTTTGATGAATCTTTAGCAAGACACTGATTAACCAGATTTTCCTTTTCATCTTGCCCAACAATGCTATCAGAGTATTGTTCTTGTTTAGGATCTTTAAGTTGATCTTCTTCACTTTCTTCATCTTTTTCGCGGGTGATTGGTTGAGAATACGTTCCATGTTCTCCATTTTCGTCAGATGGCTCAAGGTGATCAAGGGATCGAGCAATTTTTACAGGAGAGTCTCCTCTGTCCTTTAAGGTCCTTTCAATTAGTGTCTTCAGAAAATTCATAACTTGGACAGCAAACATCAATGCTGTTAATGGATCCGCCATCTGTAACCCCCCGAGAATGTAGTTAGAAAAAAAGTAACTTACAATTATGAGTAGTATTATTAAGTTAGGCTACTAATAACTCACCTTAGTCATGTTTGGTGCAAAGACCATAGCGATATTTCGTGCATTCATTTTGTTAAGATGTTCCATTTGAGCAACATCTGCCATTAAATTTATAGCCCAATCCAATAGAGCTGCCTCTGTAGGTGGTAGAAGCTTCACAAGCTGAACACATTGTTCTTCGGATTGCGCCTGCATCACCTGTTCTTGAGGAAAACAATCCAACAAAGCTGTTGGGAGTTCTCTAAACCAAGCCTGTATATAATATACAACACAAAGTTCAACTTAGTATTGAGTTTTTTTTTTTTTTTTTTTTCATTGATGAATACAGTACCAAAAAAAAAGGATAACAAATCATTACTTTTATTAAACCAGCTAAGCAGTGGATATCAACATTATCTGGCACCACTCCCATGTTCAATTGTTCTCTAACATCTTCTTCTTGAGCATTATCAGGATTAATTCTGAAGATCCCTTCTGCCTGAAAGACAAAGATTAATACAAGTTAAAAAAAAAAAAACCCACCAAATCCTTTCCCTTTCAAAGAGAGAGTGATAAACAATTATTACCTGCAATCCGCCTTCGGCATAAAGACGCCTTTGCATCATTAGGAGTATTGTAGGTACACTATTTCCTCTAGAGTCAAAAGATAGTTGCATAGACACTGTTGAAACTCCGAAAACTCTTGTACTGTGTAAGAACAAAACAAGATCAATTAAGTTAAGTACTTGGGGCCAATTGTACTTAGCACTACTTAACTGATGAATTTCTTGTATTAACACAATAGAAGGTTAAGCAAACTTGTTCAACCATTATGTATCTGAAGTACTGAATAGTGATCAGCTTCATCTAATTGGTTTCTCACCAATTCAAACTAAAGTGGGAAAAAAAAAAAAAAGGCTGCCAACATAAGTAATTAGCTATATATGGCAAACATTTAGCTATATAATCCAAGAAGCCAGCAAAAATCGTCTAAACGAACCGGGAAACATTTACGGGGGACTATTCATTTCATTTCAGTGAAAATGTGTACAAGAACATGAAAAACAATCTGTATTCTTATACATGTTTCACAGTTTGAATGGAATTGTCCAATAAGTACTAGTAATATTTGAATCTGCCTTTGTACTAAATACACCTCAATGAAAAGGGAAAAGGAACATGAAAAGAAAAAGGGCACCTTGCACTTGGAGGCCTCCTAGGAACCTCTGGTTCAAACTCAACAGGGAGACCAAGGAATCCATTAAATCGATCAAAGGTAACATGAGAAACATGTCTAACATTTGTAGGCCAACTAATCTTCATTCCAGAAGAAGAAATCTTCCCCTCTTCAAGTTCAACCCCAACGTCACTTCTACAAGCAACCAATGATTTCCTAAACACAGTTACCAACACTTTGAATAGAGACAGCTGATCTCCCTCTTCTCTTTCCCTCTTTTTCCTAAACTCAAAAACGCCTTCACCAACAACCTCCTCCCTTAATTCTTGATGTATTTCAGTATCTCTCCTGTCTAGAGCTACTGAATAACAATCCGTTATGTTTATAAAGGGGTCAATGTCATCATATGGTGGTGGTTGTTGCAACCCATCATATGCCAAGTTAATGGGGCTTGGGGGTGAAGGAAAACCCTGTGGGGATCTAAGTACCTCCGCCATTTTTATATATTTATTGTCTTTATGACTTATATATGTATAATAAAAAGATGGGATTTTGATGGGTGTTAGATTGAAAGAAAAGGAAAGGATTTGGTGGGTTTTTTTAGTGAGCTCAATGATTGTTCTGATGGGTAAGTAGATTTGCAAACTATGAAGGAGAAGATAAAGTGTGGGAATATTTGATGTATGGAAACGTAAGAATTTTTTTCTCTTTTTTGGTGGAGTTAGATTGAAGAAACGGTCATGGAAGGTGAGAATAGAACATGATTGTACATTTTTCTTTTAAAAATGGTTTCATATGCGGATGTAAGAATAGAACATCAGATTAACACAAACCTTTTGCCAAGTCTGAAGGGGATGAAAGAAAATTGATAGTCGTTTAGCTCAGAGGATACATACAGAGGGGAAGTGAGGAAGAGATAGATAGTGGATGAAGATGATGAATGCATTTGTGGCTTTGTATTACTTTTCCCTTCTCAAAGTCCGAGCAAAATTTGAAAATCCAAAAAAAAGTAAAGTAATAAATAAAGCTAAGACTGTATGCAACAAAGATTCTTCTCTCGAGGTGCAAGATTCTTCTCTTTAGGGAAAAAAAATTCAAATAACGTATCGTTTGCATCTTTAAACTATGTGATGTAGTCATGTAGGACGATAACTATTGCTTGCTTTGTCCCTTAAAACAAAAAAAAAAACAAAACAAAACATAAAAAAAACTACTACCTTCGTCTCACAAAAAGTGTTCATAAAAAAAAAGAAAAAGAATTGTTTTATAAAAAGTGTCTATTTAAATTTCCAATACATCATTAAATACATTTTTTCAATTATACCCCTATTTTAACATTTAATTTTCCATAATCCTTTAATATTCCAAAACAAGCATTTATGATTAGTTAATGGTATATTTGTCTATTCATTCTTAAAATACAACACATTAATTATTTTCTTAATCTCCGTGTCCAACAAAAAATAGACACTTTTTGTGGGACGGAGGTAGTATTTCTTGTTTGGCTTGATTTTAACTGAAATACTTGTGTGGAAAGAGCATTTTGAGGTAAAGTGACGAGTGAAATGATCAGAACCGCACAGTTTAAATACAAAATAAAACTGTGTTGTTCATATTGAACAATGCGGTGTCTCTACACTTGTGGAGACACAATACAGGTATTTTCATGATGTTAGTGCATGTCGGTAGGGGTGTGGGTGTGGGTGTGTGAGTGTGGGTGTGGGTGGCTGCATGTGTGTGCGCGCTGCGCGCACGTGTCACTACATTTAAACAAGGAACAATCCAGTACAATATCTATTGATACTTTAACAAACAACCTCACACACGTAGATTGTGGCCAACCTAATAAGACACGCGCGCACGTGTCACTACATTTAAACAAGGAACAATCCAGTGCAATATCTATTGATACTTTAACAAACAACCTCACACACGTAGGTTGTGGCCAACCTAATAAGACACGTAACAAGATAATATAATGATCTACATGGTTTTATAGCATAGTCTAATTGGAACATATAAGAATATCTCACACACACACACACACACACACACACACACACTCTCTCTCTCTCTATTTGTATATATACGAAGTTTATGGAAAATAAAGAGAAGAAAAACCCCATAAAAAACCAGAAACAAGTCAAGGCAAACCGGACTGGATGAAATGGTCTTACCCAATTATGGTTCAGTTTCAGTTTATAAATATTGAAAGTGTTTAAAATAATTTGGTTTTAAAAGTGGTCCCAAACCGGAAATCAAACCATGTACACCCTCACGTGAAGGACTCTAGTTTTTGTTATGCCATAGTGTCTAGTGTGCACTTATCATTTTTTTTGCCCTGATTTTTATTTATCTTTTTATCCTAATATTATTTTAGTTTCACTTTCACTCAAAAAGAGAAGTATATCGCTAAACCCTTACCTAACTGAGACGTGAGATCGGTCACCCAATACTTGACACTCATCAGGCCTTATACGGAATAAGGAAGGCCACCTTAGCATATGGGCCAACATGGGCTCAACTTGATATCAGACCTCTATTAGAAAGACTCGTCTCAACATGGCACATGTTGCCCCTATATATCATATGGCCGACTTGACGCAAATCGTTCATGGTCTGTAATTTCCGACATGACGCAGGTCGTCTACGGTCTCTTATTGCCAATGATCACCCCGATCTCTCATATCCTATATGGTGCAGGTCGTCCTCAAACGAGCGTTTATCCTAGAATAGCCGTTACACTACATTAAACGAGCGTTATCGGCATTATTCGATGTTCTACAATTGATCTCTGACAATATCCCCGTTAATACACGAGCCACATTAGCTCCGTCATGGCTTCGTAACAACTCCGGAACACTAGTCCCACTTTTTTAATACGTATTAACGAATCATCCCATGATGGAACGCTATATATATAAAGGGATCATCCTTCTCATTTACATGGTACACTTATTATACGCTCACAATTTATATAAATTCCTTATCATAATACTGACTTGATCGACATAGTGTCCTTTTAGAGACAAGCTCCGAGACCTCTCACACCTTGTTTTTTAGCATTCTCGTTCTAAAGGTTCATTGGATAACCATTCAAAAGTCTTGTTATCCGATTCATAACTTGATTTATTAACGAATGATATACAATCATCAATTGGCACTAGAAGGAGGGACCTCTATATCTTGTGTTTTGACATAGGTGAAATCAGTCACCGTAAATGTTGCCTCCATCAAGCCTTATTGTTAAGATCAAGCGCTTACCGTTGTACTGAAACCAATTGGTGGTAGTAAAGGTGTTACTATATTACCAAGTGTTGGCAATCTGCCCAACACTTGCACAATTTTCATTCAAGATTGTGGGCAATCTGTCCCAACACCCCCCTCAAATGTGGACAATCTGTCCCAACACTTTCATAATTTCTTTTTAAATAATGTTCCAACCAGGGTTCGATCTCGTGACCTCTGGCTCCGATACCATGTTAAACATGATAGTCGAAGTAATTTTTTCTCCCTTCCTTCATCATTCACAGTAGTACAAATATATAGTCATCTCTAGGGCTTCAACATCTAATAACAATGGTAGTTGCTTCAAAATGAAGGATTTTGGGAGATTAAAATATTTTCTTGGGTTGGAGGTTGCTAGGAATCCACATGGAATTTTCCTATCTCAACAAAAGTATGCGCTTGGCATAATTGAGGAGACCGGTCAACTAGGGGCACGTCTTGCTGAGTTCCCTATGGAACAAAATCATCAGTTGGCGGTTGATGATGGTGACTTCTTGAATGATCCTGGAAAATATCGACGATTGGTGGGACGTCGTATTTATCTTGGTGTTACACGTCCCGACTTGGCTATTCGGTTCATATTATTTCTCAATTTATGCAATCACCACGCGTTAAGCATTGGGAGGCTACATTAAGAGTGGTTCGTTACTTGAAGAAAAGCCTAGGTCAGGGTGTGCTTTTGCAGGCGGATAGCCCATTGTCCCTAGAAGGGTGGTGTGATTCCGATTGAGCGAGTTGCCCGGTCACTCGCCGGTCCTTGAGTGGGGGTAGCAGAGCCAGGTTTTTCATGAAAGGACCAAACATATCGAAGCGGATTGCCACTTTGTTCGTGATGCGATCACGGAGGGCCTCATTGCTCCCGGATATGTGCCCACACGGGTCCATCTGGCGGATATTTTTACGAAAGCATTGGGAAAACAACAATTTGAATTTTCGTTACACAAGTTGGGCGTTCCTGATCTTCACGCTCCAACTTGAGGGGGGTTATTACGGATTTATATTATTATTGTGAAATTATATTTATTGTATTTTATAGAAATGGTAGTTTGGACATTGTGTACAAATGTTGAAGCACTAGAGATGACTATATATTTGTACTACTGTGAATGATGAAGCAAGGGAGAAAATTATTTCAACTACCATATTTTGTCACTTATAAAGACACCGCAACAAATGGGTTGACATTATTAACCAATGCACTAACCTTCTTCTCAAAATCCAAGATTTCGCAACCAATTACTCTCCCTAATGAGCTACTGCAGTTAAATGAATCCTTAATTGGTTCCACACTTCGATTATTGAAATCGTAATCGTCATACCAAAAAAAGCATCCGTCAAGATAAATTCGAGTTGAAAGTGAAGGTTTTGTCCTCGATTTGAAATAGATGCCCAAATAATATCCAAAATTATCTAAGTTGTTGAAATCGATAGAATCTTTTTGGCTTTAAATGACTAAAACTAGATTGCAGTAAGAAAAATGATATGTGCACTACACAAATGTGTAGTGCACAAACCACAACATGCTGTGTACCATTGATTAAAGTGATAAATTATTTATTGTGATGGATCCCAATAAAATATGTGGTGTTGATTGTGTTGTGTAAGATGATATGATAGAAGAAGTAGTGGATGTATCACTACTCTTGTAGTAATGAATGAAAAGTTCAACCTTGCAACGTTCACTGTCAAGTCATTGAACAGATGTCTTATTGTCAGCCAAGGGAATAGGTCTAAAAATGGAGAAATTTGAAAATCAGGCCACTGTAACATCTGACATTTTTTTTCAGGTCAAACAGTTTCTGACATTTTTTTTAGGTTTCCCGTCCAAATTTGGACTATTTCGTCCAAATACAGTCAAAACCGTCCAAATTTAGATTTCTTTCCGTCCAAATCCATTCCCATTAAGCTTGACTCTACGAATTATGGCGTTTGGATTTTACAAATGGAGCCTCTCCTTCTTGGCTATGATTTACTTGGATATGTCAATGGCACCATCACCCCCCCGCCGCAAACTGTTCAAGCTGATGGCGCCACCAAGGTCAATCCAGACTATACGCACTGGAAGCGCCAGGACAGTCTTCTTCTTCACACCATAATTGCTGCGTGTACCCCCCAGGTAGTTTCTTTCCTTCGTAAAGCTACCACATCTCGTGAGGCATGGGAAATTTTGAAAAATACGTATGCTAAGACATCTCGGGGTCGTATTCGTGCTATAAAAGATTCCCTAAAATCAATGTCACGTGGGTCTCAATCTATTTCTGATTTTATGCATGCTGTCAAAAACAAAGCTGACGAATTAGCTATTCTTGATAAACCTATGGATGATGAGGATTTGATTGATTTGGTCTTAGACAATGTTGGTGATGAATATCAAGATATTGCTAGAGCCGTACAAGCACGTGATACCCTTATCTCTTTTGAAGAATTGCATGAAAAGTTACTGAATTTTAAGGTTAAAGTTTCCTCCTCCTCTTCGGCCACCTTCCTCCCTGCCTCAGCTCATCCTGCTTACACTCGGCCAGCCCTTCTTCCTACTCCATCCTCCTCAAATTGGCGCAATCACCCTCCCTCCCCAGCTTCTCAAGCCCGTCCGAACCCCAGCCCCCGATACCGTCCCCCTACCCAGCCTCCCTTCCGCCCCTCTACCCCCGGTTCTTACCAAAATAATCCTCCCCGTCGTCCTTACCTTGGCAAGTGCCAATACTGTTACACCCAAGGTCATTCTGCCAAGTTCTGTCCTCAAATTCAGCAACTCCAGACTCAGGCAACGCAAGCTTCTCGTCCATCCTATCCTCCTCGCCATCAAGCACACCTTGCGGCTCAACCAGACACTGTCTCCTCTGATGCTCCGTCTTGGCTTCTTGATAGTGGTGCCACCCACCATGTTACAAATGATCTTCAAAATCTCTCGCTCCATACTCCGTATCTAGGCTCCGATGACATCATGGTTGGGGATGGTAAGGGTCTTAATATCACTCATACTGGTTCCACCTCCCTTCCTTTATCTACTTCCACGTCTTTTCATTTACGCAATATATTGTGTGTTCCTGCCATGTCCAAAAATTTATTGTCCATTTCTCAATTATGTCGTACTCATAATTTATCTATTGAATTTTTACCCACTGAATTTCTTGTGAAGGACCTACAGACGAATCAACTCCTTCTCCGTGGTCCGGTTAGGAATGGACTCTATGAATGGCCCAACCGACCTTTGCTTGCCTTTGCGTCCACCACAGCACCGTCCAGCACTTGGCACCATCGCTTGGGTCATCCTGCTCCATCAATTTTTAATAAAATTATCAGCCTGTTTAATTTAGAGACTACTGTTTCATCTTTATCTCACTGTTCTGCTTGTTTGGAGAATAAGAGTCATAAACTCCCCTTTAATTTATCTACTTTATCATCTTCCCGCCCCCTTGAATATTTATTTACAGATGTGTGGACATCTCCCGTTTTATCCATGGATGGTTTTAAGTATTATTTAATTCTGGTAGACCATTTCACTCGTTATATGTGGTTTTATCCTCTTGTTCGTAAATCTGATGTTGCCCCTACTTTTATTCGTTTTCGGGCTATCGTGGAAAAATTTTTTAATCAGTCGATTAAGGTCCTATATTCGGATAATGGAGGAGAATTTTTAGCTCTTCGTGATTATCTTTCTACTAATGGCATCTCCTTCTTTACTACCCCCCCACACACTCCTGAGCATAATGGTCTATCTGAACGTCGCCATATGCACATCGTTGAAACTGGTCTCGCTCTTCTCTCCCATGCGTCTCTCCCAACCACGTTTTGGCCATATGCCTTTGCTACCGCAGTCTATCTCGTTAATCGCATGCTTACCCCTGTCCTTAATATGCAATCACCATATGCCCTTATTTTTCAAAAACCGCCCAACTATCACAAACTTCGCATTTTTGGTTGCTTATGTTATCCTTGGCTTCGGCCCTACACCTCTCACAAACTTGAACCTCGCTCAAAACCTTGTATATTCCTTGGATATTCCCTCTCTCAACATGCCTATCTCTGCTATGAACCAACCTCCTCTCGTCTCTATATCTCGCGCCATGTCAAATTTGTTGAAACGGTGTTTCCATATGTAGCACCTCCTACTACCACTGCTTCTCCCGCCCCATATGTCTCTGATTGGCTTCCTACACCCCTCCAGCCCCACCCGCACCCTCTAGCCCCACCCGCACCCCTCATCCCCCTTGATACTTCGCCTCCTCCCCTCGCCCCCTCCACCGCCGCCCCCTCCAACACACTCCATGCGTACCCGGTCTCAAAATAATATTCATCGCCCTATCCAGAAACTCAACCTGCACGCTCGTGTTTCTCCCTCCCATGACACCGAACCCACAACCGTCTCCCAGGCTCTAAAAGTCCCTCAATGGAGAACCGCGATGCAAGAGGAATTCGATGCTTTGATGCGTAATCACACATGGGACCTTGTACCCCATGATCCCTCTCTGAATATAATTGGCTCTAAATGGATTTTTCGGTTGAAACGTCATCCTGATGGTTCTATTGATCGCCACAAAGCTCGTCTTGTGGCTAAGGGCTTTACCCAGCGCCCTGGCATTGATTATTACGAAACATTCAGTCCTGTTGTTAAACCACCCACTATTCGAGTTGTACTTACACTGGCTTTAACGCAGGGGTGGTCTCTCCGGCAACTAGACATTAATAATGCTTTCTTGCAGGGTCACTTACAGGAGGCTGTTTATTTAGCCCAGCCAGCAGGTTTTGTTGATTCTACTCGTCCTAATCATATTTGCAGACTTCGCAAGGCACTCTATGGCTTAAAACAGGCCCCTCGGGCTTGGTATGAAGAACTCAAACGTTTTCTGCTGGCGTCTCACTTCACCAATTCCCATGCCGATACGTCCTTATTTATTTTTAATTCTGGGAATGTGTTACTTTATGTTCTTGTGTATGTGGATGATCTCATTATTACAGGGAATGACTCACTTGCATTGGAGAAATTTATTACTACTCTGGGAGCCAAATTTGCACTCAAGGATCTTGGTCAGCTTACCTATTTTCTTGGTATTGAGATTCTTCACACCTCCGCTGGCATTCTTCTCTCTCAACAGCGCTACATGACTGAATTACTGGTCAAGCTTAATCTGCAACATGCCAATTCTGTAGCCACGCCTTTACCAGTGGATATTTCTGATTTAAAAAGCACTGCTGGCACACCGCTGGATGATCCTTCTACTTATCGTATGGTGGTTGGCAGCCTCCAGTATCTAACTTTTACTCGGCCTGACATTGCTTTCGCTGTGAATAAACTTTCTCAATTCATGCATTCTCCCACTAACGTTCATTGGAGCTATGTCAAGCGTCTTCTTCGCTATGTTGCTGGCACAACTAATTATGGTATCCAATTATTTCGCCGGTCTCCCCTTACCCTTCATGCTTTTACTGATGCTGATTGGGGTGGTGACAAAGATAATTATGCCTCCACAAGTGCTCATGTCATTTATCTTGGCCGAAATGCTATTTCTTGGAGCTCGAAGAAGCAAACCACTATTGCTCGCTCGTCTACTGAAGCCGAATATCGTGCCGTTGCTGCTGCTACAGCCGAGATCAACTGGCTCACCTTCCTTCTGAAAGATCTTGGTATTGCTCTGCCTACTCAACCGGTGATTTATTGTGATAATCTTGGCACTACACAATTTTGTTCCAATCCTGTTTTCCATTCTCGTATGAAACATGTGGCCATCGATTATCACTTTATTCGTGATCAAGTTCAGCATGGTTCTCTACGAATTGCCCATGTCAACGCTTCTGACCAACTGGCTGATTGTCTCACGAAACCGCTTCCTCGCCCGGCTTTTGAACATCAACGTGACAAGTTAGGCCTCCTCCCTCGTCCAACTTGAGGGGTGGTATTAGTAAATATTGTGTATTTATTAGTGTAAATCCGGTAGTTATTGCTAATATTCTACATTTATGTTCATATATTTTCTATTCAATACTACATTGTAATTTAGGTAGTATATATTCTTGTACTCCTATTCTTTACAAGTGTGAATATACAATTATATTTTCCAAAACTCTGTTTCTCTCAATACGCAACGTCCGAATTGTGACGAATTCCGTCCAAATTTGGACGGTGTCGCCCAATTTGGACGTTTCTTCCAAATTTCGTCCAAATTGAGTCAACTTTTGGCATGTAAGAAGTGATTATCCAATCTTATCGTTTGCATCATCTTTTACTCCAATTATTTGCAAACACCCACACGCTTTATTTTTCTATATTTAATCCAATTTGTTTCATATTACTTACACTGCCTTCAATCTTCTTCTTTCTTCTTTATTCTTTCCAAAATTACTGTCTTTTGTCTAAGAGAAAATTGCAGAAGGGAGCCCATTTTTTTCAACTCCCCTAATCAATTCAAGAATTAGTATATGTTTATCAGAATACTGAGCTTGAGTGTTGACTTTTGAGTGTTTGAATATGGAGGCTACAGGAGTATGGAAGAATCTGAAGTTCTTGAAAATGGATATCAAAAGAAATACACACCTCTTGAAGGGAACAGAACAAATTTAGTACAAACTTCATGGGCAATGCTAGGCCTCACATTCCCACTGCACATGTCACTTCTTACCTGCCAAAAATTAACTCAATTTGGACGAAATTTGGAAGAAACGTCCGAATTGGGCGAAACCGTCCAAATTTGGACGGAATTCGTCACAATTCGAACGTTGCGTCCGAATTTTGGACGGATTCCGTCCATTTTGGTCAGTGAATGGATTTGAACGGAAAGAAATCCAAATTTGACGGTTTATCAGTATTTGGACGAAATCGTCCAAATTTTGGACGAAACCTAAAAATGTCGAAACTGTTTGACGCGAAAAAAATGTCGATATTACAGATGGCCGATTATCAAATTTCTCTCTAAAAATGCCAATGTGATGTGTACTTTTTTGTAAGAAGTGACAATGTGGTTTTTTAACGAGATAAAGAAATTAAAAATCCTCTTTTTACATGAAAATAAATAAATAGTGACATACCTATTTTTTAATTGCAAAAGAATAACATTTTCGAAGAACAAAATTAACCTCACACAGCACTCCACAGCTACATGATACATGAGTACATTGATCAGTTTGACTTGTTTGTTTTTGTTTTTGATTTTTTTTTTTCAAACATCCGTAACTTTTGATTTACAACCCCGATCATCGAAATTTTTTCACCAAAATTCATGTTTTTTTTTGCTCTTCAATTTGAGCCCAAATACGATACCCTTCCGACGTATATTTTGAAAGACGAAAAAAATATTGTTATTAACCGGAGCGTTTTTTCTTATAAACAACCGTAACTTTTGATTTAGAACACCGATCATCAAAATTGTTTCACCAAATCTCTTTTTTTTTTTATCTTCATTTTGAGACCGCGTTTGATACCTTTTCGACGTGGTATTTGAAAGCCGAATTTAATCGCAAAGATTTACACTAACACGATGACGATGATCGGTAGTATCGATGCTCGATGTCGGTAGTATCGATGTCGGTGAGTATCGATGTCGATGTCAGTTATACAAGAATATGCAGAGAACATTCCACCAGATCGTTAACAAACTCGAGATTAATAGCAAGTACAACAAACTATAGATTTAGTACAATATGTACATCGCTTAACAACATGAAAAATAAAGAAAAAAACAGATTTCGCTTGTTTAGTCTCTATTTACCATCATCAAAGCTATTTAATCACCTGAATTTGTTTGTAAGGTCTTTATCCGAGATAAAGATCATTCTCCAAATGCAAAATCCAGATACACTAACACACCGTGTTAAATTGGTTTATATGATACAATTCGTAAGAGATAGAATCATTAATGAGATAACTTGATTAAGGTGTGGTGTTTATAACATGCGAGTTCGATAGTTAATCACTTGAATTAAGCCTAAAAAGTACATCGAGACTAAAAGGTAATACATAGAAGATCGATTACAACGGACTATAGTTTAGTACAATAGTACATCGACTAAAAGGTAATACATGAAGAACAATACAAGTCCTCAAAACAATCTGAACTATCACCAAATTATAAGAAGGATATTCAAGTTCAAAGAACTAAATTATCATGCCCGAATTCACAAGGTGATGAATTACAAGTTCATGAAGCCAATGAACTAGGCTATCTATTACACAGATGATACAATGTAGATCAAAACCTCAAAGACACCAAGGCACATAGTAAGCCTATGAACTAGGCCTATCTATTGCATTAAGGCACACATCAAAGATGCAGATGTCGTGATGATGTCAGATGTCGATGATCGTATCGATGTCGGTAGTATCGTGATCGATCTCAAAAGGACCCTCATTTCGATTTTTTGTTCCAAGGTCTATGTCCCCCAAGTCCTTGATATGAACTGAATGTCTTTTTACAGTTCAAGCACTCATATTTACTTCTTTTCGGAGCATGTTTCGATATTACTTTTTCTTTAGGATCATTTCTTTTAGGCCTCTTCTTGTTCTTGGGTTCAATGACATTAGGCCACTTGTTCTTGGCTTCATAAACAGCTGCATTCTTGAAAAATCCTTCGAAAAACGTATCCGATTCGCCTTTTTCAACACATTCATCCAAATAGTATCTTGAATCAGAGCTTTCTTGCTTATTAACCTCTGCTGTACTATCCATTTTATTAGCTTCTGGAGTAACAACTTGATCAAAGACGGGATTTCGAGCGATTTTCGTCTCAATAGAAGATGATTTAGTCTCTAAAACATCAGATTGATTGTCAGAAGATTCTACAACTGAATTCACCCCACCCCAGTTACTAGAATCCTTAGATAAAATCATCAAACACATAGCCACTTCTTCTTGATCTTGCTCATCAATCTCCGAAACCGAAGAGGAAGAACCATTACCTAAAGACACAGAAGACGCAATACATTATTCCAATTAATTCTTCTATCTTACACTTAAGATTCAAACAAAATTATCAAAGTTCAAACTACAACTGAAATTTCTATCAAAAAAAACTTGCAACAAAAATTACATATTCTTAAAAATGATTAGACACATTGGGCATTCCACAAAGCCAACAATGTCTTCAATTTCATTTGAAACTATAATCTTATGTAAGAAATTTTGTGCCGGTTGTATTTGTTACCCATTCGAATGGTAGGCCGTCGTGATCCGGTCACCGAGTTCATAAGCCTACTGAGTTCATAAGCTTTAAAAACATGGTAATACACATCATTCATAGCACAGGTTTGAGTAGAAAACGCAGCTCCGAAGACTCCGAATTCCTTGGATAAATCACGATCCCATGGCAAAAAAGAATCATAAAAAACAAGGCCATGGCAAAAAAGCCCATTAATATTAAGGTTCCTATTGATTCGTTAGTTGTGGAGAAACTTTAAGCAATTATAGAGGCTATAGCAGATAGAGTTGAAATGCATAAAAATATTGGTGACCATAGAAACAATTGGAACACTCAGCTTTTGACATCTATCAATGCAATCACACTTGCAGCTGCAACAATGGCCAGAATCGCAACTACCGGTATAATTCTCGGAGTCCGGCAAAGATTAGCCTTAAAGTCGCTGCTCACACTTATCTATATTTCACCACAGGGTTCACCGATTATAATGAACAAAATTCACCATCCCAATTGGTAGAAGAGAAAAGAAATACAAGAAGATTGTGGGAAGGAATGTGTCTTTGCTCGGTCTTGACCAAACTTTGGTGATTTGCCCATCTCCTTCCGTAATGGCCATTAAAGAAAAAGATTATGAATTTGATTTGCTTGCAAATTCGAGAAAAGTGGGTAAAAGAGTGGCCAAAGCAATTATCATCAACATTCATGTTAAAGCTTCGATTTTGAATATGTGCAGTGAGGAGAGGACGCCATGCCATTAAGGTTGAGAAGCGTGAATCCTCCATCATTATTCATCGAATCACTTTCATAACCATCCGAATCTAAAATTTGTTTTGTGGAAGAATAAGGGTATATTCGTCCTAGAAAATTTATTTGTCTAACGCAACTAAAAATCGTTCTGATTAACACTTAATTAAGGGGGAAAAAGTGGACTATAAACTAATTTTTCCTCTTTTAATATAGCTACAATAGCTTTAAAATCCAAGTTGTTAATAAGATGATTGGCAATGCGGTTGTGGACAAAACCACAACCCTGCTCAATTTCTGGCGTACAAAAAAAAGGAAAAAAAAAAGAAAATTCATTAATTAGTATTTTTTTTCAGCTTTGTATTTTATTTTCCAAACCAAACACCATAGTCCTATAACCAGAAGATCCGATAAATTGAATGACCGACCAAACTCTTCAGTTGAATCACCCGCTTTATTAATCCTGTTGTTATATCTCTATAAATCCGAGACCGCATTCTTCCATGGAAAGAACGTCTTAATCTACTATACATATAGTTACCGAGAGCCAAATGGTATAACGATTACTTCTAGATAACACTCTGATGTATTATTTTTATATGATTAAATATACGTTATATTATTATGTTTTATCAACGAATTCTATATAAAATATATGAAATTATGATATAAATGATATAAAATGTTAATCTTTATAATTTAGAGTAGTTAATAGTAATAATAGTAAAAAGTTGTAATTTTGTACCGATTTTAGTAAATCGAATTAATAAATGTCGATTTACGTGGGTATTTGTGGAATTTTATTGCAGATTTATAAACCGAGACCCGAGAATCGACATATTGAAGTTTAACCATATCTCCGGAATGATTTAGAGAGTGCCACGAGCTTAAATGGTCGATTGAATAGCCTTAAGTGAATGATGGTACAACCAATCTGGATAAGTAATAATAGAAAAATGTTCGACAAACGAATGGCTCATCAAAACGACATTTTCGAAAAAAGTGTTCTTCACGAAAGTTGTAGATTTTTCCGAGAGCTTTCCAATGCAATTTAAATTATGAAGATTGGAGGTCTACAATTTAAACAGTGATCAAGTGGCTAATCGATTTGGATTAAGAAAAATCCCGTAAAAGCTTCGGAGAACACGAGGTTATCAAGAAAGCGTTATCCGGAGAAGAGTCCTTCATGAAAGTTGTAGAGTTTCTCGAGACCTTAATTTTGGCATTTCGTTTGCAATTTTTGGAGATCCAGAACTCGAATATGAATTTTATAAGTTATATATAATTATATATAATTATATATAATCTACGCACATCTTTGAAGAGATCAAGTTAGTGGGAGTAATCATTAGTCCGGACCGAGCCGGCCTAATACCGGACCGGTCCGGCCTTGAGAGCTTTGTCTATATAAAGAGCTCATTTGCAAACAGAGACGATGTACCCAATATATATATACAGCCTATATATATATATATATATATATATCTCTCTTTTCTTTTTAATTTTTAGTTGTAGTTGTAAATAAGGCCTTACGCCGTAATAATGTAGTTTAAGTATCGTTATAATGCTCGGGAAAATCTCGGAAGTCGGTTTTGCTAAAGAAGTTGTAATGTCCGAAAATACGATTTACGAATCAACTCACGTATTCGGGTAACTTTTCTTAAGTATTTATGTTTGTTTTTATATTTTTCGTTGTTATAATGTTTTTAGGCTAAATATAACACCGCCAAAACTATGTAATCGGTTTTATTTCGATCTTTTCGTTAAAGAAATGTTGTTAAGTTAAAATGACTAAAATTGAGTTAATTGAATCTTTTTCTATTTTGATCGTATTCGTATTGACATATTTAATCGATCTGAGGAATTCATAATCTAATTATGAATTGACGCCTCGTAGTTAGGATATGAGATAAAAGATAGAAAAAACCGGAGGGTAAAATTGGCCGTGTGAATAACGTGATAACGGAATCCGATTTCCTACCCGGGGGTAGATTTGTTTTGGGAGAAATGAATCTTATTATAATTTGTACTCGAGATCGTAATAATGTTAAATCATCAGTTTAATTGAAACTTAAACCGGAAAGTTGAATCGTCCGGCTTTGACAACCGGAGCCTTTTAAATAAAATTGACCGTTTGACGAACGGAATGACTCCTTTTTATCTAAAGGTAGATTTGTACTCGGGACCTGTTCAGATTAATTCGTTTACCGTAACAGTTGTGGATCTTGGACTGATGCAATGGACATATGACAATTTCATACGCTCGTGTGAGGAGGAATTGTTTACCTCAGGAGTGCACCGTTTCATTTACTCAATTGGACCTAAAATAAAAGGAGAGATCGAACACATTTCATTTAATCGAAAAGATCGTATAAACCAATTATATAAGTTTTGGCCAGTTCTCTAAAATTATCTGTTTAGTATATTGGTACCTATATATTTATATCTATATATATACTTTGCAATTTATGTACATCTATATATATTTATATATCTATATATATTATATTAGAATAATTTTTAAATTACGTATTTATTTTATGTTGACTAGAATAATAGTGATCTGTGTTTATAAAATTGCGATTTAGATCGAGTTAATAATGACTCTTTGGTGTTTAACCACACGTAAAAGAAATTACCAAGTTCCTCGAGGATTCGACACTCGACTCACCATACTAGCACCACAATTTGACCCGGTACACCGCCGTTAGGATCGTTTAAACCAGAAATGTCTCACGATTTCCGCAATTGCTTTCAAGGTTAGGTTTAGGCGTTGTCGAGATTTTGGCGCCGTTGCGATATCGTCGCTAATTTCTTTTATGTGTCTATGGTTACTACTTGTATTAGCTTAAAATTCTCGAGAATAAGTCAACACTTTTCTTATCTCATTTCTATTTTATTTTTCGTTGGTTGTTACCTTATAGGTAAATTACCAATTTTACTACTATCAATTTCTAGTTATTTTCTATTTTCAGTTAGTTGATGACCGTAGTGGTAAGGCCCTCTCACTCCTTATAAGCCCCACATAAACACTTACGAAAGGCGCTTAAGAGTAGATAGTAAACGCTGTCATACTAGTCGTGAAATCGACCAAGAATCATCTTCAAACAGAATACGAGAATGGTCAAATCGGTGATGAAACACCGAACAAGTATCGGAACATGCTCTGTGGGCATGGACAAAACCTTGTTAACCCTAATAATAATAATAATAATAGAAATAATCGAATCGAAACCGAGAATAATCGTAATAATCCGCCAAACCCGAGACCAATCTGCGGATCAAACCGTAAGAAGAAACCGGACTAATAATCCCATACTTTTACCCAATGAAGGAGCGAATAATTTCGAGATTAAATCTCATCTTTTGGTTTAATTGATGCAAGAGCCCAATTCTAGAGAGATGATGATGAAGATCCACATCATCATCTCTATCTTTTAAAGAATCTGCAATACAAACCAAAAGTCAAGGTGCTCATAAGGAATTAACGAGGATTACTATGTTTCCTTTTTCTTTAAAAGACGACGAGCCCGAGATTGGTTTATGTCTCTTCCACATCATTCACTTACTAGTTGGGAGGAGATTCAAACTGAATTTCAAACAATATTTCACTCTGACGAAATTTGGAATTAAAAGTCGAGGTTGCTAACTTTAGACAAGGATCCGAGGAAACTCTTGGGAATGCGTGGGAAAGGTTTAAAAATTGTTAAGAGCGTGTCCCGATCATGGTTATTCCTTAGATATGCAAATTCAACTCTTCCGTCAGTAAATTGAGAAAAGATTCACGTGCGGATGTAGATCATGCATGTGGTGGTTCGTTAATGATGAGTGAAGCTCAAACAGCTTTTTCGATGCTATAGAAAAGATTTCTAAAAATAACAGAATGTGGGAAACCGGTTCTAGCACCAGAAAAGTAGCTTTTGCAGGAGAATGTACATCTAATACGGAAGTTCTAGAACACTTGGAGAATTTGAGTAGGAAATTTGATGGTTTACAACAGAATAAGAACCAAAATTCAGAAAATAGTACACCAAACGAATACTCAAATCAAGATAAGGTGTCATTAGGGATAGAAGAACCAACAGGATATTCAAGAGAGGAGGTAAGTTTTCTTCAGCAGCATAGGAATTTGAACAATGCGTACTCAAACTCTTTTAATGCTATTAGAAGAGACCACCCAACTTTTAGATGGTCTGAAAACCCTAGTAAGCAAGGACAACCGCCATATCCAGTCCCATATAGGAATAATAACCAAGTTTATCAAGAAAATACATCTAATCAGAATTTACAGTCATTACCAAGATCCTATCCTCAACATACCACTCAAAGTATACCAGTAACTCAGAGTTCAACTCAACCTGCAGAAGGAGTTGAAAAATGGGAAAAACTAATGGAAAATATGATGGGTGTAGTATCTACTCAAGCTAAGAATATGGAAACAATGATGACTTCTATTGGTACAGTCACTAAAGATATGAGTACAATAAAAACATCTATGAGTGGACATGATACCAGAATGAGAACGATAGAAGCTTCATTGAGGAATATGGAAGATCATTTGAGTAGGGAAGGTGAACGTAATAACAGTAGACCCCCAGGAGGATTACCAAGCAACACTGAAAGAAACCCAAGAGAGGTAAATGTTGTAGTTACGAGAAGTAGGAAGCTCAGTGGAAGCAATGGAGTAGAAAACTTCGGGAATAATGAAGTAGAAAATGATTTAGATGGAAAGAATGATGAAACTAAAGATGAAATTGAATTCACTGATGAGGAAGAAGAAATTATAGATAATTTCTTGAAAAGGAATAGAAGTTCGGAACCCGAAAATGAAAGTGAAAAATGGGTAAAAATCCTAGGATTTTGAAAGACCCTATGGATAAAGATTTAAGGAATTTATTCAAGGAACATGTTAGAATAGATGAAACCGTAATAAGGATGAGAAACAGGAAGAATCGAAGAATCAAGAAGAGATTGATTCAGGGAACAATTTAAAAGAAAAATTCAAGAACTCAAACATGGCGACTAAGTAATACTCAAAGGTTTAAGGAAAAGGAAAGAGAAATTGACTAAGGAGCCAAAGGTTATAGATTTAGAATCTTTACCTTACCTCCTAAAGATCAAATCAAAAAGGCAAAAGCGATAAGAAGTATGCTCGTTTCCTTGATACTTTTCGTCATCTTCATGTTAATATCCCCGTTATTGAAGCTCTGATTAATATACCGCCTATGGAAAGTTTCAAAAGATATACTATCAAATAAGAAAAAATTAGAGGACTATGAGAATATATGCCTGAATGAAGAATGTTCTCACAGTCACAGAAGATAAGTTACCACCGAACTCAAAGATCCTGGAAGTTTTACGATTCCATGTGAAATTGGAGGATTTACTGCTTAAGAAGGTCTTATGTGATCTTGGAGCTAGTATAAATCTCATGTCTTATGAGGATTATAAAAAGCTAGGCATAGAAAGCTTACTAAGATCGAAATGACTCTGCAAATGGCGAGATAGATCGATTAAGTACCCTAAAGGAATGATTAAGGATGTATTGGTTAAAGTAGACAAATTCTATTTTCCAAAGAGATTTTGTAGTTATGGAAATGGAAGAAGGATATTCAGCGCCTCTTTATTCTAGGTCGTCCATTTCTAGCTACAGGAAGAACTTTAATCGATGTTCATAAAGGAGAGTTAATTTTGAGAGTCAATGAAGTTGAAGTTGCTTTCAATATTTTCAAAGCTATGAACCATCCATATACATCACTGAAATCATGTTCTTTTATAGAAGATATTCATTCTGTCTATGATAATCGATTACCAACTTTTGAAGACAGATTAAGAATGCTTAACTCTGTCTATCTATAAAGAAGATGAGGAAGACATTGAAATGAAAGAGATAATCCTTTCTCTAGATAAAGGAAGCTTTACTTTTAAGCTACCATGGCATAAGTATTTGGAGTTAGAACTAGAAGGACCGCCCTTAAATCACAATAGAAGATCCGCCAAAGAATCTGAATTGAAACCGTTACCTTTAAATCAAATATGCTTTTCTTGAAACTCGATAATCTATTACCGATTATTATTTCATCAACTTTAACCGAAAGCAACAAGAAGATCAATTAATAAGAATGTTAAGAAAGCATAAGAAAGCTTTTGGATGGACAATTGCCGATATTCGAGGTATTAGCCTTGAGATTTGTGTTCATAAGATAATTACGAAAGAAGATGCTAAACCTTGTATTCAACATAGCAACGCCGCCTCAACCCGAATTCTACGCTAATCGTTAAGAAAGAGGTGATTAAGCTATTAGAAATGGGAATAATCTTTCCTATATCAGATAGTGAATGGGTGAGTCCAACTCAATTTGTACCAAAGAAAGGAGGTTTGACAGTGAAAGAGAATGATAAGAATGAATGGATTCCAACAAGGGAAATTACAGGTTATCGAATGTGCATTGATTTTAGAAAACTAAATGATCATACTAAGAAAGATCATCATCCGCTTCCATTCATCGCTCAAATGTTGGAACGTTTAAGTGGTCATAAGTATTACTGTTTCTTAGATGGTTATTCGTGTTATTTACTGATTTTCATTGCAAAGCAGGAGATAGGGAAAGACTACTTTCACATGTCCTTATGGAACTTTTGCTTATAAAAGAATGCCGTTTGGTTTATGTAATGCTCTGCTTTCGCTTCAAAGATGTATGATGTCTATATTTTCTCGATATGGTTGAGAAATTCTTAGAAATTTTTATGGACGACTTTAGTGTTTATGGAGATTCTTTTGGTAAATGTTTGTCGCACTTAGAAAGAGTTTTACAACGTTGTGAGGATACCAATTTAGTTCTAAATCGGGAAAAATGTCATTTAAGGGTATCGTAAGGAATTGTTCTAGTCATAGAATCTCTCAAATAGAATTGAAGTTGATAAAGCTAAAGTCGAGGTGATTGAAAATTACCACCACCAAAGTGAATCTAAGGACTCTAAGAGGATTTCTTGGACATGCGAGGATTTTATAGAAGATTTATTGCAGATTTTTGAGAGATAGCAAAGCCTCTAAGTCATTTGCTTGAAAAAGAAGTACCTTTTAACTTTGATAGTAAATGTATGGAAGCATTTAAGACCTTAAAAGCGAAGTTGATTATCGCACAATATTGGTAGCACCAGATCGATTTTGCCTTTTGAGATTATGTGTGATGCTAGCGATTTAGTTTGTAGGAGCTGCTTTTAGGTCAAAGGTATAACAAAATTCTCAAAGCTATTTACTATGCATCCCACACATTAAACGCAATTTCGACTTAATTATGCAACTACGAAAAAAGAAGCTGCTGGTGTAATTTTGCCTTAGATAAGTTCGGATCTTATATTGTTGGTTCTAAGGTAATAATCTACACACTGCACTATTCACTCAAGTATTTAATGAGTAAGAAGGATGCGAAACCACGCCTTCTTAGATGGATTCTCCTACTTCAAGAATTTGATATTAAAATTAAAGATAAAAAAGGAAGTGAGAATGTAGTAGCAGATCATCTAAGTAGAATGGAGACTAAGGAAGAGATAGGGAATGAAATTAAAGATTCATTTCTGATGAACAACTATTTAGAATAGATACTCCTTCAACCATGCAGCTTATTAAAAATAGAATTCCTTCTAAGGAAAGTTCACCTTGGTTTGGAGATATCATTAATTACTTAACTGTGTGATTATATTCCGTCTCATTGGACTTGGCAAATGTAAAAGAAATTCTTTTACGACTTAAAATTTTATTACCGGGAGGAACCGGACCTTTTCCGTAAATGTTCGGATGGGATAATCGAAAAATGTGTGCCTGATAATGAAATTTTAAGTATTTTATCGCTTTGTCATGATCGTGAGGCGGAGAGGTCATCATGGAGGATGGAAAACTGCTTTTAAAGTTTTACAATGTGGTTTTTATTGGCCTACACTATATAAAGATGCTTATAAGTATGTTAAATCTTGTGAATCTTGTCAAAAATGGGGAAATGTATCTAAAAAACATGAAATGCCTATGCAACCTATTTTAGAATGTGAGTTATTTGATGTTTAGGGTATAGATTTCATGGGACCTTTTCCTATATCGTTTGGAAAAAGATTTATTATTGTAATGGTAGATTATGTTTCAAAATGGGTAGAAGCTGAAGCTCTTCCTACTAATGATACCAAGGTTGTCATACGATTCCTTAAAAAAATATATTTACTATATGGCATTCCGAGGGCAATCATTAGTGATAGAGGTTCACACTTTTGTAATAGACCATTTACTAAGTTAGTTGAGAAATATGGTGTAACGCATAAACTAGGAACGCCCTATCATCCGCAAACTAGTGGTCAGGTAGAGGTGTCGAATAGAGAGATCAAAAGAATCGTAGAAAAAACAGTTGATTCAAATCGTAAAAACTGGGCAATTAAATTAGATGATGCATTATGGGCATATAGAACAGCTTTTAAAACACCAATTGGTTGTTCTCCCTATAAGCTAGTCTTTGGTAAGTCATGTCATCTCCCGTTGAGTTAGAACATCGAGCCTTCCGGGCTATTAGATTTCTAAATTTCGATCCTAAGGTCATCGGTGATCATAGATTGCTTCAATTGATGTAACTAGAAGAATTTCGTCTCGATTCTTATGAAAACGCCGAATCTACAAGGAACGCACGAAATCTTTCCATGATAAGAGAATCTTTAAGCGTGAGTTCCATGTAGGTGATCGAGTGCTTTTGTACAATTCACGCTTAAAGTTGTTTCGTGTAAGCTTATATCAAGATGGACAGTCCATTTAAAGTAACACGGGTTTACAAAGCTGAGCCATTGGACTAACTGATGGAAATACAACTTTTATAGCCAATGGCCACAGAGTAAAGTTATTTGTGGAGGAGAAGGAATCACACCGAAAAGAAGAAATAATGCTACTTGATTGATCCCCGACAAATTGAAAAGCGAGGAAAAATGAAAACTCGAAAAGCGAGAAACTGGAATCACCAATACCAAAGCTATCTATCTTTACTCTACTTTTCCGTAATTTTAATTATGTTTAAACTCTTTTAAATTTTTACCGGATGAGACGTAAAAGAACTGGATGTCTTTTTTAGATAGAATAGGAGTTTTTATTTTACTTTTGAAATTAGGCCTTGATAAAGATGTCGCGTTTATTATAGAAGCTTTAGTTTTTGAACAAAACAAGAAATTGTTGAGAGAGATTAGATTGAGAAAAGTTTGTAATGGAACATCAAGAAGTGCGATAAAAAGAAGGGCAAAGTTTCTAATGCGATGCGAGAACTGTGGAAAAAAGTGAACATGTTGACGCTGTGGGGAAAAACACAACCAAATCCTGGATGAGTGTTTGAATATTGTTAGGAAGGGAACAATTAGGTGGTTATCCGAAAATCCCGATGGAATTCCGAGAGATAATTCAAATGCTTCGTTTTTAGGAGTTAGGTTGATCGAGCGTTATATCAGAACTTTGGAAGATTTAGAAATCGAAGAATCAGGAACCCCTTAAGTTTCGAGTCTTTTATTTTATTTTATTTTATAAAATTTTCGCATAACTTCTGAGAATTTTATAAAATTGGATCTTTATGAAAATTTGAGGAGTTTTATAAAAGTTTTATAAAAGTTGTTTTTTAGTTTTAATTTAAACGTTTTATAAGAATTGATATAAATTTATTAAATTTTTATAAGGTTTTTATTAAAAGTGTTATAAAGATTTTATTAAATTTTTAGAAATTGTTATAAAATTATAAAAGTTCCTTCAAATTTTATTTTTAGTAAGTTTTAAAATTATTTTTAAAGTTTTAATTAAGTTTTATTAGAATTTGTATAAGTTTTATTCAAAAATCATAAAAGTAAAAAAAAATCGAAAAGTAAAAAAAAATTGGGCACGGACCGATCCGCCTTAACCCGACCGGTCCGGGGTCTAAAACATAAAAAAGACGGGGGCCCTTCTTTTCTTCTTCTTCTTCCCCTAATTTTTTTACAACGCACCACACACCAAACCCCACCATTACGAATTTTTTTACTTTTCTACAACAAAAATTCATATCACACTACACCATTACTTAATTTCTTCTCATTATCATCTCTCTCTTCAACACAAATTGAAAAATTCAAAAGGGTCAAAAACAAGCTCCATTTCATTCCGCGACTTTTGAACTTTTCCGCCTACTTTTCAACGTTTTCTACATATTAAGGTATAATTTAGTTTATTTATTTGTCAATTTCGTATTTTTCATAATTTTTTAGACTAATTTCAACTGTTTTGATTTTTAAGTGTGTTGTGACATTTGTATTTTTTTTGCTGTTTTTGTTGTTGTTTTTGTTGTTGATTGGCATTACCATTATCGTAGAATGGCTGAGTCGAGTACTAGAGTCTCTAAAAAGAGAAAATCAAAATTCCTATATCAACTCCCGTCGTAGGCACGATAATTTTATCATCCGAGGAAGAAGCCGTAAGCTTTGAAAAAACCATCACCGAGGCTAAGAAAGCGTATAAGAAAATTTATAGTAAGTGTGATGTTACGGTTGAAAAAAGGATTGGACTTGGATGACTTAGGTGATGAAGTTAAGAATATCTTTAGAAAGCGTCAGTGGTTAGATTTAGCAGCCAGAAGGGAAGGGGAGATTAACACGACTATAGTAGCTGAGTTTTATTCGGTTTTATCTACTTTGTCAGAAGAACAGCTTACTCAGTCGGAAACCGTACCCTTACGAACCAGAAATATTCCTTTTAACCCTGCCGTCATAAATGCAATTTTAGGAGTTGAGGTTTTTCCTGATGAGGAGGATTACAGGGTAGTTTATAATTTAGATGATCCTGCTAGTTTTGAAGCGGATCGCCCCGAGAGCCCGTGATTGCTTTTTGACCCGACCAAAGTGTGGGTTGAAAATCGGTTTAATTACGAAACTGCTTTTAGAGGATTGAGGCGATTAAAAGATTTATTAGCCATAATCTCTATCCTTCTAGTAAACATACTGCTTTTGGAAAGGAAGATGTTTGTATCGCTTGGGCAATGGTAAACGATGTTAGAGTGGATGTTGGAAAGGTCATGTTTAAAAGAATTTTTGAGAGTATTGTCATCGCCGGCACTGTGGAGTCATCTATACTTCCTTGTTTTATCTCTCGATTTATGTCGTAGGTTGGGAGTACCATTCTCGCCTAATGACAAGTTATCTCTGGTGATGGAAATCGATTGGACTAGTTTGACTAGTCTTCCGGATGGTAGTATTAGCTCTTTGCTTAGAAGACGTCAAACTCAGCCAGCTCCACCAGTTTTTACATCATCTTCCTCTTTTCCATCTTTTTCTAGTCAGCCTCAACAAACTCCTTTCTCCAACACTATCACATATGACATGTTTCAATCTTTAGTGATGATGTGTTGCACGTGGTCAAGCCAATGTGGCTTTATTCGCTGCGAGTACTAAAGCGAAGGGTGTGATGATATTCGTAGAGGTTTAAGAAGGAACGAGCAGTTGCTTCGTAATCCTACTTTTGATGATCCTGCCTATCCACCTTGTCGATCGAGATCCGTATACCTTACCACGATGGGTAACACCAGTTCCACCACCTTCGAGCTTTCATCCATCGTCATATCCTTTTTTTGGAAGCCAATCTAGTGAGTACAGTGTATTTTAAAGTGTTTTCGAGACCAAAGAATGTCGAGTTGGGGAGGATTCACTGAGTTTGCACATGTCACGACCGCATGAGTTCGATGGGTCTTGATAGTTCAGTCAGGACCACGACTTCAGCTCATCCATCGCCTTCTCGATCGTTTCGAGTTCGAGTTTTCAAGTTGATCCGGAGGAAGACTACGATGAAGATTGAATTTAAATGATTAATTAAACATGTTTACTACACATTTCATTTCATCCGACATTTGTCATTTAGTTATTGGTTTGTTTTCATTTTTCGTTTAGTTTGATGTTACAATCGATTTTATAAAAATTTGGTTTGCATTTTAAATCGGTTTCATTTTTATAAAAACTATAAAAAGCCCAAAAAATAATTTTTGTATTATTATTACGTCGTTTTTCAAAAATATAATGTGTCGTTTTATCCGTTCGTAACAAAATCAATTAACCACTATGAAGTTGCTTCGAGGAAATAACCAAAACTTCACACGTGAAGTAAAAAAAAAAAAAAAAAACACAAGTTGTCTTTTACCTCTGTCCCCTCAGTAAAAGTAAGATGAGGCCGGACCGAGCCGGCATATTCCCGGACCGGGCCGTGAAGAACAGAAGGCTGAGTCATTCTTGAGTCCGTCTAATGCACACACGTAAGTTTTTTTTTACTATCTATTTAAGGAAGTAGAAGGAGGAGCAACAAATGCTCATATCTTTACTATCTTCAACTTTCCTTCTTTTATTTTTTTAGTAAGTTTTAAATATGTCAAACCACTCCTCACCGTCTGTAAATTCTTACGAGCCTGATACACCGGATCATCCGGAATCGCAAGCTTCTAACGAGAGTATAATTTTACACCATAGATTTGCAAATTCTCCAATCCTATTGGAGAAAGGCTTAAATTTTGATAAAATAGATCGATGGGGAAAAACGGTGATCCGTGGTTTTGGCTGGAAGAAATTTGTAAGTACACCACGAGGGCGAGTTAATATTACGGTTGTAAGGGAATTTTACTCGGCCCTACTTTCATTATGGTAAGAGGAG
Source organism: Gentiana macrophylla (assembly GCA_026214975.1). NCBI lineage: Eukaryota > Viridiplantae > Streptophyta > Magnoliopsida > Gentianales > Gentianaceae > Gentiana > Gentiana macrophylla. The sequence continues at coordinate 38,331,269 of CM047810.1, forward strand.
TGGCTGTTCCCTTCTCTTCATCTATTATAAATCAAAATTTTGAAATACCACCAGTTACGATGCAGCTCTTTGAAATAAAATGGGGACTAGACAATGCATACAATCATTTGAATAAAGTACACGAGTCATTCCATTATCTTCACCTTTGTTTGATACAAATCACGACATGTCAACACGAGCTTTACTTCCACATCTAAAGGCGTGGAAGCATTTTATAAATTCTCGAGTTTATCCCACCTGGGATTTTGCTAGCCTTTCTGAAGAAGAAATGCTTCGCTTCTATCGTTGGCATTTGGTGAATTTGTTGGTAGGGTATATTGATTCGAGAAATGTGTCGACTTTGCAATAGCGGAGGTAGTAGGGGAAACCTATGCCTAATTCATGGATGATCTCGCGTTTGTGTATTCTTATGAATGGAGTGGAAGAGTTGGAGACGGATGAGATTTTTCCGTCTAGAGAGAGTCGATTGGATTGTTACCGTTGATACACCGGGATGTTCATCTACAATCTAGAGAATTGTTAAGAGTTGTTGGTAATATTTAAGTTTTAATGAGTGTTCGTTAGTTAAATTTTAAGTTTTATTGTCTTTAAGTAAGTTTATGTTTTTAGTTTGTAATTTTGTTTAATATATATATGTTTTCGTTTTTTAAGTTTATTTATTAGTATACGTTAAAAATGAACAAAAATATTTAATTTTAATTTAATTTTCCAACCTACTTATCTCTTACTCATTGAACATCGGGACGATGCCACTTCGTAAGTGGGGAGTAGAGTTAGGTTAGAAAATTCATTAAAATTTTCGAAAAATAGTCAAAAAATAATTATATTAGTTATGCCTAATTTAGATTTTAATAAGATTTTAAGTTTATATAATTGAGTAATTAATATTAGATATTGTTTTATAAAATTATATAAGTATGTTGATATTTATAAGTAAAATTTTAGAATCATTTTCAATATGAATTATGAGTTTGGAATTGGACTAAGTTTGTTGATTTTTGGCACCACAAAAATATAACTATAAATAAATAACCTACCTCGGCCTTGATTAGAGTGATCAAGACCTCACTCAAATTGTCAATTGTGATTAAATAACCAAGCTATAGCCTATTTTGGTCTACATTTCCTTGAAATACCGCAAGTTTATACGTCTTTATAAAAAGAGATGGAGACATAAAAGCTAAGTTTTGGTATATGCTGAGATTGGAAAGATTAGATAAGTAGTAGTATATTCGATCTTACCTCATGACACTTGCAACATAGTCGATTTTGGTAATAAGTTCGGATATATTAATATTCTATAAAAGAATTAAGAACGAAGCACCATATTTACACAGAATTAATCAAATATCAGGTATCTTCCTTATCTCATGATTAACAACTTAAAAATAAAAAGAACATATCGGTTGTAGCTACCAATGATTGGAGTGAGTAGGGTATTATCACGAAATGTCCTATATCACTATGAGGTAAGTAAGCTCCCGATTGCCTGATGATAGTAGTCCAGCTAGGGTATTATCTCGAAATGTCCTATTGCTGGGAATGAAGGCATAAGATAAAATGAAAAAGGAAAAGTTGAATCATAAGATCTCAGGAATTATTACAAGTTTAAGGAAACCGGACTTGTAATTTTCGATCGAAAGAGTAGTACTCCGATCAATCTTGATGAAGCAATGCCTGTAAGTTTGATTTTCTACACACACTCACGCTTTTAGTTCTTAATCTTGAAAAAAAAAAAAAAAAGAAGAAGAAGAAGAGAAAAAATCAAAAAAATGTGTTATTAATCGATGATTATTTTTGATCAAGAATATGAAAATGTAGTGCGTCATTTACTTGCCTCTTTCTCTTTTTTGATTTCCTTTTCCGATTAACCAACATCTTGAACTCCGAACTTTATAAGCCATTTATGTCGACTACTTGACCGAAGTTTCCGATTCGAATTTCATAATAGTTGCGATTAAAAATAATTACGATATTTTATTTATACTTATTAAGTATTACATGTATAATTTTATCTAAATAATATTTAATGTTTAAGTTATTTCGATTATATACTCTTTTCATTTTCTTAAGATTTTAAATTAAGATAAATAATATATTTATAATATTGACACTATTACATTAAAATTATAATCAAAAATTATACTATCTTTTATTACATTTATTTTTTGCTCGAGGGACGATCAAAAGCTAAGTGGGGAAGTAATTTGATGTATTATTTTTATATGATTAAATATACGTTATATTATTATGTTTTATCAACGAATTCTATATAAAATATATGAAATTATGATATAAATGATATAAAATGTTAATCTTTATAATTTAGAGTAGTTAATAGTAATAATAGTAAAAGTTGTAATTTTGTACCGATTTTAGTAAATCGGAGTAATAATGTCATGATTTACGTAGGTATTTGTGGAATTTTATTGCGGTTTATAAACCGAGACCCGAGAATCGACATATTGAAGTTTAACCATATCTCTGGAATGATTTAGAGAGTGCCACGAGCTTAAATGGTCAATTGAATAAACTTAAGTGAATGAGTGGCCAACCAAACTGGATAAGTAATAATAGAAATGTCTTCGACAAACGAATGGCTCATCAAAACGACATTTTCAGAAAAAGTGTTCTTCACGAAAGTTGTAGATTTTTCTGAGAGCTTTCCAATGCAATTTAAATTATGAAGATTGGAGGTCTACAACTTAAAACAAAGGATCAAGTGGCTAATCGATTTGGATTAAGAAAAATCCCGTAAAAGCTTCGGGAGAACACGAGGTTATCAAGAAAGCGTTATCTGGAGAAGAGTCCTTCATGAAAGTTGTAGAGTTTCTCGAGACCTTAGTTTTGGCATTTCGTTTGCAATTTTTGGAGATCCAGAACTCGAGATATGAATTTTATAAGTTATATATAATTATATATAATTATATATAATCTACGCACATGCTGAAGAGATCAAGTTAGTGGGAGTAATCATTAGTCTGGACCGAGCCGGCCTAATACCGGACCGTCCGGCCTTGAGAGCTTTGTCTATATAAAGAGCTCATTTGCAAACAGAGACGATGTACCCAATATATATATACAGCCTATATATATATATATATATATATATATATATATATATATATATATATATATATATATATATATATATATATATATCTCTCTCTCTCTCTTCTTTTTTTTTAATTTTTAGTTGTAGTTGTAAATAAGGCCTTACGCCGTAATAATGTTGTTTAAGTATCGTTATAATGCTCGGAAAATCTCGGAAGTCGGTTTTGCTAAAGAAGTTGTAATGTCCGGAAAATACGATTTACGAATCAATCCCGTATTCGGGTAACTTTTCTTAAGTATTTATGTTTGTTTTTATATTTTTCGTTGTTATAATGTTTTTAGGCTAAATATAATACTTGGCCAAAACTATGTAATCGGTTTTATTTCGATCTTTTCAGTTAAAGAAATGTTGTTAAGTTAAAATGACTAAAATTGAGTTAATTGAATCTTTTTCTATTTTGATCGTATTCGTATTGACATATTTAATCGATCCGAGGAATTCATAATCTAATTATGAATTGACGCCTAAATAGTTAGGATATGAGATAAAAGATAGAAAAACCGGAGGTAAAATTGGCCGTGTGAATAACGTGATAACGGAATCCGATTTCCTACCCGGGGGTAGATTTGTTTTGGGAGAAATGAATCTTATTATAATTTGTACTCGAGATCGTAATAATGTTAAATCATCAGTTTAATTGAAACTTAAACCGGAAAGTTGAATCGTCCGGCTTTGACAACCGGAGCCTTTTAAATAAAATTGACCGTTTGACGAACGGAATGACTCCTTTTTATCTAAAGGTAGATTTGTACTCGGGACCTATTCAGATTAATTCGTTTACCGTAACAGTTGTGGATCTTGGACTGATGCAATGGACATATGACAATTTCATACGCCGTGTGAGGAGGAATTGTTTACCTCGAGAGTGCACCGTTTCATTTACTCAATTGGACCTAAAATAAAAGGAGAGATCGAACACATTTCATTTAATCGAAAAGATCGTATAAACCAATTATATAAGTTTTGGCCAGTTCTTTAAAATTATCTGTTTAGTATATTGGTACCTATATATTTATATCTATATATATACTTTGCAATTTATGTACATCTATATATATTTATATATCTATATATATTATATTAGAATAATTTTTAAATTACGTATTTATTTTATGTTGACTAGAATAATAGTGATCTGTGTTATAAAATTGCGATTTAGATCGAGTTAATAACAGCTCTTTGGTGTTTAACCACACGTAAAAGAAATTACCAAGTTCCCTGAGGATTTGACACTCTGACTCACCATACTAGCACCACAATTTGACCCGGTACACTGCCGGTTAGGATCGTTTAAACCAGGAAACGTCTGTCAGATTTCTGGCACTGTTTTCAAGGTTAGGTTTAGGTCTGTCACACTCCATAGACAATTTGCATATGAAGCAAGACATTGTACGTACGGCCACTTCATAACATCTTACCATCAACTACCATTAATTCAATAATGATGAATATTTATCATCAGTATCATCCATTCTGCCGATTAATCAATTCCATAATTAACAAACACGGGAACTGTCTATCTACTTTCGTAGGTTAGAGTGAACTCCATCTTTGTGACATACATTTCTTGTTAGTATATGTGCTGAAAGAAGTGATGAGTGCAAGTCACCGATCGTGAAAGACTCAAATGAGACCATCTCAAGACTCACCACTTGTTTGAGATAGTCAATGAGAATACATGCAGATGAAAATGTTTATCTTGTTAGATTCTATTTTAACCGCTTGTAACTTACTTTTAACTAACTAATGAGGTGTATGAAACTATAAATACCCAATGATCAGTAGCATTGTAACTTAACTCTTGAATTATTCTTTGAATAATATACTTCCTTCTTTCATGAAATTTCTTAAGGGTTTGAAAGATGAATTTGAGCCTAAGGTTTCTTAGGCAATATTGATGGTACCATTCCCAGAGATCCATGATGCCTTTAATGGCCATCAAATTTGAGAGACATAAGTTGTATGTGACAAATAAGGCCAAAAATCAAGATTCTATGGATCTACTATCTCAAAAGAGTGGAGAATGTCAACATCAAACAATCAGCTGATCAGGTTCTGTGCTTGCTGCCAACTCTAGGCTTAATAATTCTAAGAAGGTTCAATGCAGTTTCTTGTGGTTTCAATGGCCATACTAAAGAAACTTGCTACAAGAAACATGGCTATCCTCTGGATTCAAATCAAAGAAGGCTAACTTGGTGGAAGAAGAACAAAGAGCAGAAGAAGATCAGCCCCACACAGGTCCGTTGGACCAGAGTTTCCTAATCTTACTGCAAAAAAAACTTGAGAAGTTGACGGCTCTGCTGAGTTCTGAACCTCCCATGCATGCAGGATTTGCTGTTGGGCAACCAAATGCAGTCACCGGCCATTTTTCACTCACTATCAGGATATGTAACCTAAATTTAGTAAGACTATACAATGGATCATGGATTATAGTACCACGTATCACATTGTAGGTTCCTTAGAACTCTTAAGTAATCCCAAACCTTCATCTGGTATAAGAATAGGATCAGATAATGGGAATAATGTTTTTGTCACACATATAGGACAAGTGAGGGTGAATTCTCAGCTAGTCATACATGATGTGTTTTGTATTCCTGGTTTTAAATATAATCTTTTATCTTTAATTTCTTTGATTAACCATTCCAAAGGTGCAGGTATTTTTTTTTTGCTAACAAGTGTGTTTTGCAGGACAAGGACAATAAGGTGATTGGTTCAGCTAAGTTGCAAAGAGGACTCTATGTCTTAGATCAACCAGTCAAGATTTCTACTGTTAATGCTGTAGAAAATAATACTTTGTCTGATAGGCTAGATGATGCTCTTTTATGGAATTGTAGAATAGGACATCTACCAGATAAGTGACTGCAAGGTATCAGTTCTCAGTCTGTTTGTGTTAAATTTTGTGAGCATGATCTTTGTTATGTTTGCCCTATGGAAAAACTAAAGAAACATCATTTCCTCATAAGTACTACTAAATGATACGCCTAACCCATAAAAGGACCCGTGGATCCATACAATTGGGTCCATCCGATGGCCTAAACAGTGGGTAGGGTCCCCGGCCTCATGAGTCCGCATCATCATTAACCGGATAGGGTCGGATCTGATCAAGTTCATTTGAACCCTTCAGTCCACCTCATGTAGTGCGAAGTAAAGCAATAGGGCCTTTTAGTCCATCTCTCAGATTAACTAGTCCACCTCCGGACCGAGCTCTGAATACTAGGCAAATAAGCTATCACACGACGATCCCAAGACTAAGACTCAGCCAAAGGCAAGTTGGGTCCATCATCCAAGGTCCGTCCTTCACCTGTCCTCCATAACAGATGTCTAGTCTAATTAGTGTCACATCACTCTTTATTATGTCTTATCGTCATTACGTTAATTGTACTTAGCAATCCGCCTATATATACAAAGGCTCAATGTAACAGTAAATGAAGATATAATTCAATATAAGCAGTAACACTCGACCAATTTGTCCACTCCATTCCTATCTTCATAAAGCTTGTGTCCGACCACCATCATAAACACCACCGCGTTTCTCTGGTAAAATCACATATAAACAGCCAAATATCCATACTAAACAACCGTTACCGCCACCGTGATAAATTCGACGTTATCACTAATATGAATGTTGTTTTTTATTTTGTTGATATGGATGTTTGAGGCCCTATGAGGCACCACACTATGAATGCACACAAATATTTTTTAACTATTGTGGATGTTTTTTTTTAGATTTACTTGGGCTTTTCTCATGACGCACAAATCTGAAGCCTCTGACCTTGTTAAATCTTTTGTTAAGTTTGTATATACTCAATTTAATAAAATTATTAAAGTGATGAAGTCTGATAGTGGAGCCGAGTTTCATCTCACATGTGTCATTATACATCAAACATCACGTGTCAGCACACCTGAGCAAAACGATATTGTTGAAAGGAAACATCAGCATCTGCTGAATATTGCTAGAGGGCTTAGATTTTAGAGTAACTTACCCATTGAGTATTGGGGTTTCTGCTTTTTGCATGTTGTAAAATTAATCAATGCAACACTCACACCATTGTTGAAGGAAAGCAGTCCTCATGAGGTGCTCTATGGGACCAAAACTGACTATTCTGTGTTCAAATTTTTTTGGATACTTAGTTTTTTCTTGCACTCTTCAGCAGTACAGGACAAAGTTTGATTCCAGATGTAGGACTTGTATCTATCTTCGGAATTCAAACACTTCCAAGGGTGTGATACTCCTGGGCATCACCAACAGAGATATTTGTGTTGTTAGAAACACTCAATTTCATGAAACTTACTTTCCTCTATTTCAGTAGGTTCTAGAAAAGTCTAGGTATCTTTCTGATATACCAGTCCCAGTGCCATTCATGGGTAGTTTTGATGATATGTTGAGTGACGCAGCAGATCAGTCCAGTACCGGACCAACTGCAGCTGAGGCTTTTAGTGAAGGAAATGCTCTTGTCAGCCAAGCACTTGAGCCTATTTTATTGGGAGATCAACAAGGATAAGGAAAATACCAACCTTTTATCAAGGTAGTGCTCATACAGTTCAACAGACTCCACATATGCTGAGTGAAGTGATGAACTTGAACAGCTATCAGCAGAGTATTCCAGATACGTCAATGCTAATGATGTTGTTAAAGAACCTAAGACTTATAACCAATCCATCAAGAATGATGAGTGGAAGGAATCCATGAAAAAGGAAATTGAAGCTTTAGAGTCCACTCACACTTGGGAAGTGGTTGATCTATCACTAGGAAAGAAGCCTATTGAGTGCAAATGGATGTATAAAATAAAGTATAATCTTGATGGATCTGTAGAAATATACAAAGCCAGATTAGTGGCAAAAGTCTACACTCAAACATATGGAATCGATTATCAAGAGACCTTCTCTCTTGTTGTCAAAATTACAAAAGTCAGGGCTTTACTAACAACAACAGCTGATAACATGCATCTTAATCAGATGGATGTTAATACAACCTTATTACATTGGGATCTGCATGAAGAAGTGTATATGCAGCTGCCCCCAGGCTTTGCAACAGAAAAACCAAATCAAGTCTGCAGGTTAAGAAAATCCTTGCATGGTTTGAAACAAGCAAGCAGACAGTGGAATTGTAAATTGACTGAGGCATTAAAAGCACAAGGGTTTGTTCAATCAAAGAATGATCATAGTTTGTTCACCAAAGGGTCATGACATATTGCTCTACTAGTTTATGTGGATGACATAATAACAACAAGTCCTGATGCCCAGATGATTCATCAAGTGAAAGATGCCTTGTATCAGCAGTTTACCATTAAAGACCTTGGCAAATTAAGATATTTCTTAGGTAATGAAGCTGCCAGTACTCTTGCAGGCATTTCTTTTTCTCAAAGAAAGTACACACTAAATCTCCTAGAAGAATATGAGTTCTTGGGTTCTAAACCAGGCAAGACACCTATGGAGTCCAAGAAGACTTTACAACATGGAGATTCACAACTATTAGATGATATACTGCATACAGATCATATGTAGGTAAGTTGATTTATCTTACCTCCACTAGACCAGACATAGCTTTTGCAGTTCAACATCTGAGTCAAATTTTAGATACTTCTACTGAAAATCGCATGAAAGCTGATCACAGACTGCTAAGGTATTTAAAAGCTAATCCAAGGCAAGGCATATTATTCCCAGCTTAGAACAACCTTGTTCTGAAAAGCTTTACTGGCAGTGATTTGGTTGGCTGCTCTGAAACTAGAAAATCAGTATCAGGCTACATTATGTTTTTAGTGGATGCTTCTATCTCTTGAAATCCAAGAAACTGACAACTATAGCCAGAAGTTCTTCAGAAGCTGAATATAGGGCTATGCCATTGCAGTATGTGAACTTTAGTGGCTAGTTTGCATTCTAAAGGATTTGAAGATTCATGTCTAATTTCCTGCTCTACTATTTTGTGAAAATGCAAGTGCTATGCACATTGCTCATAATCCAGTTTTTCATGAAAGAACCAAGAATATTGAGATTGACTGTCATGTTGTAAGAGATAAAGTCAAATCTGGAATTGTCAAGTTGCTTCCAGTTAACACAAAAGAACAGGTTGCTGACATTCTCACCAAGGCCTTGGGTGCACTTAAATTTCATATCTTTTAGAGAAATTGGGGATTGAAAATATATTTACCAATAGTTTCAGTAGCTGAAGGAAGTGTTGAGTGCAAGCTGAACATCTACCATTCTTAGCTTGAGGGGGTGTTACTGTATATGTCTTTGATGGAAGTCTTTGAGTGCAAGTCACCGATCGTTAAAGACTCATCGAGACCATCCAAGACTCAATAGCTGTTGAGGCGATCAATGAGACATGCGTGACGAAACCGCTTATCTTGTTAGATCCTGTTTTAACCGCTTGTAACTTACCTTAAACTGACTCATGAGGTGTATGAAGCTATAAATACCTCATGATCGAGAGCATTATAAATCGACTCTTGAATTATTCTTTGAATAATATACTTCCGCATTCTTTCTTTCATTTTCGTTGTATTTCACAACTTCAACATTTCTGGCTACCCCAACGTGGACGTGATTGAGAATGCTTCTCAAAGCTAGATTTAACGTCACATCAAACACCACTCCTGAAAATGCATGAGTCTATAACTGCATAAAGATTATGATTAAATTCATAAATGGGAATCTTGTGCCTCAATTAGATTCTCTCATCACGAAATTACTACACGATCGTCATTTTTAATCGGTCCAAGTCCTACGTAATCGTATCACTTATAAGTGTTGCCACTAGGATTCCTGACATCGATGGCCTAAATAAGGCTGTCACACTCTAAGTGTTTTGGGGCACTAATAGTTGTTTTAATGTACGATATTGAAATTTAGTCAATTTCACCATAGGTTTATTATTCAAGGAATATCACCATAAGCTCAATACTCTTGTACATAACTATTAGGCATTGAGTATTATAGTCATAATGGATGCCTTTGGATTTTCTGTGATGTTCATTTAGATGCATTCTCCTAAGAAAGGATTCATAGCATAATATTACTTTTTTTAATTAAAAAAACAATATCATCTTTCGGACACCGCTCCTAACACATATTTTGTCAATCCAGAGGAGAGGTGCGATGCATTATTTGAACATGAATCGGTCAATGTTGATTCTATTAAACAAATAGCTGAAATGAATCCCTAGCTTACATTGTTGCATCTTCACGTGTTGTCTGCAACACATCCACTTCAGAATCACTTCCATGTTCTTGAAGGCCGTCAAATTTAAGAGTTGCTAAATACAATGTCGATGCCTCAAGAGTGTCCAACTTGCCCACGGTGGGATGTGTTTTTCGAGATCATGTGGGTTGAGTTTTCCTTGCCGGCCTATTATGGTTTATTGAATTTTATTTTCTCGGTGGAAGCATTGGAGATGAAGGCAACAAACATAAGGCACATGGATGCTATTTGCCAAGATTTTTTTCTCTTTCACATTGAGTCGTGAGTCTGATTCCGTGAATCCAATTCGTAAGCAATCTGAGCATGAAGATGACATCTATGATGTTGGTTTATCTATCTCTGTGATGTTGGTTGTTTGGTTGAAGACTGCAACCGGCTGCATCCTTGTTTTAATCATATAGTCTTTTCTTTGATCCTAAGGTTAGACAATGTTCCAACACATCTCTTAGCCCATAGTCTCTTTGTCTTGGGTTTCTTTTCTTAGCGGAATTCACCACCAAACGTTGTTATGTATGTCTAAGCGGCTGATTCCAATCAATAAATTTTAGTATATATTTTCCTCAAATGAAAATCCATGTGAATTTTTTTTTGAAATGCGTAAGTAATTTAATTATGTCCGATGCACGATAAAGCAACATTCATAAAACTGAAGTCCCAAACATAAAATATAATAACTAAAGTTATATATGGGTATAAACAAATTTTTATATCGGATCCTGATCAAATTGGTGTCTTACGCCAAACCAATAGCATTTAAGAGATTTGTGGTGGCCTATGTTTAAAAATCAACCACCAATCATGTTGCCTCAAATTGATGGCGATGATGGTCCAATTACTTTCGTCCGGGACACTGTTGGATAAATACAGATTACGGTTTGCTTAAACTTGATAGTTTCACATGAAGCAATTGCACAACTTGGAAAACAGAAAGTTCAGAAGAACTTAAATCTGCAGTATGACTTTTATTCATACGAACACATAACACATATAGAATCAGAAATGCAGGAAGCAAGAGTAAAACAAAAACTTATTTAGACTGAGACGAGTTCAGAACTCTGTCCTTAAGACATTATTGCCCTGACTATGTGCACACGGATATGACAATACGTCCCCCAAGATACAATAGTCTACTTTGTTCTAGTCTTTGCACGTAGATATGAACAAGCAACAAATTTATTCGGTCACGATATCCTTGACTTGTGTTTATGCAAAAAAACGTGCTTTTATTTTTGCAGATTTTCGGTATGCAGAAGAAGTTTTGTATTGTTGATCGGCACTTTTCTAGATGTCCAATCTCACCGGCAGTGTATCGGGTCAATTGTACTCTAGTGTAGTAGTCAAAGCCGTATCCACGAGGACTGTGAGGTCAAACACCGAAAAGCTATTAATATTTTGATCTTAGTCGCAATAATACAAGAAGATAAACGTATCTAACAATCTACTACTACAAAGGATGATAAAATGATAAAAGCCTCGCCCAGACAATGCAATGATCAAGCCAATCTCTACTAGTGTCATGGGAATGAACTACCTACCAACCTTCCATTAGTGTTCAAGTGTGTGTTATCGGTGCACTCCTAAGCTAGCAATTCCCCCTCATACGAGTGAATGGAACTACTCTATGCCTCCTCCTTGGTCTAAGAACCCTAGACCTAATGATTCAACATGATGAAGTTCTTGAGTGCAATGAATGAACAAAAACCCCCTGATAAGAAATCGAGTTCCAATTAAGGTCAATTTTACCTTCCGGTTTTCCTATCCCTTCTCCCACATCAAGCATCTCCTTTCGGGCTCAACTAAGTGTGTGTGTGTGTGCAAGTTCTAGGTGATCAATCCAACACAAACAAGCAATAAAACGAAAATAGGAGAAGATAAACAACACACACTAAGCTATGAATTACAAAGTAACATTCTCAATCAACCAATCTGAGATAACAATCATTCACAAAAACATTATCTTGACTAGCAAAAGTTTAGCCTCCCATGGCTATGAAACCACAAATGTCACTTAGGGGGTGTCATAACAATGAAATAAGAGCTAAAAGTAAGAAAATAAGTTACCAAACCAATATTGCAAGAACTTCAATGATATAAATGCATAAACTTCTCAAGGTACTTCCATGGAGAAGTTACACCCAAAAAGATGAAGATTCTTCCACAAATTCCCTTTTAAAAGATCTAAATAAGGTTGCTTCAATGATTACAAGTAGAATTAATGACTAAACTATTGCTATGGTTGGGCTAGAAGAGCCCTTGAAAATGGAGTCCTCAAGGTCTTCAAAGAGGGGTGAAAGAAGATGGAGTGGGTAGGTTTATAAAATGACCAAAAATAGAGTTTTTAAAGCTAAAATCTACTTTCTGCGATGCCCAGTAAAGGTCCAGCGTGTGCCGGTATCACTGAAAATATCTCTGACAGCTCTGGCAACGTTCGGTGTACGCCACTATAAGTCGGCGTACGCCGGCCTTTCATTGCAGTTCAGTAAAATGGCCATAACTTGAGTTGTAGACCTCCGATTGATGTGATTCAAGATGCGTTGGAGATCTCATTTCTTGATCTACAACACACATAAAGAAGTCTTGTCCATAAAATGCATTTAAGTGGGGTCAAATGTCCGTTGAAGATAGGTTACGGTAGAAGCACAAAGGACAAACAATCCGTTTGAATTCGTTAGCTTCCGGCATACTCTTCTAGCCCTCGAAAGGCATGTTTAGGATCAACACGTGTCGTCACTCAGGGTCTTGGTTAACCCATAATCCTGCAATGAATCACCAAAATACCAAGCGTAAACCCGACACGACGCTCCGGTTACTAAAACCGGTACAAAACATATCAAAATGTGATATTTTATCTAACAATTACTATCTACATATTTGGATGAAACTAAGCAAATAATGACTCGAATTGATACGAAAACATCAATAAAATCATGAGAAATGAGGATAAAACATCGTGAAATGCATCATCTAGTTGACTCACATCAATTGTTTTCATTCTATGCATTGGGATTATATAGGTAGAATAAGTGGGCAATGAACATATATTTCTTTTCAAAATTTTGCAAGAGGGATGCTACTGTTCAAATTTTTTGGTTGGAACTGTCAACCGAAGTGTTATGACCGAGAAATTGCGTACAGATTCATGAACATTTTCAAACTGATGCATCCTTTTTATTGTTTCAGAAAACATTCGTTGAGCTGGCCCAAAAAAATTAACACTGCGCCGGCCCGAGGTCCGAGCACACATGTGTGGGGTTCTAATCCATCAAACATCTACGTCCTCCATCCTATACAAAATTCTCTTCAGATTCATGAACATTTTATTCATACGAACACATAACGCATATAGAATCAGAAATGCAGGAAGCAAGAGTAAAACAAAAATTATTCAGACTGAGACGAGTTAAGAACTCTGTCCTTAAGACATTATTGCCCCGACTATGCGCACATAGATATGGCAATACGTCCCCCAAGATACAATAGTCTACTTTGTTCTAGTCTTTGCACTTATATATGAACAAACAACGAATTTATTTTGCCACGATATCCCTGACTTGTGTTTATGCAGAAAATGCGTTTTTATTTTTGCAGAATTTCGGAATGCAGAAGAAGTTTTGTATTTTTTTCATTCTATGCATTGGATTATATAGGTAGAATAAGTGGACAATGAACATATATTTCTGTTCAAAATTTCGCAAGAGGGATGCTACTGTTTTGTATTTTCGGTTGGAACTGTCAACCGAAGTGTTATGTCCGAACAATTGCCTTCATATTCATGAACATTTTCGAACTGATGCATCCTTTTTATTGATTCATAAAACAAGCGTTGATCTGACCCAAAAATATTAACACTAGGCCGGCCCAAGGCCCGAGCGTGCACGTGTGGGGTTCTAAACCAACAAACATCTACGTCCTCCATCCTCTACAAAATTCTTTTCAGATTCATGAACATTTTATTCATATGAACACATAACACATATAGAATAAGAATTGCAGGAAACCAAAGTAAAACAAAAACTTATTCAGACGAGTTCAGAACTCTGTCATTAAGACATTATTGTCCCGACTATGTGCACACGGATATGGCAATACGTCCTCCAATATACAATAATCTACTTTATTCTATTCTTGCACTTAGATATGAACAAGCAACGAATTTATTCAGCCACTGATTGAGGTCAAGTTAAATTATTAACTCGATGCCTACTAACACACTAGCAAGAGAACTAGGTTCAATTGTAGTATAGCCAGATAGAGTCGAGGTCGATCCCACAGAGACTCGGCACAAATAAAACACAACTTTATCCTATTAGAACTAAATTGAAAGGGCGGTCTATGACCAACTAAATGCAGTAAATAAAATAGTGACAACCACAAGACACAAAAGACCACAAAGACAAACTAAAGATTACTAAAACACGGATAATACGGTTGATATTATCTAAACAAATAGTATTGATTACGCTAGTAGATTATAACTCCCCCATGTGAATTAGGTTTATAACGAGATAAAATAAACGTTAAAGATTAATTATTATGACTACGGGAGTCATCCCCTAAGGTAGATTTAGCTCCGGTTAGGCCCTCTAAATCATCGTGCCTCCATTACGTGACTTCACTTTTTAATGCCTCCATCTCATATAACTTCCGACACAATTACGAAACTAGGGATGCCGGTATAAACCGTAACCTCATCTAAGCAACATTCCTAGGGTAAGGCGTACTTCTTAGATGCCGATTCAATCTATATCCTAAGTAACAATCAATTTTTGGGTTTCATGTTAAATTATGATGACGAATAACTAAGTTGATCAGGTTTAATTACTCGTTTTAATTCCAAATCAGAGAATCTGACGTAGTCGAAGCCGATCATAATATTGCCTACATCATCACCACTCGCTCGACCGAGCGAACGACGACTCGGGCGACCGAGTGACATGTCTAGGTCGACCGAACACAGTTCTGTGTTGGTACAAATCATGATTACTTCTTAACGCTTCTAACCTAAACACATGGGTTCGTAAATTAATCTATATCACGCAATCAATACAAGAAAAACTACTTCATAAATAAATACATCAGATCTACGAATAAAGATTGCATAATTGAATAGTCATACCCTCGAAGACGAGAGTGACTCCCACTCTTTAATGCGCTCCCCAACCGGAGAATCCAATGAATCCACAATGAACGAACATAAAGAAAAGAAAAGAATACTAAAACTTACAACTCAAATTGTTTTGTGTTGTAGTGGTGTGTCTTTCTCAGCATCGTGGCTGCTGTTTATATAGGGGTTGTAGCCGACAGAGGGAGAATCCAGAAGATTGACATACATTTATCACATTAGGCTCGGGTGACCGAACCTACACGCTCGGTCGACCGAGCCTTCCTTGTTATTCGCGCTTTCACTCCGCTTTATCGACTTGTTCCCCACTCCATGCTTTTGAATTGATCTGATTAATCTTTTCTTCAATGCTCCGATTTTCTTCTCTTTTATCTTGAGATTTCTCGATTGCGCGATAATTATCTTCCCGATTTTTCATGATCTGCAAAATCAGTATTTATCACACAATTAATTGCTCTTTTATAATAAAAATAGCTAAATACCAATTATCACATTAATAATCACTTATCATTAAATAATAAATATAAACACGTGATTTAATATGAAATATATATAATTAACTCTGATTTAAGGTTAGAATTGATGACATAAATAGGTATATTTTAACTGTCATCAAAATGCCCCCCACTTAAACTTTGCTTCGTCCCGAACAAAGCATCAATAAGTCATTCCCCAAGACAACATTTTCCGTGGTCATCTTATACTTACACAAGAAACCCGAGTCAACTCATACCAATCATGCTCATAAGATAAGCATTACTCACTACTCGCTATGAATCGAAGTGATTGTGTGCATGTGCATTGGTTTTATATTAATGTAGCAAGATTAGAGCTTATGCAGACTTTATATCAAAATTCACCAACATTAGCATTCATACTTCTTATGCCTCGCAATGGTTAAAGCACTAGAACAATAAGCAAGAGCGTATCTATAGGGTTTTTGGACTTGGAGACCGAGTACTACTCAAAGCCTCTAAAAATTCGAATTTTTTTTTTTTTCAATTTTGCATATTTTTCGAATACTACTAATCTCAAGGAAGAAAACTTTTCATAGAGTATCCCCCTTATCTTAGATTAAGCATAGCATAATTATATTACCACAAGCGCGGGGCTACTTTGGTAATGTTACTACAAGCCCAGTGTTTTAATGCATTGTCAAAACACAGGTACGTCCCAAGCTTATTACTCCGCTTTTGTTGGCTAGAAGATCAGAATACATCAGTCGACAAATATCGACACTAGGTCCTCATAACCAAGTATCTACGCAATGTACACATACTTCTTTCAATTATTATAACTCATGCGGTACTAAGCGATTCACATGTTGAGTAATTGAACAATACCTAACTACTTGCAATTGTTGGCAAGAATATCTTTAAGTTTACTAACAATTTATCGCAAAAGTATAATATGACCACGTACTCACGCAACTTGGTTCATTTCCTATCAATTCTAAGTATAAGAACTTCACAAGTTTAAGGGTACGAGTTAAACAACTTGGCATTTATCCATAAATTTTTTTAAATTTGGCTCAATATTGTCTCAGTATTCCATTCCCCTTGACTTTTTCAACATATATTTTCAACATATAGCTAAGTCCCATGCCCCCCACTTAAACATGGCATTGTCCTCAATGACAAAAATAAATGAGAGTTCAAGATGAAAGACTTAGCTCTGGAAACGGCTCTCAAGTAAACGAACAATATCGGAGTAATCATCGGCACAGCGTGGAGAGACAGACACATCTGTATAAACAAACAAGCTCCACGAAATCGTCAAATACCATGTCTATGGAAGTTATAAAATAATATGGCGATAATTAGATATGATATCTAAAAGCAGTTTAAGCCACTTTACTTTATCTTGCCATGGACAAGACCAAAAGGATTTAAACCTAAATAAAAGCTCACATGATGGCTATCAAGGAAAAAACCTCGTTTATTCCGAACTTAGACTCGAACATGGCGAGATGAAAAAAAAACACGTGATAGGCGCATGCTATTTTATTAAAAAGAAAACGAAAAAGATAGTTATAGGTAGTAGTTCTAAATTTATAGTCGCTGGCTCGACTCACCAAGATGGTTTATTCATAAACAGGGGTCATCGAGTACAAAACTTCCTCCTCGAAGATCAGTGGAAGCCCATGATAATGCTTCACACGATGTCCATTGACCACAAAATCTGGACCCGTCTTTGAAATTGAATAGCTCCACCGCTCCAGAAGGAAAGACTTGTTGTACTTGAAATGGGCCACACCATCTTGATTTCAACTTACAGGAAGAGTCTTAAGCGCGGGTTGTACAAGAGAACCGGATCACCATCTTGAAAGGTCCTATCCGAATCTTTTGTCATGGAACTTCTTCGTGCGCTCCTTGAAAATCTTGGCATTTTCGTATGCCTCTAAACGAAACTCCTCCAGGCGAGTTAATTCTAACATCCTCTTCTCACCGGCCAACGTCTCATCAAAATTTAGCATCCTTGTTGCCCACATGGCCCGGTGCTCCAGCCTCCACAGTAGATGACATGCCTTTCCAAAAACAATCCTATACGGTGACATTCCAATCGAGGTTTTATATGCAGTTCTATAAGCCCATAAAGCGTCATCTAAATGTAACGACCAATCCTTCCTAGTCGTATTGACAGTTTTCTCCAGGATACGCTTTATCTCTCGATTGGTAACTTCTACCATCATCCACTAGTGCTGGGGTGATATGCGATTGCTAGCTTATGTCGAACCCCATACTTAATCATCGACCTTTCAAAAGGTTTATTGCAAAAATGACTACCATTGTCGCTATAATCGCCTAGGCATCCCAAACCTTGTAAAATGTTCTTCTTCAAGAATCTAACCACAACCCTAGCATCGTTAGTAGGGAAGCAATGGCCTCAACCCATTTGGATACATAATCAACAAACAACTAAGATATATCGGTTAGATAATGATGAAGTGAAGGGTCCAACGAAATCTATTCCCAAACGTCAAAAAGTTCTACTTAAAGATGCTCTTAAGAGGCATTTCATTCCTCCGTGAAATATTTCCTGTCATTTGACAAGCATGACATGCTTTTGCATATTGGTGTGCATCCTTGAACAATGTCGGCCAATAAAAACCGTATTGGAGGACCTTAGCCGCAGTTTTATCTCCCCCGTAGTGTCCTCCAACTTCATAAGAATGACAATGTTTCAGGATATTATTATACTCTTCCTCGGGCACACACCTTCGAAAAACATTATCAGATCCTAGCTTAAACAAATAAGGCTCATCCCAATAATAGTGTTTAAGATCTTTAAAGAATTTTTCCTTTCTTGGACAGTGAGATTTGGTGGTAGGTACTTTGCGGATAGATAATTAACAAACAAGCTAAACCATGGTTGCTTCTTCTCCTTCACAACCTCTATTCGCGAAGAAAAGCGCAACACAATCATCATGTCCCCCGATGGTGGTGATGGAGAAAAGTTGTTCATCGGAAAAGATTCTCCTATCTCGGGTAATTCCTCACCATCCTCTAATTGTAAGCGCGATAGATGATCGGCCACCACGTTCTCACTTCCTTTCTTATCTCGGATTTCTACGTCAAATTCTTGCAGGTAGAGAATCTATCTCAACAATCTGGGCTTTGAATCTTGCTTTGCTAGGAGATACTTAAGAGCCGCATGGTCGATCCACACGGTGACTTTAGATCCCACTAAGTAAGATCTAAACTTGTCAAAAGCAAAGATAACGGCCAAAAGTTCCTTCTCCGTTGTGGCGTAATTTCTTTGGGCAGCATTCAAAGTCCGCTTGCATAATAAATGGGCCTAAAAATCTTATCTTTTCTTTGACCCAAAGCGGCGCCAACAAATAGCAGATATCACTTGCATCACACATCGATTCGAACGGAAGATCCCAATCGGTGCGACTAGAGCGGGTGCGATGTCGATCTACTTTTTATTTCGTTGAAAGCTTTTATGCACTCATTAGAAAACACAAATGGCACATCCTTGGCCAATAATTCGGTGAGAGGTCTAGAGATTAGTGAAAAGTCCTTGATAAACCTACGATAGAATCCGGCGTGGCCTAAGAAACCTCGCAAAGTTTTAAGATTAGTAGGTGGAGGTAATTTCTCGATCACCTCAACTTTGGCTCTATCCACCTCTATACCGTTCTTTGATATGCGGTGGCCTAGTACTATACCTTCCGTAACCATCAAATGACACTTCTCCCAGTTAAGTAAGCACAAGATTAGTCTCTTCACATCTCTTCAATACTCGTCCTAGATGTGTGAGACATGAATCGAAATCGTCTCCAAACACGGAGAAATCATCCATAAATATTTCCAAGAAATCTTCCACCATATCCGCAAATAATGACATCATACATCGTTGAAATGTCGCGGGGGCGTTACACAATCCAAATGGCATTCGATTATACGCAAATGTCCCATATGGGCATGTAAATGTTGTTTTCTCACGATCTTCGGGCGAGATGTGGATTTGATAGTATCCCGATACCCGTCAAGAAAACAATAGAAAGCATGCCCGCTCGATCTCTCGAGCATTTGATCGATGAAGGGAAGAGGAAAATGGTCCTTACGAGTCGCATCATTTAGTTTCCTAAAGTCTATGCATACTCGATGACCGGTGATTAGCCTCACAGGAATTAACTCATTCAACTCATTGGCTTGCACCGTCAATCCTCCTTTTTTGGGAACTACATGGATAGGGCTTACCCATTCGCTATCGACAATTGGAAATATAATTCCCATTTCTAGCATTTTATAACCTCATCCCTTACCACTTCCTTTAATTGTGGGGTTAAACGCCTCGAGGTTGTGCAACCGCTTTCTTTCAGTGGTCCACGGAGATCTTGTGTATACATACGCTAGGACTAATGCCCTTAACGTCGGCTATGGTCCATCCAAATGCTCCATGGTACTCTCTCGAAACTCTCATTAGTTTCTCCTCTTGTAAGTCCGTCAAGGAAGAAGATATAATTAGCGGAAAAGTCTCATCTTGAAGAAATACATACTTCAAATTTGCGGAAAGAGGTTTCAAAGTCAAATTTGTGGGAGGTTCTTCCAAAGAGGTCTTCAACTTTTGACCAGTGAGTTTGAGTTCAAGTACTTATGCCACGTTGGTCTATGATAAAATCTTTCAATCTCTGCAAAGACTTACTTCCTCTACAGGCCTTGGGGTCCTCTCTACTACATCACAGGCCATATCATCTTCTCCTCCTCACTACTCACGTACTTGACTTCATCTTCTTCTTCTAAGACAAAGATCCAAAAATCCTTTATACTTTCATGTTGTTGAAATTCTTGAACGATCCTATCAATGGAATCTAACATAAAACATGCATCCTCTCCATCATCAGGTTGCTTCATAGTGTCGAAGACATTGAATGCAACTCTTTCTTCATTCACTCTTAACACTAACTCCCCTTTGTAAACATCAATTAGCGTTCTACTAGTGGCCATGAAAGGTCTCCCTAATATCAAGGGCACTTCGTAGTTAGCTTCCATATCTAATACCACAAAGTCGACAGGAAATACAAACTTTTCAACTCTCACTAGTACGTCCTCAACCACTCCACACGGTTCTTTGACCGAACGGTCAGCTAATTGAAATGTGATTGAGGTCTTCTTAAGATCTTTCATGCCTAGCTTCCTAAAAATAGATAGTGGCATCAGGTTTACGCTAGCTCCTAGATCACACAAAGCTTTGTTTAAACATACGTTACCTATGGTGCAGGGAATGAGAAAGCTTCCCGGATCTTTGCATTTTGGGGGTAACTTATGTTGCAGAATGGCTGAGCACTCCTCATTAAGGCATATGGTCTCTAAATCTAGAAGTTTCCTTTTAGTTGAGGCGGCGTCTTTTAAAAACTTGGTGTACTCAGGCATTTCAAATTAGTGCTTCAACTAGGGGTATATTGATTTGTAACTTACTAAACATATCCACGAACTTCTTATACCTCTTATTATCAAACTTAGGCTTCGGCTTTGGTGGAGGATAAGGTAGAGTTGAAGGATCGACATCAGTGAAAATTGGATACTTGTTATCGTAAAGTTCAACTCTAGGGCCAGCAGGTTCTTTATATGTTCTTTGCTCAGGCAAGTCTCGGAAGTATTAGTCTCATTTCTTGGCTCACAATCCTTATTCTTTGTGACTTTCTCTTGCAAAGATGGTGGAGTTACCTCTTTTCCACTTCTTGTCATGATCGCATTCAAATCCTTAGGGTTCTTCTCAGTGTTGCTTGGCAACCCTCCAGGAGGTCTAGTTGAGACTTGCTCAGCTAGTTGTCCTATCTGGTGCGTGAGGTTTTAGACTAGAGCTTCTTGATTGGTCACCTTAGCATCGGTCTTCTGACAATATTGGCTAAAGTTAGTGGCTAAATCAGCCATAGATTTTGAAAGTTGTCCCATATTGTCAGTGACGACATTACTCAGTTTTTCTATCGCAGCTTCCCAACCAAAAGTTTTTGTTTGCTGTGGTACATAAGTGGTAGGCGGTTTAGGCCTTTCTCCTGCATTTATGTCACTATATCGGAATCCAGGGTGGTTATGATTAGGCCTGTACCCTCCCCCGATATAATTGGCTTCTTCAGTACCAGCATTCTCACTTTGAGGTGCTACCTCGATTCCAGCCCCTTTCTCTACTCTTGTCATCCTCTCTTGCATCCCATCTACCTTATTGTTGATAACAGAAAGTTGTTCTAAGATTTTGGTGGATGCACTATCATTAAATATGTCGTGACCATCTTCACGATAGCTATGTCATTGCCTCCCCATTGGCTATTCATCGCTATTTGCTCCATCTTTCCTTGTGCCTCCTCGGAGATAAAGAACAAACGCTCCATTCTTTGGAGGCGTCTACTCTAATCTTCTCGATCTCTCTCAACCCATGGTAAAAAGTTTGCATTAAAAGCCAAAGAGAGATGTCATGATGAGGACACTTCCTCATAGCTTCCTTGAAACGCTCCCATGCTTGATCAAAACTCTCCCCAGGTTGTTGCTTAAATCCTAGGATGTCTTGGCGTAACTTAAAGGTCTTTCCCAAGGGAAAGTACTTATTCATGAATTTTTGCAACAATTGTTCCCAAGTAGTGATAGATCCAGCTTCTAAAGAGAGAAGCCATTGCTTAGCTTTGTCTTTCAAAGTGAAAGGGAAAAGCTTAAGACGAATGTTCCCCTCCGGGATTAATTACGCTTTCATTTGTGCTAACGATTTCCAAGAAATTAGTCACGCGTGAACACCAGGATCCTCGTTTTGGATTCCATGAAAAGTGGAATAGTTGGTCACCATTTGAATTACATTAGGCCTAGGGTGATAGACTTCCGCAGCATCTTGCGGTGCTACGATAGCAGGAATGAACTGTTCAATAGTTGGCGTTGCATAACTTTGCAAAGTACGCCTCGCTCCTTGAACTAGGGCTTGGTTTCCATTATTAGCATTTGCATTCACATTATTGGCATTATTAATAACAGGATTAATAACAGGATTAGGTACCTGGTTTGGATTGACCGGATTGCCTTCCATTTCTGCTTCAGATTCAGAATGTCCCGAATGATCGGTTGTATGTCCGTCTTCCACTCCTTGCTCGCTTTCCTCAAGACTTGGATCCTCTTCTCCTTGCTTAGCCAGTTCCCTAGCTAACTTCCTATTCCTTCTCGCAAATTTCTCTATTTCAGGATTATAAGGCTCAAGCGGTTCCTTCGATTTCCGAGTAGCTTACTATAAAATAGTAAACAACAATAAAACAATTAATCATTAGTAAAGGCTAGGCCTTTAACTAACTAAGCTCAAACAGACTTGAAATAAGTTTGAGAAAAGAAAAAATAAATAAAACGAAGCGAGAATGTTTTAAAACTAAGACGAATCGTAAAAGCAGAAAGAAAATATATTCTCGGTCGACCGAGAGCTGTGGTTCGGTCGACCGAACGCTTTTTATTTTTTTTTTTAATTTTTTTTACGACACTGTTTAATATGCAGACTCTTATTCACAGAATATTCACGAATCCAGTTCTAACAAAATAAGCTATATCTTAATTCAATGACTCGAGTCCCCGGCAACGGCGCCAAAAACTTGATTGAGGTCAAGTTAAATTATTAACTCGATGCCTACTAACACACTAGCAAGAGAACTAGGTTCAATTGTAGTATAGCCAGATAGAGTCGAGGTCGATCCCACAGAGACTCGGCACAAATAAAACACAACTTTATTCTATTAGAACTAAATTGAAAGGGCGGTCTATGACAAACTAAATGCAGTAAATAAAATAGTGACAACCACAAGACACAAAAGACCACAAAGACAAACTAAAGACTACTAAAACACGGATAATACGGTTGATATTATCTAAACAAATAGTATTGATTACGCTAGTAGATTATAACTCCCCCATGTGAATTAGGATTATAACGAGATAAAATAAACGTTAGAGATTAATTATTATGACTACGGGAGTCATCCCCTAAGGTAGATTTAGCTCCGGTTAGGCCCTCTAAATCATCGTGCCTCCATTACGTGACTTCGCTTTTTAATGCCTCCATCTCATATAACTTCTGACACAATTACGAAACTAGGGATGCCGGTATAAACCGTAACCTCATCTAAGCAACATTCCTAGGGTAAGGCGTACTTCTTAGATGCCGATTCAATCTATATCCTAAGTAACAATCACTTTTTGGGTTTCATGTTAAATTATGATGACGAATAACTAAGTTGATCAGGTTTAATTACTCGTTTTAATTCCAAATCGGAGAATCGACGTAGTCGGCCGATCATAATATTGCCTCTACACGTCACCATGCTCGGTCGACCGAACGACAACACTCGGGCGACCGAGTGACATGTCTAGGTCGACCGAACACAGTTCTGTGTTGGTACAAATCATGATTACTTCTTAACGCTTCTAACCTAAACACATGGGTTCGTAAATTAATCTACATCACGCAATCAATACAAGAAAAACTACTCCATAAATAAATACATCAGATCTACGAATAAAGATTGCATAATTGAATAGTCATACCCTCGAAGACGAGAGTGACTCCCACTCTTTAATGCGTTCCCCAACCAGAGAATCCAATGAATCCACAATGAACGAACATAAAGAAAAGAAAAGAAAACTAAAACTTAAAACTCAAATTGTTTTGTGTTGTAGTGGTGTGTCTTTCTCAGCATCGTGGCTGTTGTTTATATAGGGGTTGTAGCCGACAAAGGGAGAATCCAGAAGATTGACATGCATTTATCACATTAGGCTCGGGTGACCGAACCTACACGCTTGGTCGACCGAATGGCTAGGCTCGGTCGACCGAGCCTTCCCTTGTTACGCGTTTTCACTCCGCTTTATCTGACTTGTTCCCCACTCCATGCTTTTGAATTGATCTGATTAATCTTTTCTTCAATGCTCCGATTTTCTTCTCTTTTATCTTGAGATTTCTCGATTGCGCGATAATTATCTTCCCGATTTGTCATGATCTGCAAAATCAGTATTTATCACACAATTAATTGCTCTTTTATAATAAAAATAGCTAAATACCAATTATCACATTAATAATCACTTATCATTAAATAATAAATATAAACATGTGATTTAATATGAAATATATATAATTAACTCTGATTTAAGGTTAGAATTGATGACATAAATAGGTATATTTTAACTGTCATCAGCCACGATATCCCTGACTTGTGTTTATGCAGAAAATGTTTTTTTATTTTTGCAGAATTTCGGTGCAGAAGAAGTTTTGTATTGTTTCCATTCTATGCATTTGATTATATAGGTAGAATAAAGGGAATTTTATTTAAAAGGGTGCGCAGGTGATGATTCTGCTTAAAGGGGCTTTGACTGGAGTGATTCTGGTTAAAAGGGTTTGATTTTGTGTGTAAAATGAATGGTTTTTAGATGAAGAGACCCTTTTAAATGAAGAGAGGGTTGACCAAGTCCTTTTAAATGAAGACCCCTAGAATAAATGGGTAATGAACATATATTTCTGTTCAAAATTTTGCAAGTGGGATGCTACTGTTCAGAATTTTTGGTTGGAACTGTCAACCGAAGTGTTATGACCGAACATTTGCCTTCAGATTCCTGAACATTTTGAACTGATGCATCCTTTTTATTGATTCAGAAAACATGCGCGTTGGTGGCCCAAAAATATTAACACTGGGCCGGCCCAAGGCCCGAGCGCGCACGTGTGGGGTTCTAAACCAACAAACATCTACGTCCTCCATCCTCTACAAAATTCTCTATAGATTCATGAACATTTTATTCATACGAACACATAACACATATCAAATCAGAAATGTAGGAAGCAAGAGTAAAACAAAACTTATTCAGACTGAGACGAGTTCAGAACTATGTCCTTAAGACATTATTGCCCTGACTATGTGCACACGGATATGGAAATACGTCCCCCAAGATACAATAGTCTACTTTGTTCTAGTCTTTTCACTTAGATATGAACAAGCAACGAATTTATTCGTCCACGATATCCCTGTCTTGTGTTTATGCAGAAAATGTGTTTTTATTTTGCAGAACTTTGGTATGCAGAAGAAGTTTTGTATTGTTTTCATTCTATGCATAGGGATTATATAGGTAGAATAAGTGGGCAATAAAGATATATTTTTGTTCAAAATTTCGCAAGAGGGATGCTACTGTTCCGAATTTTCGTTTGGAACTGTCAACCGAAGTGTATGACCAAACAATTGCCTTAAGATTCATGAATATTTTCGAACTGGTGCATCCTTTTTATTGATTCAGAAAACAAGTGTTGAGCTGGCCCAAAAATATTAGCACTGGGCCGGCCCAAGGCCCGAGCGCGCATTTGTAGGGTTCTAAACTAACAAACATCTACATCCTCCATCCGATATCGGAATCGAGTGATTCAAAAGCTTAACATCAACTACTATCTTAGTAGTTATCAAAACTGTTTTTAGCTCCAGAAAATTTATTTCACAAGTCATTCAAAATCAAGCCCGAAGTCGACTGTTCGTCACTTGTTCCAACATTTGATTTTAGCCAAAAACTCAGAAAGTTCCAACAGGACATTATAAAATCTCAGCGATTATACGTTTAAAGGGGTAGAGGATTTTATATATGTAATAAGGGAAAATTCCACTTTTATCTTTATTTTAGGGATATGACACCATATGGAGCTTCTGCTACAAATGCCCTAAGTATGCATGTAATTTTTTTTTTAAAGTATGTATATAATATTTGTAATATTACATCAATGTTGAACAAAAGGATTCACACAAATGGTTAATGCTAAAACACGTCCATAAATTAAAAATTAAAGTTCCATGAATTGAAGTAGGGTTCCCCTTATTTTTTTCTCATACATATACCCGAGAAAAAATGTATATCCAGAGAGAAACTTGAAGAAATATGTTCGAAAAATAAATGTTTGGAAAAATATCGCCGACTACGCGCACGGCGTGCATCGTCACTCATCTGCGCAGCGTGTGGCCCTCGTCTTGGTTGAAGTAGGCATATTTTTCAAATGTTTAATTTTTAGGCATATTTTTTCAATGTTTATCTTTTCGGGCATATTTCTACAAGTTTCCCTATGCAGAAACACTAGTTAGTAGTGATGAGATAACTACGAATTGAGACACATGTGACATTACATATTTTATCATTGAATAAATCATTGTATCGTTACATTATCAATAATGATAAATTATCAAACCATACATATTGTATCTTAATATAGAATGGACAATTTTTCCCTAAGATATAGTAATGCTCTGTCCCGAAAACCTGAGTATTTTCAGAGAACGGACCGTTCGGCAGCCGAACGGTCCGTTCTCCGAAAATACTTGCGTTTTCGGGACGAAGAGTTACATATATGTCTTGTTAGTCCAGCTTGAAATGTGCTAGAGCAGAAGTTCCATCAAGACCCTTGCCTTCATAATAGGCGGTATAGTCCTTAACCGTTGTTTCCCTGTACTTTTGAGGATTATCCTTAGACAACAACTCCTTGATCGGTCCGTAAAGCTTTGAGAAAGGACAGTAGTATGTCGTGAAGAAACTCGCCACAGATATCCTTGGACCAATACAGTTTGCGAGCACCCTGTGCTCCGAGCTTATAAACTTGTCGTTCGAGATTAGCTGCATGCGCGAAAATTTCAATAAGTCGAAACCCAAGAATGAAACAAACATGAGGTCATCATGAAATTTTACCCTGCTCAAGTATATATATATACTTCGTAATAAATGGTCAAAAACTACTAATTTGTGAAAGATCACTTGATAATTTTAGGGGAACTTGCCTGTAAAAGATCACCAACGTTGACGATAAGAGCAGCACGTTTAGGGGGAACATCTACCCACATGCTATCATGAAGAACTTGAAGGCCTCCCAGTTGGTCTTGTAAAAGTATAGTAAGAAAATTATTATCACAATGTTGACTTGCGCCTAAAGTCAATTCTGGTTCTGGACATGCCGGATAGTAGTGCCCCAAAATCGCCAGGCCCTTTGTGCAATCCATGTCTTTTAAGTGGTTCCGTTCAAGTCCTAGAGCTTCGGATAATAGTTCAAATATACTGTATGCCAACTTCATTATTTCTTTTGAATATTTTAGCAGAATATGGCTGTCACATATACAAAACAACAAAAATGATTTATGATAACCATCTCCAAGTGTTACACTAAGAGAAATATTTGCCATAGTAAAAGAAATTAAATTTTAAATTTATTAACCATGATTTTATTTATTTATTTATTTTAATACATGATTTTATTTCAGAGAATCATTTTTGAAAAACCGAGTTTCTAGCTTTTTGGAAGTAAAAAGGAAAAAACAAAACTAAAGATCAAAGATTTTATTTTGCTTCTGAGTTCGAGTAATCTTCTTAGCCAGAGTTATTAACCCCTCTTCAAAAACCTTATCCGAAATGTACTCACCCAGCTGAGCTTTTGGGTCTAAACTCATATATTGGAGCTCAGCTTGGATGGAATCTTGACTATCTAAACTCATAATATTGGGGCTCGGCTTCCAAATTAGCAAGCATTGCAAATGAGTTTTTTGTGGGTAATGTTTATGAAGTCCCAATTCCTTTGTCCGAAGAGTGAGCAGCCGAGACCAATTTATTGACTTATGCGCTTACCAAAACAGGGGGTATATTTAAATCTTGCACAACTGCAGCAGGCCCCTCTGTTGAGTGATGTTTGGATGTTGCTGTCCAAAGGTCTTTACCGTTACTTGCAGCAACATCTAACTTATGAATTCCATCATCCATATTTCCCAACAGCTCATTCTCAGCCCGTATTTCAGTTCTCTTTTGTATTTTCATCACAGGGCCTTCATTAACAAGTGCATCCACTGTTTTGTTGCTAACCTGTTCTCGTTGATCATCAGGAGGCATCCCTGCCTTTGCAGCATTTAGCACAAAAGAATTATTGACATCTTCGGAAAGATCACCATCCAAGTTTTTATCCACTTCTGTACCCTGTTTTGTTGACTATGGCAATTCCATAACATGTGCTCGTTGATCAGCAGGAAATATCCTTACCTTTGTTGCATTTAGCTCAAGAGAATTATTGACATCTGCGGAATGATCACCATACATGTTTTTATCCACGCCGGTGCCCTGTTTTGTACAAGTATCCTCCACTGTTTCATAAATCTCAGCATTCCTGGATTCTACTGTGCCCTGAGCCTTAGCTTTAGGCCTATATTCTGTGTGTGTATGAGCCGTGTGTGTGTAAATACGATCGCTGCAATTCTGGGTACTGAACTGTGAAAAAGTGTTCTTCATATCCAATATGCCAACAAAATGTACAATACGAAGGTAGATAGTTATCTAATTCAATCGACTGCCAAAAGCCATCCCCATTTGCAGATTGAATCCATACCTGGGAAGGCAGTTTCTCAAGCTAATCGAACTCAATTTGAACTCTAGCAATGGAGAGCCTTCTAAGAGATACGGTGGCCTTATCGATTCTTAACGGTTTGCTGAAAGAGGAGACCAAGGAGAAAATGAAACTTCGATTTATCAGGTGTATCAGCAAATTAGGTAAAGAAAGCCAAATCAGTACAATAGATGGCTCTCGGTTGACACGAAAATTTGAAGTCCACTTCAGAATTCGCATTGGTTTCCCATAGACAATCCAAATTGGCTTAGAGAAAATTCTAATGTAGTCATTTACACACTCAAATCGCAGGATAATATGTTTGGAATCTAAGAGACCTTCAATCACAACTCCAGAAAAATTCTGAATTGACAGGAATATACTGAATCAAATCCATACCTCGCTTGCCTGTGAAAATTTACCAATAAGAGTCTTGTCAAAGCGTGCTACAAGCGAGGCTTTGATGTGCTGAGGGATTGTGATTACAGGTACCCCTTTGAAGGTTCCGGCATCTTTACACCAGAGGAGGAAGAAATCGGAGGAGATATGTGTTAGGAAATCTACGCGGGAACGCTGCGGAATTCAAAAATTTATTTCCTTTTAACCAGGATCGATTTCGTTTAAGCAATAAACAAATAAGCTAGTAGACGGTGGTTATTGGTTGATCTAAAAGATCGACGTTTTGACCGTCTAAGGAGAGTAGTGGTGCATGGAGCCGCCCAAACGTCCGGCATCTACCGCTAGTCCACACGAATAACCCACCGGAATCCACCATTGGATTGCTACTAGAAAAACTCTGTTGCTGGACCGACCATTTCTCTCTCTCAAATCACTCTCTTAAAAGCTCTCTATTTTTCACAAGAAACTATTAGTCTCTTGTAATTGTGATGTACAAAAGAGCAAGCCAGTCCCTTGCTTATATAGATGTAGGGGCGCCCTATGTCTCCAATTCCCGATAGGAAAAAGCTTCTGTGTAGATTAAAGAGAAATAAAACATTTTCCTAATAAAATAAGGAAAAAACATTTGATTGATTTATATCATTTAATTTAATATCATATATTAAATATTTCCAAGATATTGTCAATATCTTATATTGACTATATTTATCTTGTTACCATAAATCTATTTTTTCCAAAATCAATTAATATCCAATATTAATATATGGTAATCACATTAATTAAATTGCACAATCCAAGTGTATCTTATACACATGAATGTGGCGCCCCTTATGTCAAAGAATTGACATCCGGAATATTCTTTAATTAATATAATACTATGATTAATTAATTTGTAAAATACATGTGTATCATATACATATATTTTCGAAATAAACATATACATTATATGTATATTTAATTAATCAACATAATTAATATCTTGTATTATATTTATTCATAAAAAATAAATACCACCATATTAATTTACCACTATAACCTTTATAGTATGAGATAAATTCTTTCCTTATTTGGTTATCACTATAACCGCATTTTAATCCGGCTAAATGTTCTTATGTGTGTGACCCGATAGACTTCCAAATATGTTGGCCGTAGACACAAAGTGCAAATTACGAAAATACCCTTCACACCTAACGATAACGGAATAGCGTCTAGCAACACACCGTAACTCCAATCATCGGAAGAGTCAAATGCAATGACTACTACCTTTCATGTGCTCGGTTAGCGTGTAAATAGAATCTTATCGCTGCAATAATATCTATACGGTCGTACGTCGAGTGTCAAGCATCAACGATCGTATCTTATAATATGGATATCGTGCTCTCTCGAAGTAACTCATTTACTTCCACTTTGCAAAGATTCACGAGAGTAAGACATTCCTTATAAGAAGGCCCTTTCGGATATTCACCCTACTGATAGGGTACACGATTTCCGGACGAACAAACATGTATACTCCGCATGCTTCAGTATCACACCCAATCACTACCGCATGATCTCTCCATGGCTAGGGGAAACCTCAATAGTGTCAAAGCATGACAATTTAGACCGTGATGCCATGTAGACTCCGGTCCTAAGGATAATTACACAACCGTCACATAGTGTGACACCTAACAGTGTAAGTGGGCTAGTCTAACGTACGCATTCTCTAATACACATCCATGTACAGTCTAAGTGTCTCTACACTTCGATGAGCGAGATCTATCCACCTTACTTAAAGACAGAAGACATCTAATACGTGCTAGCCTACTTGTACTATCAATGCCCTGTTTAATAATACATAAGCCTAAAGACATTTAAGCATCAAACTTATTAAAGTGATTAGAGATCTCATCAACCATAATCGCCTATCATGGTTTCTCTATCACAGTTTAATACTAAGGTCGTCATCATATAACAATTCATAATTGGTTCTTTAAAAGAACAAATATATGACAACGAAAAAGCCATTTATTATATATGTATAATCATAAATAAATAGTAGAACGGTCCAACCCGATTGGGTTTAGACACACTATTTCAAAAATATTCCACTTGGCCTAAATCCAATCACTCGCATACACAAGACCAAGTTGAAACACAAGAATCTCATGCAATACTCGCAACCAACCCTAAGCGTAAATGGATCACTATCCGTGGGGACTCAGACTATCTTCATATCATGTTCCAAATGACCAAGTCAAAGGAACCACCTCAACACACACATGAATCTCTGACGAGACCCTGGTCCTTGCCTAAGCAATGAACCCACTTACTATATCAACTATATAGAAAAGGTGGAAGAACCACACAAGGTTCAGGAATGAACCTCATAGACTCATGTCTTGCTCATTTGCCCTCTCCAGGGCACTACTGTGCTTTGGCTAAGTTGTAGAATTTACAGCGACCCATAGCCAAGAACATTTCCAGCTCACTGTATCACCTAATCAAAGTGACTGCAAACCCAGACTGTAGCTCCTACTAGCCTTCATAAGACTCAGGATATATGTCTGTATATCTATATTTATCCGATTCCAAGTTTCAATAAGCCAGGAAACCATCCTTAACTTGTTTAAGGATATTCTTGACATTCACCAGACTTACTTTCATACTTGCTCGTGACTGTTCATGGACTATGAACATCTGGCATTACTTCTATGAAGGTTCCTATCGCATAGCAAAGAAACCTTCCATAAGCATCATCTTTCACCTTATTTTTAGGACTAACATCCTAACATAGATAGATCTTGAGAACACCGGCTAGCAGTATCTCCTGTCGCGATCTATGCTAAACTCCTTTAGCATCACATCTATATAGGTAAACTATAAACTAACAACAGTTAAATCTATCACTATAGATTCTTATTTCAAAAAAAAAAAAAAAAAAAAAAAAAAAAGAACTGCTAATCCAAGTGCTTTCGTAAAGACCTTGAACTACCAAATATTAATTGACTGTGACATAGGGTGACAATTCCCGAGAGAGATATCCAATACCTTACTCAAAAATTGTAACACACTACCACTATCCCTCTTGCACTATGGGCATATCCCTTCTTTTGACTAAATCAAACTCATTTGATTATCAAACAAAGAAATTTTCTAGAGAAACTTGTTTGAGTCCATAAATGGATCTCGTGGGCTCGCATATCATGTTCTCATCTATGAACATCGAGTTGTTCGCCTAACGTCTTCAACACTATCATATAGCCATGATATGAAGTTATAACAAGTATAGTCCCGAATAGAATTGGGCTTAGGTGGCGGCGTAAAGATAATTAAAGGTTTACACCCCATACCCTTCAAATTCACTTATAGCTTTTTGGTAATCATATTACTATCCATATCGACCTTCGGGGACATTCCCTCTAGGTAAGACAGACTAGGTTCACAACCTGGTTGTCACTGATGGAATCTTATTCAGATATTATGGCTCCTGGCCATATCTCTCAGTCTTGCCTTTCAAACATTCCTTCATAAGTCGTGAGATATTCATTCTTCAAGATGAACATACTAGCAGCCATTTCAGGCTAGAGGTTATCCACATACTTACAGAACTTTTGTGTGCACTGAGCAGTGTTCTACACCTCATCACTATGTGGCGTCTGCTCATGTTCCTATGGTTGAATCTCTTCTTGTTGCACTCAAACTCTTTTGAGATTTCAACTTACTCCCACTGTTTCTTTTGGAAGAAACACTTCCTCTAGAAGACAGCATGTTTGTAGACAAACACCTTTTGCTCCACGGACAAGTAAATAATACCCAATGTGCTAGCTAAGATATTCCACAAAGTTGCATATGTCATACTAAGCTCCAAGCCATTCAGACATTGCCTGCTTGCTAGAAGCACGGCAACCCTAAATCATCGGTTAAGATGGATTTGATGTCATCGATTCCATATCTGATACGGAATTTATTCAACCTTTATTCTTTGGAACTCGGTTAAGTATATGTATCGTATAAGGGGATAATTCGCATGGCTTACGTTACACCTTTATCATATAAAGTGTTGTTTACATTTTAGGAACACAATCTAATTGCGTATCCCAAAGATGGTATCCTTTAAGGGAGAATCTGATTCTATTTCAGACGGCTTCTGAAACACCCTTCAGGTATTAATTGCTCCAATCCAATTGGAGATTAATTACTAAGTAGCTCATCAATCTCATATTCGTACTAGCTCAAACTCTTCGGGCTTTCCGAATTTCGCACTTCACTGAGTACACTTGACTTATTTCTAAAAATAGTCATAGAGATTAACAAATAGTTATTTGTGGCATTGATTGTCATAAGCCAACAAGCATTGGTATGCTTAGGCTTTAGGCAAATTTTTCTAGAATCAATAACCTTTTCATAAAAGGGAATTTTAGTCATCTTTAGATTAGATATGTATTACCCACATGATTCATAATCACATGGTTCAGACATCATCTGAATGACATTTGATTATACGTTTCTCTTCCAGATAGTCGACATCTAGAACAACCAAAAATATCAAGGATAACAACCATACAAATATTTGGTTGAGATTTATCACTTATATCAACTATATAGTGACTTCAATCTAGTATGTTAGATTCAGTGACTATTCAACTTAATCGGAGTAACATTTATTCCTTTCAATTGAATATGTCTACTAAATTCTAACAAACAACTGAGCTAGTGTTCTTCATAAGAACCGGAAGACAATAACATTTATTTAGTTCATTTATCAGTTTACCAGACTCAGAATACAAAACCGAAAATGTCAGAACGTTTGCTTCACTTTTCGTATCATGGTGTATTCCGCATTTAATCTTTCTTACTTAATCATACTCGTAAGATATCATATATCTAAGAGTTGACTTGAACTTAGATAGATTTATCTCAACTCACTTGCCTAGAATAGAGACTTCGATGAGATCTCTTATTTTAAGCACATACCCTAACTTTCCTTTAAATCCTTTAAGAACTTGTAAATATTTCTTAGTGTAGTCTTCATAAGACTTAAGAAAGATCACAAGAGCTATGTCTTTAATTTCTTTTCATAAAGAAGATCTAAAGTTTATTAAATAGTTTGTTTACCCTTTTGAATCGTATTCAAAACAATAACTATTCAATTAACCTTTAAGCAATGATTAAAGAATTAAGTCAATACTTAAATCT
This sequence comes from Gentiana macrophylla, assembly GCA_026214975.1. Taxonomy (NCBI): domain Eukaryota; kingdom Viridiplantae; phylum Streptophyta; class Magnoliopsida; order Gentianales; family Gentianaceae; genus Gentiana; species Gentiana macrophylla. The sequence continues at coordinate 38,366,123 of CM047810.1, forward strand.
TACAATTTTGAAAACAACCTTTCCAAAATTTGATGCAGTCATTCTTATTCAACGTTTGCATTAATTGTCATCGTATGACAGAATGATCATATTGGATAGTATCCAATATATGATTAATTCGTTGAAATTCATTTCAAGTGACTAAATCATATCATGAGCTTCCGTTTTTCATTAATAATTAAAGTCTTGGAGCACTGCTCAAATATGTAGTCTCCTTGTCTCTAACTACTATAACGGGGTTGTTCGTGTCATTGCTTATTTAAAAGGGATTAAAATTACTTAACCATATTTGAGAACGTTTCTCAAATGGTAACAATCATAATTTGGTTTTAACAATCGAGAATAAAGACATAGAAATAAAGTTTGCAAAAACTACAACATAAAAATAAGATTAATGACAGAAAATATTGTGTACTAGGTGCAGCTAAAGGAAACCTAGTCTACAATAAGTTTATGTTTGCTGTTTATCCTAAGTTTGGACTTAGTATAGAAAGCAAAAACTTAGGTAAAGTATTATCACTCATACATCATTTCGAACGAGATGATCTGATGAATGAAGGTGATAAACATTTTAGCGTAACTTATTTAGTAAGTTATGCCTTAACCAATAGTCATCATAGTATTGACTATAGAAAGACAGAATACATCGAATTGACAATGTCTTCTTAGAAATTGAAACTATACAAGAGAAGAATTTCTCTGATATAGACTGCAACAATGATTCTTGGGAAATTGATATTGCTAAAGAAAAGAAAATGTTAGGATCTAAAGAAGCTCCTACCATTAAGGGAACTAGATTCCAGATTGGAGAATCTTCTGCTAGAAGAAATTTCAGTCTAGCCCCTAAAATTACTAGATATAAAATCTCTAATAAAGGATAAGAATCTATGCGAAGATCGATCATCGATCTACTAATATCTATCTCGGAGAGAGCGAGATAAAGCCACTAATACGCTTTAAACGACTTTGTGGATAAAATGGACACCAAAGAAGACGTTTGGGTTCTTAAAAGAAACCCATGTGTTACCAAACACTTTGGGCTAACGAAAAATTAAACTTCTTAGTAAAAGAAGTAGATTCGAAAAGATATCTTTTTAAGAGAGATATCTGGAAAACCTTTAAAGGTATCGCAATCTTTAAAACAAGCATTTTATTGGGAATCAGAAGATAGATTCAAATAAAATGAATAAAGATTCAATCTTTAAAAAAGAAAAAATTCTTAAGGAAACAAAACCTCTAAGAAAAAGACCTATTCAAGTACCAGTAACTTTGGGTAATATAGGAATCGAAAGACTTATTTCACATGAAAAAAGAATTTTGATTCTTACAAACAAAAATGGATTTCAAGAAGAAATCTATTTAAGAGAAATTTCTGGTACTAAGAAATTATCTAAATCATAAAATGAGTGTTGCCAATATTGAAAAATGTTAGAACAACTCATAAATGAGAATAAACTCATCCTCACACAACCGGATGATGTTAAGTAAAAATTGGCAAAAACGCTATTCAAAATACTCTGAAGCGTAATCAATAGCAGCACAAAATAATAAAAGAAGTAATGAAAAAATTGATGAATTTTCTGTGTAACATTGAACACAACTACAACCTACATCTATTTTCCCAAAAGATGGAAAATATAGTTATCCCAATTATAACGTGGGGAATAAAGAACTTGGTTCAAGTAGCAATCCAAATGCTCTAAAATGGACTTTTGGATTAAATGAATCTAAGTGAAAAATTAGAAGTTTACTTCTGGGATAATCTTGAAAAAGATAATTTTATCCTAGATGGAAAGAACACTTCACCATTAGATGAAGTTGTTAAGCTAATGACACTAGACAGTCGAAATCGAAGAGAAATGGAAACAAAACCAGAATTAAGTAGAATTCTCAGTATTGAAACCATTAATATGAACCAAGAAGATAATCCGAAGTTTCTGAGAATGATCCATTAGAAACTCTCAGAACAGGAACTTCTGGCACAAGGGAAGAGCCCTCAAAGAAAAGAAAAGAGTCCGAAAAGACTAGTTTCACTAATTATCCAAAGATTACGGGAGAATCTTAGGATCTTTGGAATTCTGTTCTCAACATAGATTGTAAAAGAGAATAGAAAAGAGCTCATAGATAGATGGGTTACGAGAATTAAGTCGATTATTCGAGACAAACATAAAGCATATGACACTACCGAAGCATACTTCTCTTAATTGAACACAAAACCATTTGGAATAGTCCAATCATTTGTTAAAACAACAAAATGGGATTTTTCTCCAGAAAGTATATTTGAAGGTATCATCGATAGCTTCTACACTATGTTTTTAGGAATCAACTATACCAGTGATAAAGCAAATGAGATTCTTAAACAACAAGAAAAGGCTAGAGATCGCCTCATTAAATTACAATTATGTGATATCTGTGATTTATCAGCATTCACCTGCGATTTTGAAAATAATCTTTATAAACTCCCACAAACTGATTTTGGAGGATTTATAAGGCAATATTTGACAAAAATCCCTATTGTAGGAGAAAAATCTCTACAGAGATTTGAAGCAGAAGCTTTAGGAATAATTTTACACAGTCTTGGTTTTGCGGCAAAGATTGTTAGGGAAGAAATCGCAAAAATATGTGATCTCTCCAAACAACAAAAGAAATTGAAGAAATTCAATAAAAGATGTTGTAAGGACAATTTGGTAGCATCTACGGAATATGGATGTACCCAAAATGTTTATTCTAAAAACAAATTTAGAAAAAAAAAATTATAAGGATAAATATTCTTATAAAAAGAAAAATAAACGGTTCAAACCCGGAAAATACTTTAAGCCACGTCAAAAGAATATTGACAAAAAGCATGAAATTGCTGACAAAAGAAAATTTTGCCCAAAGGGTAAAAATGATTGTAGATGTTGGATCTGCAATATTGAGGGCCATTATGCAAATGAATGCCCCAATAGACAACAATACCCTCATAAGGTAAAACTTATTTAAGAGATTGTTGAAATAGGATTTGAACCTATTAGGATATATTCGAAACTTTGGAAGAAGTTTATATCATTAAAGAAAACTCCGAGTATTCATCAAATGAATACGATACAGAGAATGCAGAATAACTTAAACATTCAGGAGAACTCCTGGAATGATGAAGAAATAGTAATGTCTGAAAACATTACTAATCCAAATTCTATTTATATCAAAGGACAATTAAAATTCTCTGGATATAAACAGATAAATTTACATTGTTATGTAGATACATGAGCTAGTTTATGACTAGCATCCAAGTTCATCATACCAAGCGAACATTGGGAAATGCCCCAAATGTCTTAAAGTAACAATTGCAAATGGTGAGAAAATAAATATTTCCAAAGTCTGTAAAAATCTAAACATTAAGATTGCAGGAGAAATATTTCACATACCCACCATATACCAACAAGAAAATGGTATGGACATTATCCTTGGTAATAACTTCTGTCAATTGTATGAACCTTTCACACAATTTACAGATCAAATTATTTTTACTTTAAATAATCACCCGGTGATTATTGGTAAAATACGAAAAGCTATTACCATGGCACAAAATGGGTTCTTAGAATCTAAGGTTAAAGGTTGTGGAGGACTGTTTTTGATCTAAAACGAGGACAAATGACAAGAAAAAAGATAGTGGTTGAGAAGGACAAAACGCGCGCGTATTACTACATGTTGCTACAACCACACGTGTAGTAACACATGTAATGTGACGAGACGCGCGTTTTGTCCTTCTCAACCATTATTTTTTTCTTGTCCTTTTTTCCCATTTTGTATCTTATTTTGTCATACGGCCTTCCTCATTTGTAATCTATGAAAAAGAATTCAAAGATTCCAAAACCAGCGTCTATCAATATCAGTCCTGACAAAATCACCTTTCTTGAAGGAGGGGAGGAGGACAACGAGATAGAACATTTATAACACATATCTGAACAAGAATTTAATCAAGAGAATGAAAAATTCAAAAGATTAAAATCTGTTAGAAAAAGTTTGTGGCGAAAATCCTGTAAACCCTAAAAAGTCTAGACAATGGATGACAGCTACCATAAAACTCATAGATCCAAAGACAATAGTCAAGGTTAAACCCATGATCTATGGCCCATTGGACAGAGAAGAATTTGGCAAACAAATTCAAGAATTGTTAGACTTAAAAATAATTAAGCCTAGTAAATCACCTCATATGTCTCCAGCATTTCTAGTGGAAAATGAAGCTGAGAGGGAGAGGAAAAAAAAGAATGGTTGTCAACTATAAAGCTATTAACATAGCAACTATACTTAGTAGTAATTCGAGTCATTAAAAAATTTAGTGCTTATCTTACTCCTATTAAGTTCTTAATTAGCACAGATAACAAAAACTTTACATACTTTTTAAATACCAATTTAAAGGTGATAATAAACAAGGTAGACTTGTAAGATGGCAAATATGGCTATCAAGATATTGTTTTGATATAGAACATATCCTAGGTAACAAAAATATATTTGCTGATTTCTTAACTCGTGAATTTACGGGTTAAAATCAGAAGAATCTCCGTTGTGAGATAAAAATGGGTAAAACCCAGGGACTAATTGTCCTTACTGGACTTCCACCTATGGAAGAATTGCAGAAGCTAAAACTGCAAGAAAAAACGATGGATTTAAAAATAAAAGTTCTAAGATATCGCATTAGTTTACTTGAACGGGTATCGAGTGAACCACAAAAGGATATTAACAGTCCTTGCACTAGCACTAGTAGCGAACTGTTAGCTATTCCGATGCAAACGGCAATCGGTAAAGAATCATCAAATCCATTGATTCCTAGCATCTTGGAAAAAGATATAAAAGATGTACAAACATCTAGATTGGTTAAACCTACAGATTTGATCTCCGGTTTTAGGCCAAACACACAGGACATTTTAGGTCTTGATAAAACTGAAAATCAAACTTCAGTACGAACTGATAAGGCAATTCCAATGCCGACTTTCAGTAATAAATTTTATGTTGTTTATAATGGTCCTCACGCAGGTATATACATAACATGGGAAGTTGCAGAAAAGGCAACAAAAGGAATTTCTGGCGTAAGGCATAAGAGTTTCAACACGCTTACAGAAGCAAAGGTTCTTTGAAAATCTATGCTAAGGAACATATGACACCTCTGCCAAAATTAATGTCTAATGCAGACTTCTTAAAGGTCACCACCTTCAAGGAAATCTTAAAAAGAAAGCCTAATAATTTGGTTTATTTAGGGAGAATTTCAGTCCCTGTCAAAACTGAAAAGAAAACTGTCATTGATCTCGATTTTGAAGGATTATAATTTTGCTTTCAACATGCAAGAGCTGCAGGCGAAGAACATTTTATTAAAGAAAAGTTCTTTACTACAGATAGCGAATTAATCAGTCTGTTCAATTTATTGAAAACGCCGATCCAAAATGGTATATGAAGCGTTCTCTTATGGATTAGTTAGGATGATTTATCCTAGCAAAAATCTTTTGGAAATTTCTAAATTCCCAGAAGATTCAAAAAGGCAATCAAGAACTTTAGAACCAAGATTGTCAAAGAAGCAGATTGAGCTATATTTCTAAAAATATATAGCAGCCTGCCAGAATGGAATGATGGAATAACTCAGTTACCATATCATTTCATTGAAATAGGAATCTCCAACGAAGAAACCAGCTATAGACCCTCAAAAGTCATGGAAACCAGTTTCTCTCACTATGATATTGAACACATCAAAATTACTAGATTCAAAATCATTATTGGTAAAATTCTAAAAATCAATGATGATTCAAAAATAAAAGTAAATTATCAAAACTCCCATACTTTGATGATTTCAAAAACTTACAAGAAATTTCAAGAAGAAGATCTGAAAAAGGTTCTTGAATACGAAAAATTGTTCAAAAATGGACAAATAATGAGTTGGCACCAAGACAAAACTTGCCAAATGCTTCATCAAACTTTTGATAAATCCAAAGTGGAATACAGCTGTAAAAGATGCTCTGGTTCCCACCACTCAAAGGAAAAGGCAACTTTTCCAAAAGCAGACAAAGAAGGAACCACCACTCACAAGAATTATCATGTGAAGACAAGGCATCCTCCTCAGCATATACCGACTAGCTTTAATAATTAAAGTTAGTGGAATATAAAATGTCATGCATGACGTTTATTGTAATAAGATCCTTCTTCCTTGATCTATAAAAGGGTAAGTTCATTTTCATTTGTGGATATCTTGTTTTTTTAGCAATTTCACAACCCCTTTTCCAGCTTTCAATAAATGTTTAGCGAGTAGACCTCCTTTGAGAGGATTTAGATTGTGAGTTTGTAATGTTTGTTTAAATACATTCATATTGTATGCTTGAAGATAGTTATAATAAATAAAGATTTCAAGTTTCTTACTATTCATATGTTCCTTGGGTTATGTTGTTCTGAGAACCTGAAGTGGCTGAAGCAACATTGGAGAGTACCGCCGGCAGGAGGCCATAGAGAAAGTGTCGTCGTTGTTGTCATTGGTGTTGAATAATCAAAAACTTGGAAGGTATAATTTTAAGCAAAGTTATTTTCAATATAAAATTATATCTTGATATTAAGCATACAATAAGCATTGATTTTAAAACATTACTTACCACATCTATTTCCTTACAAATTTTAAACTTTAAAAACCCCTTTCCCCGGTCCAAAATAATATTCCCCAAATTCTGCAATCCGAAACGCATGTTTCATAAATTGGTATCGGAGCCTTGTTAGGTTCTTAGAAATTAAAATCCATTATGAATAGAGATCCCTTGGATCTAAGTCATGAGCGCAATTCCGATTTTAAAATAGAAAATGAGTCTCAACTCATTTATAATAAATCCTCATCTGGATTCAATGCAAGAGTTATGATTCAACAAGAATTATTAACCAAAATAAAAGCATCTAAATTAGACAATAAGAAAGAAAAAATCTTTAGGATACCTAGTAAAATACCTAGTCTTAAGTACTATCTTAAAAAGAGAAAACAAAATTTATTATTTTGTAAGTACTCAGGAACTCCATGAAACAAAATTTATTATTTTTCTTAATGGTTTACGTGTCATCCACTAGCGATCTTGATGTCGATATCGATGTGGATTCTTCGACGTCGATCTTTGGCGTTTTTTCTTCATATCTTTGAATTTGATGTTGATCCAATGTTGAGATCTTGATCGCGATGATGATTTTTGTATCTTTTTGTTGCAGTAATTGCATAGATACATAGTTTCTACCTTATCAAAGGCTTTCTTTAACATAGATCATATTTCTTCATTATGAATTGTCATAACTTGCCCATTTTGGAATGTTCTTTCAAATTAGGAAGTTTAGTGCTTATCTCACTCCAGTTAGATTTCTAATTAGGGCTGACAAAGGACATGAAAATACTTGATAAAAGAAATTTTGCCCCAAAGGCAAGAAAAATTGAAGATGTTGGATCTCAAGCAATATGGAGGCCATTATGCAAATGAATGTCCCAATAAACAACAAAATCGTCATAAGGTCAAACTTAAGGAAGAAATTGTTGAAATAGGATATGATCCTATTGAAGATATATATGAAACCATGGAAGAGGTTTATATCTTTAAAGAAAATCCTGAATATTCATCCGATGAATATTTCACAGAAGATTCCGAATAATCTAAACATTCAAGATTCACCTTGGGATGTGCTAGATACAGGAAAAGTAATGGCAAATAACATTACTAATCCAAATTCTATTTATATCAAAGGACAATAACAATTCTCCGGATATAAACAGATAAATTTACATTGTTATATAGATATAGGAGCTAGACTTTGCCTAGCATCAAAGTTTGTTATACCAAACGAAAATTGGGAAAACGCACTTTAATATCATTCGAGTAACTATTGCAAATAAAGAAATGATAAATGTTTCTAAATTAGCAGAAATCTTAACATCAAGATTGCAGGTGAAATATTTCACATTCCTACGATTTACCAACAGGAAAATGGCATGGACATTATCCTTGGTAACAACTTCTGTCAATTGCATGGACCTTTTACACAATTCACAGATAGAATTATTTTTACCTTAGACAATCAACCAGTGATTATTGGTAAAATACGCAAAGCCATTACCATGGCACAACACGGGTTTTTGGAATCCATGAAAAAGAATTCAAAGATTCTAAAACCAGCACCTATGCCGGTCAGCCCTGAAAAAGTCACATTTGTAAGGGTGGGGGGTTATTGAAGAATGTAAAATTGAGCAAGAATTTAATCACGAGAATATAAAGTTCAAAAGATTAAAGACTTGTTAGAAAAAGTTTGTGGAGAAAATCCTATAGACCACTAAAAAGTCTAAAAAAATGGATGACAAACTACCATAAAACTACTAGATTCTAAGACCATAGTCAAAGTTAAACCAATGATCTATAGTCCTTTGGATAGAGAAGAATTTGGTAAGCAAATTCAGGAATTGTTAGACTTAAAAATAATTAAGCCTAGTAAATCACCTCACATGTCTCCAGCATTTCTTGTAGAAAATGAAGCTGAGAGAAGAAGAGGAAAGAAGAGAATGGTTGTCAACTATAAGGCCATAAATACGGCAACTATAGGTGATAGTCACAACCTTCCAAATAAAGATGAACTCTTTACTCTAATAAAGGGAAAGAAAATCTTTAGTAGTTTCGATTGCAAATCAGGCTTCTGGCAAGTATTGTTAGATGACGACTCGCAATTATTAACTGCATTCACATGTCCACAAGGACATTATCAATGGAATGTTTTACCTTTTGGATTAAAACAAGCACCATCTATATTTCAAAGACATGTGAAAAATGCATTTAGATCATTTGAAAAATTCTTCAGTGTTTATATTGATGACATACTCGTCTTCAAAGAACACGTAGAGAAAAGAACACTATATGCACGCTTGCAATGGTACTCAAAAATACGAGGAGTTAAGAATAATCCTATCCTTGAAACAAAAACAACTATTTAAAACAAAGATTAATTTTCTAGGACTAGAAATAGATCGTAGGTCTTCATTGTCCTCAAAATCATATTTTGGAACATATACACAAGTTTCCATATAGGATAGAAGATAAAAAAACAGCTACAAAGGTTTTTAGGCATATTAACTTATTCTGAAAGTTATATTCCAAAACTTGCTGAAATGCAAAAACCTTTGCAGGTTAAACTTAGGGACAACACCCTCTGGGATTGGAAAGAAACTGATACAATCCATGTAAAAAATATATAAAAAAAGAGCTTAACTAGCTTTCCAAAGCTATATCATCCTTTACCAAATGATAAACTGATCATCGAAACCGATGCATCGAAACCGATGCATCAGACGAATATTGGGGTGGAATCCTCAAAGCAAAAAACTCTGAACAAGAGTTAATTTGTAGAGATACTTCTAACAGCTTTAAAAACGTTGAAAAGAACTATCATAGCAATGAAAAAGAATACCTAGCGGTAATTCAAGTCATTAAGAAGTTTAGTGCTTATCTCACTCCTGTTAGATTTCTAATTAGAACTGATAATAAAAACTTCACATATTTTCTGAACACCAATACTAAAGGTGACAACAAACAAGGAAGACTTGTTAGATGGCAAATGTGGCTATCAAGATACTGCTTTGTAGTCGAACACATCGCAGGAAATAAAAATATATTTGCAAATTTTCTAACTCGTGAATTTGCAGGTTGAAACAGGTCAAAACAGAAGATATTGACGCAAGCAATGGAAGAGTTGCAAAAACTAAGTTGCGAGAAGCAACAATGGATTTTGAACTTAAAGTTCTAAGATATCGAATTAGCTTATTGGAAAATTCCAAGAAGCAACAAAAGGAAATTCATATTCCTTGCACTAGTAATAGTAGCAAAATATAAGCTATTCCGGGTCAAACGGTAACCGGTAAAGAATCATCAAATCCGTTGATTCCTAGCATCTTGGAAAAAGATGTATCTGATGTACAAACATCAACAACATTGGTTAAACCCTCTGATTTAATATCTGGATTGAGACCTAAGACAAAGGATATTCAAAGTCCTAATAAATCTGAAGGTCACACTTCAGTATCAACAACAGTTGATTCGGTCATTTCACGACCAAAATATTATTATGTGGTTTTAATGGACCATATGCAGTATATACACCGTGCTGGAAGCCGCAAAACATGCAGATTGAAGGAGTTTCAGGAGTGCAACATAAAAGATACAACACACTCACTGAGGCGCACGTTGCAGGAGAAATCTTTGCACGAGAAAACTTGACAACACCTCCTAAGCTGATGTCAAGCACACACTGCTTGAAGGCAACCTTCAAAGAAATCGTAAAACGGGAAAAGAAACCGACACAGTTGGCTCACTTGGAAGAATCTCAATCATTAAACCAGTTGAGAAACAACAGCAGTTTATACTCACAGAAGAGAGGTTTGGTCATCTTTTCAAACATGCCAGAATGGCAAATGAAGAACATTTTCTAAAAGAAAAGTTTTTTACAACAGATAGACATGACTCAAGTCTATACAACTTCATCGAAGGGGCTGATCCCAGTCTAGTCAATGAAGTATTCAGGTATGGGATGATACGATTAATTTATCCCAAAGAAAAACCTTCGGAGATATCCTTATTACTGAAGCAATTAAAAGGCTATCAAAGTCTTTAGAACTAAAGTCATAAAGGAAACGATCGGCTAATCTTCCTCAAAATGAAAGCGATTTTTACCGGGCTTTGAAATTTGGATGTTCCAGTCACCATGTCATTTAATTGAAATTGGAATCTCAAAGGAAAAAAGAGAGTATACACCCTCAAAACCTATGGAAATCATTTCCGATGATTTTGAACGACTTAATATTCCTCGATTTGGACAATTAATCGATCAATTACTGAAGATACGAGATGATTCACTTATTAAAGTTAATTATCAAGATCATCATACATTGGAAATTTCAAAAACTCTGAAGCAAATTACCATAGGAGATGTAAAATTACTTCTTCAATTTGAAAGAACATTCCGAAATGGGCAAGTTATGACAATTCATAATGAAGAAATATGCTCTACATTAAAGAAAGCCTTTGATATGGTAGAAACTATGTATCTATGCAATTACTACAACAAAAAGATAAAAAAAATCCGCTGTCAACGATCAAGATCTCAACATTGGATCAACATCAAATTCAGCATATGAAGAAAAAACGTCAGCACCGACGTCAGAAGAATCCACATCAGATACGACTTCAACATCAGCTAGTGGATGATACGTAAGTCGTAAGCCATTACGAAAATTTCTCATTGGAGAATAAAACAATTCTCTATGGAGAAAATAGCAAACGAACAAAGCCAAAAGCAAAGTCAGTGGACGAAGAAAATAAAGAAAAAGCAAAAGCTTGCCGGCCAACAAACACAAAAGGACAAGACAACTTTTTTTTTTGAAATGTAATAAACGTCGTGAATGACGAAAAAGAGAGTTTCAATTCTCACAAACAGAACATATTTCAAGAAGAAATCTATCTAAGGAAAATTTACGAAATAAGAAATTCTCTATATCTTAAAGATATGTCTACTCCACATATTCTTAAGAAAGGACAAATATTTAGGATAAAATCCTAAAATAAAGACACCAACACTAAGTATTGGTTATCTTCTAATGAAGTAAGTATAAAAGCAATACAACATTTAGTAATTAACTTAAATGAAGTATGTGCACGAATACTACTAGGACTTTTTAAATTACTATCCTTTTTTGGATTAAGTAAAGATCCTAGTCAAGATTTATCAAAAAATCCTACCAATTGGAATAGATTTTCCGATCTTTTAGATCGGGAGGATTACTATGATAATCAAGAAAATAATCAGGAATTACTGATTCTAATAGAGAAACCAATTCTGAAATAAGGACTTTGGGTTGTAAAATCGATGAGACGCAGACCAAGAAGTTCAACCGCTTAGTTTGCAAGGTTGACAAACTTGAGAAATATCTCAAAATAATATTAGGACAATAAAAATATTGTCAATGGCAAGCATGATAACTATTAATGAGATCATAATCTTCTTCACGAAGAAATAAAAGTCATCATAAAATGATTAAAAGATATCCAAGTTAAGATATCAATAAATTCTACTAGAACCAATCTAGAATTAGATTATATAGCAGCAAAAATTATAAAAGAAATAAAAGAGGAAATCAATAAGTTTTCCTGTATCACAGTAGATACAGCTTCTACTTCTGCTTTTCCAGAAGATGGAAAGTATAGTTATCCCAATCATAATGTGGGAAACAAAGAACTTGGTTCAGGTACTGATCCAAATGCTTTAAGCTGGCCTTTTAAATGAGCCTAAGTAAAAAACTAGAAGAATACTTCTGGAATAATCTAGAAAAAGATGAGTTCATTCTAGACGGGCATAATAATTCACCCTTGGATGAAGTAGTTAAATTAATGACTCTGGATGAGTTAGAAATTGAGAAAGAAATGGAAACAAGACCAGAATTAAGTAAAATTCTTGGTATTGAAACCCTCTATGCTCTAGTTGAAAATCTAGATAAACCTGAAGTTGTTTCTAAAATTGAACCGTTAGAAACCCTCAGAACAGATAAACAACATGAAGCAGAAGCTTCAGTACAAAAGGAGAAGAAACCTCTAAGAAAAGAAAAGGTAATGACGGAACCTTTTTTTTAATCAATTATCCCAAAATTCCAGGAGAATCTAAGGATATGGGAATTCCTATCCTCAATATTGATTGTAGGACAAATAGGAAGGAGCTCATAGAAAGGTGGGCTACCGAATTAAGTTTGATCATTCAAACAAATAAAGAGGCTTATGGAACAACCAAAAACATACTCCTCTTAATAGAACATAGAACTGTGGGAATAGTACAATCATTTGTAAAAATTACAAGATGGAACTTTTCTCCAGAAGAAATATTTGAAGCCGTAATGGATAGTTTCTCTCTATGTTTTTAGGAATCGATTATTCGTCTGATAAGGCCAATGAGATTCTTAAACAACAGGAAAGGCTAGAAATTGCCTTGTTAAATTACAATTATGTGATATTTGTAATTTATATGCTTTTACATGTGATTTGAGACAAATCTTTATAAACTACCTCACACTGAGTTTGTTGGTTTTATAAAACAATATTTGACCAAAATCCCTATTGTAGGAGAAAAATTCCTTCAAAGATTTGAAGCAGAAACTGTTGGGGTAACCACATACAGCCTTGGCTTTGCCAACAGACTTGTTAAATAAGAACTCACAAAAATATGTGATCTCTCTAAACAACAAAAAAGACGGAAGAAATTCAATAAGAAATGTTGCGAAAACATTTTAGAAGCACCCACAGAATATGGTTGCACACCACAAAAGCCTTACACAAAGAATAGGTTTAAAAAACATTATAAGAACAAATTTTCTTATAAAAAGAAAAACAAACAGTTTAAACCCGGTAAGTATTTTAAGCCACGTCAGAAAAATGACAAAGGACATGAAAATACTGCTATAAAGAAATTTTGCCCCAAAGGCAAGAAAAATTGTAGATGTTGGATCTGCAATACAGAGGACCGTTATGCAAATGAATGTCCCAATAAATAACAAAATCCTCATAAGGTCAAACTTATGGAAGAAATTGTTGAAATAGGATATGATCCTATTGAAGATATATATGAAACCATGGAAGAGGTTTATATCTTTAAAGAAAATCCTGAATATTCCTCCGATGAATATTTCACACAGGATTCAGAATAATCTAAACATACAAGATTCACCTTAGGATGTGCTAGATACGGGAAAAGTAATGGCAAATAACATTACTAATCCAAATTCTATTTATATCAAAGGACAATTAAAATTCTCCGGATATAAACAGATAAATTTACATTGTTATGTAGATACAGGAGCTAGTCTTTGCCTAGCATCAAAGTTTGTTATACCAAACAAACATTGGGAAAACGCACCCAATACCATTCAGGTAACTATTGCAAATAAGGAAATGATAAATGTTTCTAAAGTCTGTAGAAATCTTAACATCAAGATTGCAGGTGAAATATTTCACATTCCTACTATTTACCAACAGGAAAATGGCATGGACATTATCCTTGGTAACAACTTCTGTCAATTGTATGGATCTTTTACACAATTCATAGATAGAATTATTTTTACCTTAGACAATCAACCAGTGATTATTGGTAAAATACGCAAAGCCATTACCATGGCACAACACGGGTTTTTGGAATCCATGAAAAAGAATTCAAAGATTCTAAAACCAGCACCTATCCCGGTCAGCCCTGAAAAAGTCACATTTTTAAGAGGGGGGGGGGGAGAATGAAGAATGTAAAACTGAGCAAGAATTTAATCACGAGAATATAAAGTTCAAAAAGATTTAAAACTTGTTAGAAAAAGTTTGTGGAGAAAATCCTATAGACCCTAAAAAGTCTAAAAAATGGATGACAGCTTCCATAAAACTACTAGATCCTAAGACTATAGTCAAAGTTAAACCAATGATCTATAGTCCTTTGGATAGAGAAGAATTTGGGAAGCAAATTCAGTAATGATTAGACTTAAAAATAATTAAGCCTAGTAAATCACCTCACATGTCTCCAGCGTTTCTTGTAGAAAATGAAGCTGAGAGAAGAAGAGAAAAGAAAAGAATGGTTGTCAACTATAAGGCCATATATACGGCAACTATAGGTGATAGTCACAACCTTCCAAATAAAGATGAACTCTTTACTCTAATAAGGGGAAAGAAAATCTTTAGTAGTTTCGATTGCAAATCAGGCTTCTGGCAAGTATTGTTAGATGACGACTCGCAATTATTAACTGCATTCACATGTCCACAAGGACATTATCAATGGAATGTTTTACCTTTTGGATTAAAACAAGCACCATCTATATTTCAAAGACATATGCAAAATGCATTTAGATCTTTTGAAAAATTCTTATGTGTTTATATTGATGACATACTCGTCTTCAGCAACACAGAGAAATAGCACTATATGCACGTTGCAATGGTACTCAAAAAATGCGAGGAGTTAGGAATAATCCTATCCTTGAAAAAGACACAGCTCTTTTAAACAAAGATCAATTTTCTAAGACTAGAAATAGATCAAGGTCTTCATTGTCCTCAAAATTATATTTTGGAACATATACACAAGTTTATAGATAGGATAGAAGATAAAAAAAAAAAAGAGCTACAAAGGTTTCTAGGCATATTAATTATTCTGAAAGTTATAATCCAAAACTTGCTAAAATGGGAAAACCTTTGCAGGTTAAACTTAGGGACAACACCCTCTAGGATTGGAAAGAAACTGATACAATCCATGCAAAAAAGAAAAAAAAAGAAGAAGAGCTTAACAAGCTTTCCAAAGCTATATCATCCTTTACCAGATGATAAACTGATCATTGAAACTGATGCATCAGACGAATATTGGGGTGGAATCCTCAAAGCAAAAAACTCTGAACAATAGTTAATTTGTAGATATACTTATGGCAGCTTTAAAAACGCTGAAAAGAACTATCATAGCAATGAAAAAGAATACCTAGCGGTAATTCGAGTCATTAAGAAGTTTAGTGCTTATCTCACTCCTGTTTGATTTCAAATTAGGACTGATAATAAAAACTTCACATATTTTCTGAACACCAATATTAAAGGTGACAACAAACAAGGAAGACTTGTTAGATGGCAGATGTGGCTATCAAGATACTACTTTGAAGTCGAACACATCGCAGGAAATAAAAATATATTTGCTGATGTCAAGCGCAGACTGCTTGAAGGCAACCTTCAAGGAAATCGTAAAACGGGAAAAGAAACCGACACAGTTGGTCTCACTTGGAAGAATCTCAATCATTAAACCAGTTGAGAAACAATAGTAGTTTATACTCATAGACGAGAGGTTTGGTCATCTTTTCAAACATGCCAGAATGGCAAATGAAGAACATTTTCTAAAAGAAAAGTTTTTAACAACAGATAGACATGGCTTAAGTCTATACAACTTCATCGAAGGGGCTGATCCTAGTCTAGTCAATGAAGTATTGATGTATGGGATGATACGATTAATTTATCCCAGCAAAAACCTTTTGGAGATATCCTTATTACCAGAAGCAATTAAAAAGGCTATCAAAGTCTTTAGAACTAAAGTCATAAATGAAGCTGATCGGCTAATCTTCCTCAAAATCAGCAGTACTTTACCAGTTTGGAAAAATGGTAAGTTCCAGTCACCATATCATTTAAATGAAATTGGAATCTTAAAGGAAAAAAAGAGAGTATACACCCTCAAAACCTATGAAAATCATTTCCGATGATTTTTAACGACTTAATATTCCTCGATTTGGACAATTAATCGATCAATTACTGAAGATACGAGATGATTCACTTATTAAAGTTAATTATCAAGATCATCATACATTGGTAATTTCTAAAACTCTGAAGCAAATTACCACAGAAGATGTAAAAATTACTTCTTCAGTTTGAAAGAACATTCCGAAATGGACAAGTTATGACAATTCATAATGAAGAAATATGCTCTATATTAAAGAAAGCCTTTGATAAGGTAGAAACTATGTATCTATGCAATTACTGCAACAAAAAGATACAAAAATCCGCTGTCAACGATCAAGATCTCAACATTGGATCAACATCAAATTTAGCATATGAAGAAAAAAATGTCAGCACCTACGTCAGAAGAATCCACATCAAATACGACATCACCATCAGCTAGTGGATGATACGTAAGCCATTACGAAAAATTTCTCCGTGGAGACTAAAACAATAGTCTTTCCCCTTTGCTTTTTTCTCCATTGGGAATTGTTTTATTCTCCACTGAGAAATTTTTCGTAATGGCTTACGTATCATCCACTAGCTGATGCTGATGTCGTATCTGATGTGGATTCTTCTGACGTCGGTGCTGACGTTTTTTATTCATATGCTGAATTTGATGTTGATCCAATGTTGAGATCTTGATCGTTGACAGCGGATTTTTGTATCTTTTTGTTGCAGTAATTGCATAGATACATAGTTTCTACCTTATCAAAGGCTTTCTTTAATATAGTGCATATTTTTTCATTATGAATTGTCATAACTTGCCCATTTCGGAATATTCTTTCAAATTGAAGAAGTAATCTACATCTTCTGTGGTAATTTACTTCAGAGTTTTAGAAATTACCAATGTATGATGATCTTGATAATTAACTTTAAGAAGTGAATCATCCCGTATCTTCAGTAATTGATCGATTAATTGTCCAAATCGAGGAATATTAAGTCGTTCAAAATCATCAGAAATGATTTTCATAGGTTTTGAGGGTGTATACTCTCTTTTTTTCCTTTGAGATTCCAATTTCAATTAAATGATATGGTGACTGGAACATACCATTTTTCCAAACTGGTAAAGTACTGCTGATTTTGAGGAAGATTAGCCGATCAGCTTCCTTAATGACTTTAGTTTTAAAGACTTTGATAGCCTTTTTAATTGCTTCTGGTAATAAGGATATCTCCAGAAGGTTTTTGCTGGGATAAATTAATCGTATCATCCCATAGCTGAATACTTCATTGACTAGACTGGGATCAGCCCCTTCGATGAAGTTATATAGACTTAAGTCATGTCTATCTGTTGTAAAAAACTTTTCTTTTAGAAAATGTTCTTCATTTGCCATTCTGGCATGTTGGAAAAGATGACCAAACCTCTCTTCTGTGAGTTTAAACTGCTGTTGTTTCTCAATTGGTTTAATGATTGAGATTCTTCCAAGTGAGACCAACTGTGTCTGTTTCTTTTCTCGTTTTACGGTTTCCTTGAAGGTTGCCTTCAAGCAATCTGCGCTTGACATCAGCTTAGGAGGTGTTGTCAAGTTTTCTCGTGCAAAGATTTCTCCTTCAACGTGTGCCTTAGTGAGTGTGTTGTATCTTTTATGTTGCACTCCTGAAACTCCTTCAACTGTATGTTTTGCAGCTTCCCAGACGGTGTATATACCGGCATATGGTCCATTAAAAACCACATAATAATATTTTGGTCGTGAAATGACCGAATCAACTGTTGTTGATACTGAAGTGTGACCTTCAGATTTATTAGGACTTTGAATATCCTTTGTATTGGGTCTAAATCCAGTGATTAAATCAGAGGGTTTAACCAATGTTGTTGATGTTTGTACATCAGATACATCTTTTTCCAAGATGCTAGGAATCAACGGATTTGATGATTCTTTACCGGTTACCGTTTGACCCGGAATAGCTTATATTTTGCTACTATTACTAGTATAAAGAATATCAATTTCCTTTTGTTGCTTACTGGAATTTTCTAATAGGCTAATTCGATATCTTAGAACTTTAAGTTCTAAATCCATTGTTGCTTCTTGCAACTTTAGTTTTTGCAACTCTTCCATTGCTTGCGTCAATATCTGTTTGGACCTGTTTCAACCTGCAAATTCACGAGTTAGAAAATCTGCAAATATATTTTTATTTCATGCGATGTGTTCGATTTCAAAGCAGTATCTTGATAGCCACATCTGCCATCTAACAAGTCTTCCTTGTTTGTTGTCACCTTTAATATTGGTGTTCAGAAAATATGTGAAGTTTTTATTATCAGTCCTAATTAGAAATCTAACGGGAGTGAGATAAGCACTAAACTTCTTAATCACTCGAACTACCGCTAGGTATTCTTTTTCATTGCTATGATAGTTCTTTTCAGCGTTTTAAAGCTGTCAGAAGTATATCTACAAATTAACTCTTGTTCAGAGTTTTTTGCTTTGAGGATTCCACCCCAATATTCGTCTGATGCATCGGTTTCAATGATCAGTTTATCATCTGGTAAAAGATGATATAGCTTTGGAAAGCTAGTTAAGCTCTTTTTTTTAAATCTTTTGTACATGGATTGTATCAGTTTCTTTCAAATCCCAGAGGGTGTTGTCCCTAAGTTTAACCTGCAAAGGTTTTCGCATTTCAGCAAGTTTTGGAATATAACTTTCAGAATAAGTTAATATGCCTAGAAACCTTTGTAGCTGTTTTTTTATCTTCTATCCTATCTGGAAACTTGTGTATATGTTCCAAAATATGATTTTGAGGACAATGAAGACCCTGATATATTTCTAGTCCTAGAAAATTAATCTTTGTTTTAAAGAGCTGTGTCTTTTTCAAGGATAGGATTATTCCTAACTCCTCGCAATTTTTGAGTACCAAGGATAATGTCCATACCATTTTCTTGTTGGTATATGGTGGGTATGTGAAATATTTCTCCTGCAATCTTAATGTTTAGATTTTTACAGACTTTGGAAATATTTATTTTCTCACCATTTGCAATTGTTACTTTAAGAACATTTGGGGCATTTTCCCAATGTTCGCTTGGTATGACGAACTTGGATGCTAGGCATAAACTAGCACCTGTATATACATAAAAATGTAAATTTATCTATTTATATCCAGAGAATTTTAATTGTCCTTTGATATAAATAGAATTTGGATTAGTAATGTTTTTAGACATTACTATTTCTTCATCATTCCACGAGTTCTCCTGAATGTTTAAGTTATTCTGAATTCTCTGTATCGTATTCATTTAATGAATACTCAGAGTTTTCTTTAATGATATAAGCTTCTTCCAAAGTTTCGTATATATCTTCAATAGGTTCAAATCCTATTTCAACAATCTCTTCAATAAGTTTTACCTTATGAAGGTATTGTTGTCTATTGGGGCATTCATTTGCATAATGACCCTCAATATTGCAGATCCAACATCTACAATCGTTTTTACCCTTTGGGCAAAATTTTCTTTTGTCAGCATTTTCATTCTTTTTGTCAATATTCTTTTGACGTGGCTTAAAGTATTTTCCTGGTTTGAACCGTTTATTTTTCTTTTTATAAGAATATTTATCCTTATAATTTTTTTGTTTTCTAATTTTTTTTTAGAATAAACATTTTGGGTACATCCATATTCCGTAGATGCTTCCAAATTGTCCTTACAACATCTTTTATTGAATTTCTTCAATTTCTTTTGTTGTTTGGAGAGATCACATATTTTTGCGATTTCTTCCCTAACAATCTTTTCCGCAAAACCAAGACTGTGTAAATTTATTCCTAAAGCTTCTGCTTCAAATCTCTGTAGAGATTTTTCTCCTACAATAGGGATTTTTGTCAAATATTGCCTTATAAATCCTCCAAAATCAGTTTGTGGGAGTTTATAAAGATTATTTTCAAAATCGCAGGTGAATGCTGATAAATCATAGATATCACATAATTGTAATTTAATGAGGCGATCTCTAGCCTTTTCTTGTTGTTTAAGAATCTCATTTGCTTTATCAATGGTATAGTTGATTCCTATAAACATAGTGTAGAAGCTATATATGATACCTTCAAATATACTTTCTGGAGAAAAATCTCATTTTGTTGTTTTAACAAATGATTGGACTATATTCCAGCGGTTTTGTGTTCAATTAAGAGAAGTATGCTTCTGGTAGTGTCATATGCTTCTCTGTTTGTCTGAATAATCAGACTTAGTTCTGTAGCCCATCTATCTATGAGCTCTTTTCTATTCTCTTTACAATCTATGTTGAGAACAGAAATTCCAGTATCCTTAGATTCTCCCGTAATCTTTGGATAATTAGTGAAACTAGTCTTTTCGGACTCTTTTCTTCTCTTTGAGGGCTCTTCCCTTGTGCCAGAAGTTCTTGTTCTGAGAGTTTCTAATGGATCATTCTCAGAAACTTCGGATTTAACTTCTTGGTTCATATTAATGGTCTCAATACCGAGAATTTTACTTAATTCTGGTCTTGTTTCCATTTATCTTTCGATTTCTGACTCGTCTAGTGTCATTAGCTTAACAACTTCATCTAATGGTGAAGTGTTCTTTCCATCTAGGATAAAATTATCTTTTTCAAGATTATCCCAGAAGTAAACTTCTAATTTTTCACTTAGATTCATTTAAACCAAAAGGCCATTTTAGAGCATTTGGAGTGCTACTTGAACCAAGTTCTTTATTCCCCATGTTATAATTGGGATAACTATATTTTCCATCTTTTGGGAAAATAGATGTAGAAGTTGTAGTTGAGTCACAGGAAAATTCATCAATTTTCGCTTTTACTTCTTTTATTATTTTGGCTGCTATTGATTCTGCTTTCAGAGTATTTTGAATAGCGTTTTTTGCCAATTTTTTCTGAACATCATCCAGTTGTGTTAGGATGAGTTTATTCTCATTTATGAGTTGTTCTAACATTTTTTCAATATTGGCAACACTCATTATATGATTTAGATAATTTCTTAGTACCAGAAATTTCTCTTAAATAGATTTCTTCATGAAATCCATTTTTGTTTGTAAGAATCAAAATTATTTTTTCATGTGAAATAAGTCTTTCGATTCGTATAGTACCCAAAGTTACTGGTACCATAATAGGTTTTTTTCTTAGAGGTTTTGTTTCCTTAAGAATTTTTCTTTTTCAAAGATTGAATCTTTATTCATTTTATTTGAATCTATCTTCTGATTCCCAATAAAATGCTTGTTTTAAAGATTGCGATACCTTTAAAAGTTTTCCAGATATCTTTCTTCTAAATATATCTTTCTGAAATCTACTTCTTTTACTAAGAAGTTTAATTCTTTCGTTAGCCCAAAGTGTTTGGTAACACATGGGTTTCTTTTTAAGAAACCAAACGTCTTCTTTGGTGTCTATTTTATCCACAAAGCTGTTTAAGCATATTAGTGGCTTTATCTACTCTCTCTCTGAGATAGAGATTAGTAGATCAGTATCAGATCTTCGCATAGATTCTGATCCTTTATTAGAGATATTATCTCCAGTAATTTTAGGGGCTAGACTGAAACTTCTTCTAGCAGAAGATTCTCCAATCTGGAATCTAGTTCCCTTAATGGTAGGAGCTTCTTTAGATCCTAACATTTTCTTTTCTTTAGCAATATCAATTGCCCAAGAATCATTGTTGGAGTCTATATCAGAGAAATTCTTCTCTTGTATAGTTCCAATTTCTGAGAAGACATAATCTAATTCGATGTATTCAGTCTTTCTATAGTCAATACTATGATGACTATTGGTTAAGGCATAACTTACTAAATAAGTTACGCTAAAAGGTTTATCACCTTCATTCATCAGATCATCTCGTTCGAAATGATGTATGAGTGATAATACTTTATCTAAGTTTTTGCTTTCTATACTAAGTCCAAACTTAGGATAAACAGCAAACATAAAATTTTGTAGGCTAGGTTTCCTTTAGTTGCACCTAGTACACAATCTTTTCTGTCATTAATCCTATTGTCGATTAATGCCAATTTAATAGGCGTATTAATGCCATATTGAAACTCGGATTTTATTAAAAATTTTATGGCTCCTAAATGTACCATACTAATTTTAGATCTAAATCTTTCTTCTATTTTAAGTAGATTTTTATTTATCTCTTGTCGAGTGATAAGAGGTAAATATACTGCTCCTGAAACATCTTTAGTGTCGACATGGAGTTCCTGAGTACTTATTAATCCAAATTCTATTTACATCAAAGGACAATTAAAATTCTCTGGATATAAACAGATAAATTTACATTGTTATGTGATCTTTTTTCTTCTTTCTGAGCGTCCAACCGGTGTTCACTCCTTTATTTGGTATAAGAAGAAATGCATGTTAAAAACGAGTTAGATGATGAGTTTGGAGAGCAATCTTAGGAATGAAGTCATGAAGTTTGTTGCGTTTAAGCATTTTCCACTTTTGGAACAAGTTGAATTGTAGTAAATGTTAGTTGTTATTTAGGATTCAGTTTGACAGCAGTTGTAATTTGTTGAGTTTGTTAATGAAATATCTTTAATATCAGTATTCCAGTCTCTTGCTTGTTTCTTTTCTTCCACGCTTCGTCATACGACATGAGACTTATGTGAAATTTAGGATTTACACTAAATGTCACGTGTTGAACGTTCATTTTCCGGATAAATACTCGATATCCGGAGACAGGGGCGTTACAACACAATCGTTTTTCACATATCAAATCTTATGTATAGGGATTTATGAAGCACCGACACTTCAATCTAGCCTCTGTGCGCCGTGTCCGACATATTTCCGACACGACATGTGACCGACACGCTCTGACACGTGTCCAACATGTGTCGGATGATTAAATAATATTATTTAAAAATTTAATATCAGACACGCATCCGACACACTGTCGACACTCCCCGTCACGGCACCGACAATCCTGAACCCAATTTTTAATTTTTTTCATTATTTAAGTTTTTTTTCATTGGAAACGTTAAAATACACGATTTCCATTTCTATAATAATTTAATAAATAATTCGTCGTATTAAATTTATATGTTCTTGTTGATAAAAAAAATCATTTTTACAATTTGTAATATTTTGAAGGTCAATCACAATTTCTTTTGGCACCGTATAAAGGTCGAATATCTGTTTTAGCTATTCATAGATTTTACGTATTACCTATCTTATTTTGTCCAGTTTTTTAGATTTTTACGAATATGTTTTTTGATAAATTGAATATTATTTACATCATATATATATATATATATATATATATATATATGTAATACTGCTGTGCGGTGTTTAAGGTATGCATGTCTTTCTACATAGATAAGGATAAAATGTATATAGGTCCGGGCCAGGTTCATTCTCTCTTGCTGTTTTTGACAAGAGTGATGATACATTCACTTCACTTTTATCCACAACATCCTCCACAACACTATCAACATCATTGATTGTGTGGCACCCATAACAATAAATGGTTTATCATTTTCATCAGGGAACATTATTATCAGTCTCATTATCCCTAAAAATACTATTAAAAACTAGAAAAAATTAGTTTTTAGTCCACTTTTTCTCCCTTAATTAAATGCTAATCTAGCTTCAATTTTTTAGTTGCATTAAGGACAAAAAATTCCACCGGACGAATATACCTCTATTCTCTCACAAAACATATCCCTCCAGGTACTATAAACGTGTTTGGTGCGGGTGGGGCTGGATCAAGAAAGACGAAAATGGCAATCGCAGGTCCCAACTATCTACGAACCTGCTAGAACAAAATTGAAGTTGTATTCGCTCTTTGCTGAGCTTTCAGTACACGGCGGGACAAAACTTCTCCAAATTCTCAGATCATTTTCATCCGCCGCAAATCCACCCGAGGTAAGCCGGTCAATCTTGTCTTCATTCGTTGCCGACGCAATTATCACTCCTTATTTCGAGTTTCTTGAACTTAAATTGAAATTCATTTCAGATAATATCAACCAGAACGCTTGAACTTCAGTGTCGTCTCAGGAATCTTCACAATAGCGGTAGGAGAAACACTTATGGTTATAGAACTTGTGAACTTTTGTCATTTTGTTAATTTTGTGAGTTTTTCTGATGCATTTTAGCGTGCTAAAATGGTGAGTTTTGTTACACGAGGGCTGTTACTTTGAGCAATATAATATGTTGTCTTCCATAGCGGCGAGTGTCTTCATTGACCTGTGTGTAATTTGTTCGAGAACATGGTCATCTTCTTATAATGTAAGGACTATACTCCTGTCTATTCAAAAGCTTGCTTGGAGGTAAAATAAATATAGCTTAATCTTCTGTAAATTGGTGGCTGTGTTTTAAATCAAATACTTTGTGTCTGATTTCATTGTTGTGTTTCATTTAGAACCGAACGAACAAGCTGTACTACTATGGGAGTATCAAGAAGGTATTCTGTTTGAAATGAACAGATTATGTCTTCATTTGGTTTGACTCAAATGTGTGTTTAAACCTGGATTTTGATCTGTTTTTTGGTGTGCAACTTTTTCGATTACAGAATACAAGAAGATGGTGCTGAAGTTATACAAGCATTCATAAGCCTACTGCAACTACTACAAAGAAGAAGAAACAAAGGCAGCTGCGCAGATTATGGAATTCAAAGGCAGCGGTGAAAATGTCGAATCTAGATACCTTGTTAAGGAACCTGAGCTTCACGACGGAGGTAATTCACCGAACGAAAACGGTAATAGACATGCCTCTTCGGTTCGGATGATGAAAGAAGCATATGAATGATTGTTTAAGGCTTATGTCTACTACAAGAGAAAGCCGATTGGCATGATGGCCGCTCTCGATCCCTGCGTTGATGCTCTCAACTACAATAAGTTTAGTGACTCACATAGCTACAACTTCTTTGAAATGGTAATGTTGATTAATTACTGTCATGATTACTCTGTTTGAAATGGCACTCTGTTTAATTACTATGTCCACTGTGATTTGAACATACTTTCAAGTTGATTAAAGTGCATTGTGATTCTGTACTCAATGTGATTGGTATGGTGCAATGCTTTATTCTCTTGTGATATTTTCAAATTCTACGTGGTTGGGGTCTGAGCTTATGGTGGTATCATGTATTCTAAACAGATTGACAGAGTAGTTTCATGGAGTTGGCTTTGTACTTGGTATTGAGCCGTAATGAGCACGACATCGTATCGATATTTATCGATGTCGATGATCGATAACGATAAACATATCTTGATAAAAATTTCGATGCTCGATGTCGGTGACATATTTTTTATCAGGAACTATGTTAGTGGTCACAAAGAAAAACTCGCCATTATGAAGAAGGCCATGAACAACGTCAAAGGAATCCTCAGGTGAGACTCCGTAGATCGGTTGAGATGGATATTGAGCCTTTCAATTGAAAGATTAAGAATGTTCCAATTTTTGCAATAGTAGTTAGGAGGAAGCTTCCATGGGTGCATTGGGTTGGATTAAGCCTTAAATGAGCCTTATATGAGCCAGATATGTGTGCCTTGAAGTAGTCACTTGAATTAAGCCTTAAATGAGCCTGATACTTTGTGTTGATCACATTTCACGGATCACGATAATCGATCGATATTGTTTCTTCGATTCGATCATCGATACTTATACTGATACTATGTTAGTGTAAATGTTGCGATTAAATTCGGTTTTCAAATACTACGTCGAAAAGGTATCAAATGAGGTCTCAAAATGAAGATAAAAAAGAATATCAACTTTGGTGAAACAATTTTGATGATCGGTGTTATAAATAAAAAATTACGGTCGTTTATAAGAAAAACGCTCCATTAATGCAAATATTATTTCGGCTTTCAAAATTTACGTCGGAAGGGTATCGTATTTGGGCCCAAATTAAAGAGCAAAAAAAATATGAATTTTGGTGAAAAAATTTCGATGATCGGAGTTATAAATCAAAAGTTACGCATGTTTGAAAAAAATAAAAATAAAATAACAAACAAACCAGAAGCAGCGGAATAATGCATATGCGCGCGTCCCTTATTAAATGGGCAATTTTGTTCATCTGAAATTGTTTGTCCTTTTTGCAACTAAAAAAAAGTGTGTCCTATTTATTCATTTTGTAATCTTTTTTGTCATTTTCCCTCAATCTCTTTAAAAAAATACATAAATTTCTACTTTCAAAGAATTAAATTCAGAGATTTCACATCGCTTTCTATCTCGATCTTTACACCATTAAAATATTCATTCTTTATCTATAAAAAATATTTTCAAAATTATTTTTTGTTAGAAAGAGAGAGAAACAATTAATAAAAAATATGTAGGAGAGCTACAATACCACCCTATATTTGGGGTGACACTGTTAATGTTCCCTATTGTAGGGAAATGATGGGAAGGCTGATGTAGTGTGTTTTTTTGTTGTATCCCTATATTTTATCCCTATTGTGGAGATAAAATAAGGTTTTTTGAACTCTGATGCTTATGCTCATGTAGTGGAAACGACACTACATAAATGTGTACCGCACGTATAACTATGACGAATCATTTCTTTTTTGACAAGCATGCTAAAGCATTTCAGCAACACAACATTACATAACATATATATAACTAGTTAACGTGAGCCGTGCAAGGCACGGCGGGCCCAACATAAATCGTTACTAACGATAATATCAAAGAATAGATCCCCAACGTGAAATAAATTGCGTAAAACTTTAAACCGTAATGAGTTCAAGCGCGAGAAAAGAAAGAGAGCAAGAGAAATATATCACATTTTCTCCAAGAGGTAGCTCTTTCTTAGGGACGTGAAGATTGTGAATCACCTCTCTTCCAGGCCTATCAGTAGTTTTCATCTACAAAATAAACTACAATATGATGTATCGGAGAACAATGTCATAAAGTCGATCACTTTTACTTCGACTTTACGCAATGAAACATTATAGAAAAACAATAAGCAGACCGAAACTACACGGTCAAATCTTCCGGGACGCCTTAGCTTCCAGATCATTAATATGTTTGAAAATGTGTTTCACTCATTTTCAATATGACATTTCTCTTTCTTACCATTAATGAATACGTCGTTCGATCTTTGTTCATTCATTTGGTATTAACACGTGTCAATACGGTCATCGATATAAAAAGTGATTTATTCAACGTTTTTAGTAGAAAAAAACGCGTCAAACTGGCGTTGCGAAAAATATAAAAATATGATTTGGTGTCCATATTTTATTGATTGTTGTGTCAATTTTTTCTAGCGTTAAATCTATATATGATCATTTATTATCGATTCAAATCGAAAATATGTTGTTCAAATATAATAAAAATATTTAATGTGGTGTCAAATCGAATCGAATGAAAATTTTGATTGAAATTTCTCTTCGGTTTATATATAACGATAATCAAATTGAGTTTTCAAAAAAAAAAAAAAAAAAAAAAAAAAAAAAAAAAAAAAAAACAACCTTGTTGTATATTAAAAAATATATATTTTGGGTGGCACGTGGCCTTTTATAAGCAAAACCCCTTAGCATTTAATAGATATAAGATAAGATGAGAAACGTCAAAATTAAGATATTGCAGATTTTTTTTCTCTTTTTGCAAATAAAGATAATTAAAAAAAGTAAAAATAAAAAGCTGAAATTGTATATACCTGCAAGCCGAAGGTAATTCTTGAGAGGTGGGAGGATTATCAGGAGACATGGTGCTGGCAAAGGTATCTCGCCAGTTAGTGACCGGAGCACTAAACAAATCGAAATTGCTATTGTATATAAACTTTTTCGTGTTGTCTCTCTACTATACCACTCTTTCTTAGTTTCATCTTCTTGCTCATGAAATCTACGGACACCGTTCAATATTTCCTCCATATCATCTTCAGATATTCCGTGATTGATCACTTGAAAGAAGCCCCACGACTCAGATGCATCCCCAACTTGATCGACAACTTCCTTTCTCTTAGCCGGATTGCTTTCGATGTCTTTCAAGTCGATAATCGGAAAACTGAAGTGCTTATTAGAAGAACTATCCTTATTATAATACTCCGGTGGTGGTCCGACGAAAATCCGGGGGATCTTTGTGATGCCAGCGTCAATTAGGCCTTTTACACCGGCACGAGTTTCATCGAAGAATTTCAGTGCAGCTTTTCTGTCAAATTCAAGTCCCTCTGTGTCCGGGTCAACTTCGATTCGCCGGGCATACTCCATCTCTCTTCTTTCTTCTTGCCTTTCTTTTTCCCGGTTATGATAAAGTATCTTTAATTATATCTATCTTAAAAATGAGAGTTCATGCGACAAAAAAAAAGGAACTTGGAGATGGTTGCGACAAAAAAAAGCAACTTTGATGGAGGAGATACTATTGAAGATAATGTTGTTAATGATACGTATTTAAAATTGTATTTGTCATAAATTGTTTATTTATGTGTCGGCTAAAACATTAAATTATTATAAATATGCATTCACATCAATTTATGATCGAGTGGTGCTACTGAAGATTCATCAGTGTCTCTTGATGACGGTGATCTTCATCGTTTGATCATGATGATCTGATCTAGATGATCTAGATCTCAGCGATGCATCAACAGTGAAGATCACCGTAACAAGACACCGTCATAACACGGATGTGCGGATGATGCGCGATGGCATTCTTGTTTATGATCAATGAAAACTTCTGATTATATACGTCAATATGGTATCAGAAATTGATATCCTCTCGCAGTCAGACCAAACTATCTATCCTCTCTTGAAACCTTAATTTTTTCGGCCCCCTTCTTCTATGGCCGAATTTGAATCTACCGCCACCACAACTACAGGTGGCATCGGATCAAGACCGTCCCGTAACCCTTTTACCTGATTTCCATCCAGATAGGATTCGGGAATCTATAATTTTACCTCGTCCTCTATCCGAAAAATGTCGAGGCCCGACGATCAGGATACCCGAATGTTTAGGATTCCGTTGGGTCGGGAGAAGATATCCTGGAAAATGGTTATTTTACTTTATTCATCAAATTTATTAAACAAAAACATTTTTTCCTTTCAACATAAGCATTCGTTTTGAAAGTGAAGAATCAACCGGATTTTACTCGATTTATGTTTGTGTTGAAATCAAACTCAACTTATAAAGAATACATAAAGATTGTGGCAACTTATTCGACTTTTTATTAATTAAAACAAAGAGTTATGAAATATATAACAACAATAAATACAAGTTTTGTAAAAAATAAATAAATAATGATGAAGATCTATCATATTACATTAAAAAATAAGTAGATACACACTTTATTAATAACCTAACAAAATATAGGCTCATCAATGAGCTTGGATACTCTCAAAAAGAAAATTGATTAAAACTTGACACAAAAGTTGAGAAATTTGCTATATGCAGAAAATATAAATCAGAAAAAAAAAATTACCGGGTAATCTTAATGATAATTATACATTATTCATAAAATTAAAAAATTATGAAATTTACTATTATTTGATTCGGAACGGGTCGGGATTTCCGTCGGGTGTATGATCTGCGTGTAAGCAACTAATATGCACGAAATACAAGCAAGGGTACTAGGTCTAGCGTAGTATAGAAGATGCGAGTCAAGGTCGATCCCACAGAGATGAAACATAGATAATAACCATTGAATCTAGACAAGAAGACAAATAACGGTCCTTTGACCAACATAAATGCAGAAAAAGTAATTGGTGTATCTCTTCTCCGATCTCCTAACTTGGTGTTATTAATTTTTATGTCTATTTTTCCTCGTAATTACCTAGACTAACCAGAACGTTTCTTAATTCAGTTTGAGCTACGGGTGCATTTTCCTAATCTTATCTAATTCCATTGAAAGGAAGTAGATGCCTATGTGCAATTAACCTCCTTCGTTGGTTGTATTAACTCACACGCAATAAGTATTACAGATTGTCAGCGCAAACCGAGTACCTCTCTAAGCAACTACCGTGGATTGACTAACACGTTCTTAGGGATGGATCAAACTATGTCCAAACTAACACTTCACATTGCAAGTCCTTCATGTTAATTTGCGAATACAATAAGCAGATTGGCCAGATCTAAGCTACTGTTAATTAAATCTGTCGATCAACGTAGCTGACACCTGATCTTCATATTAGGGGGACCTAGGGTGTCGCGGTTGTGATATAGACCGTCGCAGGACCGGCGGCGATGGTTCCTAATTCTGAAATCTACATCGTTCTGTTCTGATTACTCTAGTTAATTACGATTCATTTAGACATGCAGATCAATTACAACACGTTAATCTAACTAAATATACCATGATTAAAATACGAAGGAACGTTCAAAGCTTCATACATTTATCAATGGAGACCTAGCTTCATCAACTCAAGCTAGTTGATGGATTGGAGGAGATAACCAAGAAACGAACTCAAATTAAACACAAATGATGCTTTATTTCATAGATTTAGTAAAAAGTATGTATATATCAAGAGTTGTTGTTTACAATGAAATCGTACAGCTTTTTATAGAGCTGTAAACCGACTTAGATAGGCTAATCCTAACCGACTTAATACAAATCACGGCTCTCTGCTTTTCGTGCCCTCTAAGTTGCCGCGGCTGTGGCTAGGGTTCCCACGGCCTCCGGACTATTTTCTTATTTTCTGGTCCAACAGACTTCGTATTGACTTCTTCTAACTTCGGCCCAATGTTTCTTTCTCTAATCCGGATCCAACTTCTTTAGCCTATATTATGGTATTCCTAAAAATCACATAAAACAAGACGAAACAATACCAAAATCGGGATAAAATGTAAAGATGCAGAATTACTAACCGAGGAACCGGTATTAGGCAATCGATACATATTTCGTACAATATTTCATCTATTGCTAATCAATTGAGAATGATTCGGGGAAACTAAGGGTATGAATATAGTACAATTTTCAGTGTGATCAACTACCCCCCACTTAGCTTTTGATCGTCCCGAACAAAAAGGTGAAATAAACTCAACTTTGGACTAACATACAACTATGTGTCATAAGACGAGATAAGAATCATGCCAACTCATATCCATAAGCAATGCATTAAACACTTTTCAATCCACGAACCAGTGTGTGTGCAATAACTCTCCAAACAATGGTAACGCAGACTGAATCACATTATATCAACAAGGATTTCAGGCAAAACATATATCATGCATCAATCCATAAGTTCTCCATTAATCATCACTTACCAATGCATCAATGTGTCGTGTGATAAATCTTTTGTGATAGTGCATTCAAGAAAAGAATGAAGTTATAGCGATCCCACAACCTTTACTTATCAATGTGCACACTCACTTCTCTTGCCTTCAGACTCGGGCAAACAACATGAAACCTTACTTTGGCCAGGCGGACTTGGGGACCAAGTTTTACTCTTTATCCTCGTTTGTTTCTTTTTTATGCGAGTTTCGTGCCCTTTTTGCTATGAGTTCGCTTCCCTCACTACCTTTATTATATATTTTTTTATTTTTGTTTCTTTTTTTCTTTTTCTTTTTGGCAGATTTCTCACTTTTTTTATTTCTCTCTCACTCGCATTCCCGTTGCACCCTGTTTTACCATTTGTGGCCTCATTGTTGCTACCATCATCCTACAACAATTGGTTAAAGTATATCCACCGACAAATATCGATTCCCGGTCTAAGATAA
Organism: Gentiana macrophylla; assembly: GCA_026214975.1. Lineage (NCBI taxonomy): Eukaryota > Viridiplantae > Streptophyta > Magnoliopsida > Gentianales > Gentianaceae > Gentiana > Gentiana macrophylla. The sequence continues at coordinate 38,397,906 of CM047810.1, forward strand.
CTCTTCATCTTATCCAAATGCTTCTCACTCGGATTGCGTAACAATTAATAAGTCACTACTTCATGCAACATAACACATGCTCATTCTTCAATACTAAAATGAATACTGCGTCATATGTACTACACACTGAAGAAGTGAGTCAAACGTGCATAAAAAGGTTGGTCCATAAAAAGAAAATGTGGTTAATATGCTACTACTTCAAAAGTGACACGACTTTTATTTTGGTCATGAAAAAAAGATGTAATTAATTATTTCCAAAAGGTCTAAGTGGTGAAAAAGTGCATCGACAAGACTCGTGATAAATCAACAATTATTGATGAAATTCATAGTCAATTGCTAAGTGACGTTCTTACCCCCCCACTTAATCGAAGCATTGTCCCCAATGATGAAAATATTAATAACGAAAAGGAACTTAGCTTGCTTTAAGCACGGAGCAAAGTACACGAATCCCTATCGAACACGTCTTGGGCTCAATGTCGTGAAAAGTCTGTGAATAACTGCTATAGAATTCTGACATACAAAACTCGGGCAAAGTAGAGGTGACACGGTAATAAAATATAGAATGGCAGTAAGCAAATGATATTATAAAATGCAAATAATTTAAGCCATAAAACACTTTATTGAAAATAAGAAAAGTCATTTATTGAAAGTTGTTAAAAGAAAAAGGAAAATAAAAACAACAATGGAAAATTAAAAAAAACTAAAAAAACTAGAACTAGGGACTAATCAGAGTCTATGTCCTCGTAGTCCTCGTTAACAAGAGGTGGTGCTGCAGAAGAAGGGCCGCCCCCCGAAGAAGATAGAGCATGCCTAGGGGCTCGTGGTGTGGTGGGGCATAGGGAGGAATGTGGAGATACGTCATCATATGTGTCAGCATTCCTCGCATCTTGGCTAACTCTCTAGTCATTTCAGCTTGAAACTCTTACTGAGGTCTAGCACATCATTGTGCCGGTATTACAGCCCGTCTCCTCCTCCTTCCCGTTCTTTGGACTGTCACACTGTCTAGGATTGGAAGTGGCTCGATTCTTTCATCAGCAGCCAGGACTGGGCACTCTACTACAACTGCCAATGCATCGATCAGGTTGCCATATGGTAAAATCTCTCGTCTTGTCCCGGCAACCTGGCGAATCTCGCTATGCATCAACAAACCAATGTTCACGTCATTCTCGATATCGAGATAGTACATTAGCTCGGCTTGTGGACAAGTCACGGTGTCTGCGTGAGCATTGGGAAGAAGATGGGTAATGACAAATCTGTGCAGCATACGAGCGTCCCATGCCAACTCGTTTGAGTAGAAGGTAGTTAGGAAGCTGTTGGCTCCGAAATCCCACTGCCTATCATAATAATCTGCAATAGTCATCAGGCGATCGAAATCACGCTCTCTTATGGCAGCGGTGAATTTAGGGATGGCCGCTACATAGACATAGAACTCACAAACAATGGTGGCATTAAAAGCGGCCGGAATCAGAGCCATATCCGCTATGCCATGGAATTGAAGAACTCGTGGTATCATGTCACCATAATCATCGAGGTTAACGCCTCTTTCCCTAGCAACTGGTCGATTGTTCCAATGAGTCCTAAATGACTCATAAATAACAACAGAAGCAAAATGGTCAATGTCATTGATAGTGGGCATGGCATCTCCCTGAAGCCTCTATTGTGCTCCTCTGTGTAGTGGTGCTATGGTGATAGTGGTGGTGGCCGAGTGGTGTAGAAGAAGAAGAAGAGAGGAAATAATATTAATGAAGGAAATGGCGAGGGTAGGGGTGGTTTATATAGGAGAAAATGAGATGGATTTGAAATTTGAAATGGTTGGAAATTTGAAAAGGTTGTATGAAAGAGTGGGATGAGTTAATGTTAGGTGAGTGTATTGAGGGAGAGATTGATGGGATTAATGAGAGGTGGAGTAATGGGGGAGTAATGGGGAAGAGGAAAAGGTGAAGTGGTGGAGAAAGTGGATGGGACGGCTGACTGCCATATTTGATTTCCGAGTCAACGCGTGTTGTCCACGCGCCATCCTAACTTTTCAAAATTCAGTAAACCTCAGGAGCTGGGCCTGAGTACTTTCGCGGCTGCAGGAAGTACTCTCACGGATGCCTGAGATTTTCTATCTAGATTCATCAAAACCTTAAATCAACTTCCTTTCTATTGGTCCCTTGGAAAGGCTAACTCAAGTTTAGAGGGGGGTGAATAAACTTGTCCCAAAAAACTGACTGTAAACTGAATCTTGAGCAAATTGAGTTCAACTTTAAACTTGTGTGGAGTTAAGCTAACTTAGCTGATTATAAGTTAGAACTGACTTATCCTTAACTGAGTTAACGGGCAACGGATTAAGTTAAGCCTTTAAATGAAACTAGAGTTTATCAGTTTGTTTAGATGAAATGCAATGCTATGCTTACTCAGTTTCTTAAGTTTTCTGAGTGTGTGATCAGGTGCAATATAAACTTAGATGCAATAAGTAAATGCGTAATGTAAATAAGTAAATGAGATAGAGATTATAGAGGTTCCAGGTGGTGTAATCCTGTCAGTCCTCTCTTCTCATGTAATGTAGGAGGCCAAATCCACAATGTTCTTGAGGTTTACAGTTACAAGACACAAAGTAAATTATAAACACTTGATTGTCCTTCACTAATCCCTAGCTTCACAATCTCGTAGCTTCAGTCTTCAACAGGTAGAATTGCTGTTTCAACTAAGCTTACTGCACTGGTCCTTGAAGGGTAGAATTGCCTCTTCACCAACTCTACACAACCACAATCTTCCTGACTGCACTCAATTGTCCTTCACACCTTCTTGGTGTTTCACAGTCTAAACCTTTGATAAAATCAAAGTTGAGACTTGAATCAATAACTATGATTCAATTGTTCTTTGAGCTTCTTCTTCTTCTATATATATATATATATAATATGCTCAGGCTCTTTGTTTCTCTTCTAGTGTTGTTCTTGATCTTTTTTTTAATGCTTATAAACACTTGAAGATTTCTTGATCTTGATCTTGCAATAACGTGCACAGCAGGAGTTCTTTTTGATCGACTTTCCCCCTTACTTGAATACAATTTTTCTTCGAACTCCGCACTTCTTATTGAAGTAGAACTGATCTATTTATAGGGGTTTCTCCAATGGTTAGTTGAATTTGAACGTTAGAACTTTAATTCTTGTATCTGTTGGTGGTCCTGTTTGTCTTGATGGATGTCAGTGTCCTTTCTGACATTTCTGTGCATCCAATAAGATTTCTTTCTTTATAACGGTCAGATCTTCTTCAGTTTACCTATACTTTGACCTCAACATGAAAACTAGTCTTAGTCAGTTCTCAGCTTACGAGTATTATCTGAGTTTTTACTCTTCTTCAAAAACTCAGTACTCCGTTATTTATCTGATTACAATTGACTTAATCAGGGTACACCATAACTCACAAATCAACTAAGATAACATTGTCCTTATGTATCTTAGGTCTTCTTTTAAGATCCATAAAGTCAGTTCAAGTCATCACAGACTTTCCTGAATTCTAACTTTACAGTCTCAGCTTTATCTTCCATAACTGAGTTTGAACCCTCAGTTCTTCAGCTTCTAGATTAGTCAACCGAGTCTGTGTCCCTCAGCAAACTTACCTTCTTCAGTTCTTCAGTTGTGTACTCTAAGTCAGTTTAATAACTTCAGTTGTAAACACAGCATACTAAGTGACATCGATTTAGTTTATCATTTTCTCAGTTCTGATCCTAGAACAATTACAGCTTGTCTGATTTACCTATACAAATATCAGACTCTATTAAAATCCTATACATTGATTTCTAGAAATCTTTTTGCTTTGCACTATAACAGCTAGTTATGACACTTCATCAATGGGGTTTAAAAACAATAACAGAATAGTCATCATCAAAACATAAATTTTATTTCCAACACTTTCTCTTTTCAATCCTCACTTATTATCAATCAACACTGACTCCTCATAGCATAATTCCATGTATTTCTCGGATTTTTATTCTCCGACTTGACTAACCTACTTCACCGGACTGCTCAAAAAGTAAAAAAAAATCTTCCCCCATCCTTTATCATAAAACATCGAGATGCGGTAGGATGAAAAAAAGCTTGTTGTCCAATCCCACTACTTTTATTTGACTCAAATTATCCTAAGGGTAATAAAATAGAGTTGAGTTTAGAGTCACCAGCTCGACTTTCTTTCGACTCTCACTTAGTCTGATTTTTGGGTTTTCACCCACCAGCATTGCACTCAAGAGGCCTTAACCGATGTGCGTCTTCCCCCTTTTTCGACGAATGCTCTTGCTGGGCTTTTTATTCCCAAGTAGACACATTCCGCCTTTCTGTCCAGAACTTCTCGAACCTCTTTAAAACCTTGAGCCTCCGACCCTGCACTCTTGGTCTTTCTTGCCAATGCATTCGGCTTTCTTTGCCTACTTTGAGATTTTACCTTTTTGCCCAAAGAATTCACTTCTTCCTTTTCTGACCTCGAAACATCACTACGCTGGCCGGGTTCGTCAAGACTGACCATCTATCTTGACGTATTGTTGTGATTCTTCTCATCCTTTTCTCGGAGTAGTACTGTCGAAAATTCATGTTCTCTGGTTTCTACTACCCCTTGCCTTATATGATATCGGATATCCTCCATCTCAACAACTTTAACTTCTCCAGAATTTGAGCTGACGTTGTACTATCTTGGTCGGTTGGGGAGTGGCTCTAGGAAATTGACCCTAAGCGTGATGTTGAAATTGTCGTAGTCCAAGATTGCTCGGCTGGTCGCTAAGAAAGGACGTCCTAGCAAAACGTTTGCACTCGGATCATCTAGGATGTCCATAACTACAAAGTCAGCTGGGAACTCGAAACTTCCCACTCTGAGCTTACAATTTCTTAGCGTGCCAGTGAGCATATCGATCTCACGATCGACAAACGCATACGGTGTGTCTCTGTCAACTCAACCTTAAATTTAGCATGTTTACACAGAGAAAGAGGGAGAATATTGCAACTAGAGCCTGAATCACACATTCCAAGTCCTAAAGATACTCTATATATCGAGACTAGGAGCCTAAATGTACCAGGGTCTCCGAGTTTCTCTATCAAGTCTGAATCAGGGTAATCCTTTGAATTATAGAACATGGTGTCCGGATCATCTTCAGGATCGGACAGTAGAAGGTACATCAATTAACTCAATAGGAAACTCACCTGATCTGCAGGTCTGGTACTCTTGGCTTCCCGTTCCTCTTCAGTTCCGGCTCCTTCGTTCTCTTGTTCCACTCTCCACTTGTCCGCTTGGTATTGCTCGTATACCTTCGAACCTGGGTACATTGAGATGGGCATGGCATTTATGATTCTTCGTGGCATTGTGCTAGCTGGTTTTGGGATTCCTTTAATCTTTCTAGTGATTTCCAAAAGCGTTTTGTATCCTGCAAGATTGACAAAACAAAACAAAAACACGGTTAGTAATTTCCCGCCTCAGCTAGGCTTAGACCCAACTGTTGCGGAACTACTAACTAGTAACATACTGGGATGAACATAGAAAAACAAAAAAGAGATCAGAACCAGAGTCGCAAATTTACGAGGTTGCGGCACGGCTTGTCGCGGCTTCGGAAACTATTTCCCTTTTTATGACTCTAAACTAAATAACAAACATATAATTCTTATTTAGATTTAATGAACATATTATCTATATTGGCCATTGTCCACGGCAACGGTGCCAAAAACTTGATCCGTGTGAGCCACTAATACGCACGAAATACTAGCAAGAGTATTACATCAATCGTAGTATAGTATATGCGAGTCAAGGTCAATCCTATAGAGCCAATGCAACATAGATAATAACCATTTAATCTAGATAAGAAGACAAATAACGGTCCCTTGACCAACATAAATGCAGAAAAGGTAATTGGTGTATCTCTTCTCTCTGATCTCCTAACTTGGTGTCATTAATCTTTATGTCTACTTTTCCTCATAATTACCTAGACTAACCAGAATGTTTTCTAATTCAGTATTAGCTACGGGTGCATTCTCGTAATCTTATCTACTTCCATTGAAAGGACAGTAGACACCTATGTGCAGTTAACCTCCTTCGTTGGTTGTATTAAATCACACGAAATAAGTATTAGAGATTGCCAGTACAAATCGAGTACCTCCCTAAGCAGCTATGGTGGATTGACTAGCACGTTCCTAGGGATTGATCAAACTATGTCCAAACTAACATTTCACCTTGCAAGTCCTTCATGTTAATTTATGAATACAACAAGCAGATTGTCCACATCTAACATACTTTAATTAAATCTATCGATCAATGTAGCTAACGCCGATTCTTTCGATTAGGGGGACCTAGGGTGTCGCGGATGCGATATAGACCGTCGTAGGACCGGCGGTGAGGTTCCTAATTCTGAAATCTACATTGTAATTTTTGACTAATCTAGTTAATTACGATTCGTTTAGACATACAGATCAATTACAACACGTTAATCTAAATAAATCTACCATGATGAAAAATACGAAGGAATGTTCAAAGCTTCATACATTTATCAATGGCGACCTAGCTTGATCAACTCAAGCTAGTTGATGGATTGGAGGAGATAACCAAGCAACGAACTCAAATTAAACACAAATGATGCATTATTTCATAGATCTAGTAAAAATTATGGATATATCAAGAGTTGTTTTTTTACAATGAAATCGTACAGCTTTTTATAGAGCTGTAAACCGACTTAGATAGGCTAACCCTAACCGTCTTAATACAAATCATGGCTCTCTGCTTTTCGTGCCCACCAAGTTGCCATGGCTGCGGATAGGGTTCCCGCAGCCTCCGGACTATTTTCTTCTTTTCTGGTCCAGCAGACTCCGTATTGACTTCTTCTGACTTTGGCCCAATGTTTCTTTCTCTAACCCGGATCCAACTTCTTTAGCCCATATTATGGTATTCCTGAAAATCACATAAAACAAGACGAAATCATACTTATTTCATACAATATTCCATCTCTCACTAATCTATTGAGCATGATTCAGGGCAACTAATGGTATGATTTATAGTACCACTTTCAGTGTGATCATTGTACAACTTGTACCCAAATATTTCCCGGTTATAGTCGGGATGGGACGATTCCCGAAAAGTTCGGGTCGGGAAAAGTTCGGGATGAGAGTCAGGTAGGGTCAGGATTTCGGGAACTTTTACCAGCCGGTCCACAACCGGCGGCTCTTCATCTTCTTCGTACCTTCCAACCTTTTGCCCCTCATATACAAATCATATTATCAAGTTAACATGTCAAAATTACCACGTATGGCGTGCTCAAATTCTCACGTATCTTTAGGGTGGTGTCTTCGGTTATTTGAATGTCAAAATTCCTCCTCCTCCCGCTATGATTTCCGGTGATGGCAGTCAAGAAAAGACGAACCCGGCTTATGATACTTGGGTTCAACATGAAAATCTAATCCAAAACAATATCACATCCTCTGTCTCGGATGAAGTGCTCATGCATGCGTATCATGCTTCAACCTCGGCCAGAATATGGATTGTGAACGTAATCTTCTTTGATTCACAATCACGGGCCAAACTTGTTCATTTTCGAACGCAGCTTGCCTCAACGAGAAAATGTACTGGATCAGCAACAGATTATTGTGTTACCATTAATGCCTAAGGGATGAACTCCGGTCATCCTCTTCACACCGACGATATAACCGCGTACTTATTTGCCGGTCATGGTCCCAATCTGACTATCTCATGACAATGGTTTCCGCTCATACTGAAATTTCATTGGAAGAAGTTTATTCATTGATTTTAACGACTGAATCTCGCTTGATGCATCTCTCGGCCCTACCTGCGTCGCCATTAACACCGGCTTATCTTCCACCTGTAATGCCAGTTGCAAATCTCAATTCTTCATCACAGCCTAACTATGGAAATAATCGGGGTCGTGGGTCCTCAAACTACGGAAACAAACAAAGGTCGGGGGAATTAAGGGAACTTTCGCAGCCGTGGAATAGGCTAGCCTCCCTCCGGCCAGTCTGGTCCGCCGGTCATCTACCAAATTAGTGAGAATCAAGGCCACTCGGCCAAACACTGTTACTGTCATTATGATACACCACCACCGCCACGTACACCTCCTTTACATATACCTAACACACAATTCCTGAGTCCCCCCATGAAATATTATTCTGAATGGGTACCTGATACTAGTGCCACGCATCACATGACGAACAACTTCCGCAATCTTTACATTCAATTTGAACCTTATGATGACCCGGATCATATACATATTGGTGATGGAACATGTTTGCCTATCTCTCATACTGGTTCTTCTACTATTTCCACTCCCCTTCACCATTATTGTTTAAACAATGTACTTATTTCTCCCTCGTTGTTTACCATTTTATTATTTGTTCATCAGTTTGCATTTGAGAATTAATTCTGCATATTTTGAATTTCATGGAACTTACTTTCTTGTGAAGGACTTCTTGGGCCGCACCCATCATAAAGGGTACCTCAAAGATGGTCTATACCACTTCTCTAGCTCATTTCCCACTATTCCTGTTTGACATATTTTAGTTTTAATGATGAGTGCCAAACTAGCTGTTATAGGGCAAAGTCAAAAAGATGTCTAGAATGAATGTATAGGTTTACTAGAGTTTGATCTTTGTATGGGTTTGATCAAAAAAGCATTGTAAAGAGGTCAGCTGACTAGTTCAGCCAACCTATCTGGACTAGGTGTTCAGTAGAGTGTCTAGGACCTGCTGAACACTGAAGACTGAGGGTTCAAACTCAGTATGGAAGGCTAAGGGTTCAAACTTAGCAATGAAGACTTAAAAGCAATTATATGAGATCAGAATTTAGGTAAGTCTGTGATGGCCTAAACTGATCACATATACATCATATTGAAGCTCTAAGTTCCCCATAAGGACAAGTGATGATTGGGACTTAGTATATTTAAAATGGTGTACTCTAACTTTACAAACAAAAGTTAGATGAGAAGCAGTCAGCTGAGTGTTCATTCCAGAACACAACAGACCATAAGTCAACTGACCAAGTGTATACCTCAGCAGACACATGAACCAGACATTAGCTGAGTATACAAAAATCAGATTAGTCCATGTCAAGATTTGTTTTGGAAGATTAAATGGATAAGGATGAATATCAAGCGTTGGATTAATCAGTTGATCAATGGTGGAGATTGAAAGAAAGTTGTAAAGAAATTCAGAGCCAAATCAAATTGGCATTAAACCATTGGTTGAGAGTTTGTCTGTCAGTTGGACACTGACATACTGACAGAAGAGTACATTAGAGGGAATTTTAAGGAATAATCAGAAAATCTAATAACGGTCAGATTTGAAATTCAAATTCAAGCACAAGATTTTCACCTATAAATAGAGGATCCCCAGAATCAGATTACACACGAACTTACAAGCATCAAAAGCATTACACCCTGCTGAACTGAGCATTCATATTGATCCAGAAATTCTTCAAGTGTTACTGCATTCAAGTATCATCTAGTATCTACACTTGGAGGACATAAGTTGATGAACTTATCATCCTGATCAAAAAGCTTGCTGAAGCTGAATCGCTTTCTTGATTCAAACCCTTCTTTTTCAAGAAGAAACCTGAAGACAGAGAAGCACTACTGAGTGTCAACAACTGTTGTTTTGTGGTGGAGATGGTGAAGAGGCAATTCTACCCTTCAAGGACCAATGGAGTACTTAGGAGCATCAATCCATGATCTCAATCCCGAGATCCGTTATCGATTAACCGATTTCAAACCGATAACATTCCTTACAGATCAATCTGATAGTACTCTCTACTATATATCGTCAGTTCATTATCGAGCGATTGACTTGAATCTCGGGGTTTATTCACCGAGCGATTGATCTAAATCCTGACATCCGTTATCTCCTTACAGATCATTCTGATAGTACAATCTACTATAGATCGTCAGTTCGTTATAGAAATCTCAGGGTTTATTCACCGAGCGATTGATCTCAATCCCGACATCCGTTATCGATTATGCGATATCAAACCGATATCTTTCCTTACAGATCATTCTGATAGTACTATCTACTATAGATCGTCAGTTCGTTATCGAGCGATTGACTTGAATATCGGGGTTTATTCACCGAGCGATTGATCTCATCCCGACATCCGTTATCGATTAAGCGATTTCAAACGATATCTTTCCTTATAGATCATTCTGATAATACTATCTACTATAGATCGTCACTTCGTTATCGAGCGATTGATTTGAATCTCGGGGTTTGTCACCGAGCGATTGATCTCAATCCCGACATCCGTTATCAATTAAGCGATATCAAACCGATATCTTTCCTTACAGATCATTCTGATAGTACTATCTACTATAGATCGTCAGTTCGTTAACGAGCGATTGATTTGAATCTCTGGGTTTGTCACCAAGCGATTGATCTCAATCCCGGGATCCGTTATCGATTAAGCGATTTCAAACCGATATCTTTCCTTACAGATCATTCTGATAGTACTATCTACTATAGATCGTCAGTTCGTTATCGAGCGATTGATTTGAATCTCGGGGTTGTCACCGATCGATTGATCTCAATCCCGACATCCGTTATCGATTAAGTGATTTCAAACCGATATCTTTCCGTACAGATCATTCTAATAGTACTATCTACTATAGATCTTCAGTTCGTTATCGAGCGATTGATTTGAATCTCGGGGTTTGTCACCGAGCAATTGATCTCAATCGCGAGATCCGTTATTGATTAAGTGATTTCCAACCGATATCTTTCTTTATAGATCATTCTGATAGTACTCTCTACTATAGATCGTCAGTTCGTTATCGAGCGATTGATTTGAATCTCGGGGTTCGTTAACGAGCGATTGATCTCAATCCCGAGATCCGATATCGATTAAGCGATTTCAAGCATTTTTATATAATTTTAATAATTTATATAATATGTAATTTATATAATTATATTGAGTAGTGATTTCAAACCCGGGGCTCGTTAATTAGTCGATTGATGATTTAAAACCCGAGAATCGTTAGTTATCTTAATATTTAATAATTTTAATAGGATGACAATGTTGTCCCAAAAAGCCTATGTCGTCCCATTAAATCTTCCAGGTAAACCTAAATCGGGTAGACTCCATCTCCTTCTTCATTTCAACATTTCTTCACCTCCGCTGCCCCCTTTCTGTGTTTTTTGCAATTCAACCACCCGCCCCTCCCCTCCTCCGGTCACCACCCCTCCTCCCCTCCTTCGGTCACCGCCCCTCCACTCTTCCTCCGGCAAGCAGCAGCAACAAAGCAACAAAGCCCACTCTTCCTCCGGCAGCCGCAACAACAACACCTCTCCGCCACCTCTCTCATCCGCCACAGCTCCATGTACGTACATTTTTTTTGATAATTAACTAGTAATGATAATTTTGATAGTTAACTAGTAGTGATAATTTTGATAATTAACTAGTAGTGATAATTTTTTTTGATAATTAACTAGTGTGTAGTGAGTGTAGTGTAGTGATAATTTTCTAGTGTGTGTGTGGAGTGAATGGTGAATGGTGTGTAGTGAGTGTAGTGTAGTGTAGTGATAGTGTAGTGTAGTGAATGGTGAATGGTGTGTAGTGAATGTAGTGTAGTGATAGTGTAGTGTAGTGATAGTGTAGTGTAGTGAATGGTGTCGTAAGCTATCCAAATGATAACACTGTTGTTCTTTTCAAATGTACATGGTTCGATACTAGTCCAGCTAAGAAGGGTGTCCGTGTATATAAGAATAGAACAAGTATACGCACTACAAACACCTGGTACAAAGAGGAGCCATTCATTCTTGCTTCACAAGCAGAACAAGTGTTCTACATAGATGATTTGTATAACGGATGTGACTGGAAAGTTTTTGAGCATTTTCAACACCGTCATATCGTATACGCACCAAATATTAATGCTGATGTGGTTGTTGATGATTTGGTAATCGACGAAACAACCCACGTAAATTTCCAACTTGTTGTTGAACTGCCACTGATGGAACTGTTATACATGAGTGCAAATGATGTAGAAACACATGTTGACCAAGATGATGAAAACGATCTCGATCAAAATGAAAGGATGACAGTAACAAGTATGCTTCAACGGATTGCGATGATGATAATAACAGTGTAGATGATGACATATACGACTCGATCCCACCAAACTATGCAAGTGATAATGAATGATGCTATAAATCTAATATTCTTTTAGTAAGTTCATTCAAATATACTTGAATTTGAAAATTATATAATAACAGTGCTTTAATTATATAATGGTATTAACTTTTTCTTGTGCCTTAAGTGAGATACTAACTTAAGTTATTGTGGTTTGTCAAGTTATTGTGTATCAGTGATTTCAAATGGAACAAGACAAGTCATGGTTGTATATTGACAGAATGAAACCCGAGTTTGATAATGGGTTGAGTGAATTCATTAAATACGCACGGAAATTTCTTAATAATGAAGCTAAACATATCATCAAAAGGGAAAGCTAAACATATCATAAACTCCTTTACATTCTTCCTTTCCTCCACAATAATGCTAGTTTTGAAATCACTGAAAATTTGTTTATGTATATAGTACCTGCATGTTTCCAAAGACTTGTGTTCGCTTCCTTGTTGAGCAGGGAGCTTAACTACTCAGGATTCCTGAGTAGTTAAGCTCCCTGCTCAACAAGGAAGCGAACACAAGTCTTTGGAAACATGCAGGTACTGTATACATAAACAAATTTTTCCCATCAAAACTAGCATTATTGTGGAGGAAATGAAGAATGTAAAGCGTTGATGATATGTTAAGCTTTCCTTTTGATGAGAGACTCAGAGGAGGAGGTTCAACCACAAGGCGTCTTTGCATTTTTGCCCACTGGAATGGTAACAAACATGTTCCCTTCGCATATGCATAACATCTAGATTGTACTTGAGTTTTTTAGGAATCCAATAAGGCAATCTATTTGAAAATTATATAATAGTAAGTTCATTCAAATATACTTGAATTTAAAAATTATATAATAGTAGGGCTTTACTTATACTACATCAACATATATGTGTTCTTTATATAATTTTTTTATTATATTCAAATAATTGATCATATAGGTGAATGGCTTGCGCGGGATCGGCAGGTGGTTCTCAACCACCGCACGAGCATCCATTTAGGCTAACGGGCCAATGCGAGGACGGTAATTAATTAACTTTTTCATTTTTTTTGTCTAGTATGATTATTCTTATTTCGTTGAATTAACATTGACACCGATCAGATCATATAGCAGATAATGAGGAATGGATACCACCACCTCCTCCCCCGAAAAAGAAGCAGGGTGAACGTGTACCTGCAAAATTTTCACCGTCCAAGCCCTCAAGAAAAAGTTAGGGGCCTTGATTCCTCTTATATGGGATCCTAGATTTCCTAAAGTTCAGAAGGTTTTGGGAAAATACGCGAAGGATTTTGAGTCCGAGACAGGGAAAGTCGTGAGGTCCCATGTTCCCTGTTGCATCCCACAATGGTGAAAGGTGGAAAACCGACTTAAAGAATTAATTTGGCAAGAACTTCGGGTACTTAGCTAATCAAATTGTTAACACTTTCAAATTGTAAGTTTCATTATATTAATTTAGATACCAATCGTTTCATTTCTTGTGTTTTCAGCATCGTTCGAACCCTTGAGCTTATTCACCGCGATGCCGTCTTTGAAAAGCGCCGTACTTTTATTCGAAAAAATGGAAGACTAGACTAAGGAGGAGGTAGATGAACACAACAACAAGGGGTTGCCAGGGCCTTGTCCCCGACCCAGGGATGTGGGTTCACAACAACAACGGGAAGTGTATCTCCACTAACTTAGTAGCGATGCTTTTATGTTAAAGCTTTTATTCTATTAAATGTGTTACGTAGATTCGATTATTATTACTTGTTACTGCTTATATATAATACAAAGGTACCATTTTTTTGCAGAAAAGATCCGATCAGAATAAGAAGAATCGCGCCGGGAGTAAATATGTAGGCCGCCAAGGACGAACGCCTATGGCCGTAGTATGATGGGAAATGTTAAGAAGGGTAAGTATTAGGAAAAAAATCCCTATCACTACATTTTTTTGAATTTTCATAACTAATACTTTTGTTTTTTCAAGGGTAATCTGAGTTTGAGTGAAGATCCTTTGAGGCATGATCCTATCCATGTATGGGCGAGCAAGCATAAGAATGCTGACGGCTCGTTTCTCAACAGTGATGCGGAGGCTGCTTACATAACTGATATACGTTGTATATATTTCAATTCAATACGTTCAGATTTTCCTTTTCCTTATCTTAATTGCCAACGATATATTTTGTGTTTAGAGGAGGCAGGGGGAATGGCGTGCTATGATTGCACCAGGTCGACCGATGACTTTTGAAGAAGATGAGACAATCTTTCAGGGTGCCTTAGGAACTAGGTGAGATTATTTGATTGGCCTTGGCCCTATGCAAACTTCCTCCGTATCCAATTCATCACAATCGTCCCAGTCTTCAGCATTGTCATCTTCTTACCACCAAGAATGCAATATGCAGATTGAACAACTTAGAAAGTCTCATGATCGGTTGGTGAAGTTAACCAAAAAACAGAACAAGAGAAACAAAAAACAATGGGCTCTTCTCAAATTTTTGCTGACTAATCTTAAGGCTAAGGAACCAGATATGCAAATAGAGGTTAGCTCAGAGTCTTCCGATGAAGATGAAGACGATTCTAAAGTTGATCTTGACGATGATGCGTAGACATTCTAGAGGAGACTATTGTTACTTTTGGAAACATTGCACAACTTTGTATTTTGCGTAAAAAAAAAATTCACTAAGCTTTTGTATTTCATTTTGTTATTAATCCCCATACATTTCTATTTTGTGAGTTTCTGTTATGGATTTTGGAAAAAACATGATTGGTTTGATGTAAATAGCATGGGAGGCCACGCGAAAACAAAAAAAAAAATTTAAAATATAGAAAAACATTTAAAGGGACGACATGTCGTCCCTATACATACATTTATGAAAATTTTCTTTGTTTAAAGTGACGACATACCGTCCCAACAAATATTTCCAAATGTTTTTGAAGGGACGACTTTATCGTCCCAATTTTTTTTTTTTATCAAAAATTATATATATTTTTTTTCGTATTGAATTTTATTATTAAAACGAAATGTAAATGCTTTTAAGGGACGACATTGTCGTCCCAAAAAATATTTTTTATATTAAACAAAATCTTTCTTCATAATAAATGAGTCATGTTTATAGGGACGGTGAAAAGAAAGGCATGTTAGTACGTTGAAATTTCTTAGAAAAATTCGTGTCACGTCAGCATACATTTAAAGGGACGACTTTTTCATTCCTTTAAAAGAATCAGTTATTTAAAGGGACAGAGCAGAAATGACGGCTTTATAGGAACGACATGTCGTCCTTTTAAACCTTTTCTGCGACGACAATGGTGTTAAAAAGACGACAAAATGTCGTCCCAAAAAATGTGTTTTGTTGTAGTGTTTTCCAACAGAGCTGCCGGGTATTTTTAATTTTTAATATTAAAAATCAACCACACAACACATCTATTTATAGCGTGTAAAATATCTTTTTTCCAAGTAATTCAATAATTATCCCAAATCCTAACTTTTAAATTTTTTACTTATATTAACGAATCATAATAATTATATCTTTAATTAAAAGAGTCACAATCCTAGTCAACTTCATATTTATCGGTGATTTATTAATTAATCAATAAAAATCACTTATTATCAAAATAACACAAACAACCCTCGACAAAAGACATTTCAATTGACTTAGGTTAACATTGATCAATTATAAAAATCCTTAAATATTCCAGACATAAAGAGTGTGATACTGCATATGTTTGATGTTTCACACCACATGAATTTGAGCATTAGCTATTCTCAAATATAGAATACTCGACCAAGCATATATATAGCATACGTAATGTCTAGACAAATACCATATGATATGAATATGATCCAATCCCCGGCCGCCCCCTCTGGCCGGATCACTTCACTTTTTCCTGAGAAGTAGCATCGATGAGAATATTCTTCATGTGATCAACTAGCTCTTCCATTTGTTGTCTTGAATGCAGAGGAGAAGGATAAACACATGCACAATCCAACTGCCCATCTCTTATAGTATCGAAAACAGCAAGCGATGGCCCGACCCCGTGAACCGTAGCGCAACCCAGATAGTCTTCAAGTCCAAGTTCTTTCTGGACTTGATCACAATGATCAAACACAGGGTCTTCAAACACTGAGATCACTGAAGTCCTTAATGATGAAGATGCTGTCAAACCCGGGTTCTCGATTGCCTTGCACATCAAGAAATTGAGGTCTGCCATGTCGGTTATGTGCTTGTTGCATTTCTTGGAGTTGTCGAAAGACGTGTGACATTTAGTTGCTAGCTCCCACAGATTTTCGCTTCCGTTAACAGAATACACGTTGAGGACTGCAGAGTGATAGAAGCCTGCATGTGGGAGAGCAAGTCATTAAAAATTAATTATTATTACACGTCTTTCAAATTACACAAAACATTTTTAACCATTGATTTTGGAGAAATGATAGAGGCACAACGAAAATACACAACTAATTGCCACAAAATTAATTGCCACAACGGTGATCTACACGATTGGTTTTTATGGCAACTATATTGATTGATTTAGGTCCCACAACGCGAATCGCAGATCATTGTGTAGATCATTTGTTGTGTGATTTTGTGTATTTTAGTTGTCATTCTCTTCTCTTGATTTTGATGTGGGAAAGTGTGTTATGTCATTTTGTTGAGGCACAAACATTTCTAAATAAATAAAATAAAATAAAATAAAGTTGTAAATGGCTTATTTATCGAACGGGCCGGGTAATGATAGAGTTACTCCCTCAGGTCTACATCATGTTTACACCCATGATAATCATGTGGTTGTGACTGTTTTAAGTTTTTTTAAAGTATTTTTACAAGTGAAAAATATGTGGCAAGATGATGATGGTGTAAAAATTGTATGAAACAGAGAGTAAACTTATCACTCTCTTGATTGTACCGAGTCCAAGTTATTATAATTAATTAACAAATTAACATATATATATATATATATATATATATATATATATATATATATATATATATATATATATATAACACATGTGTGTGTTGTGTAGATTAGTCAAGTTATAGTATTCTACCTTGTAGAGGTGGGAAAATATATATCAAGAAATAAATTTGAGATAAAATGAATGTGATTACTCAGGTCGAAGATTGTCATTTAAAGGAGAATAATGTGTTTAAATAATTATTGAACTCATTAGGACAAATCTTATTGCAGCAGACCTGAGAGCCAAAAAATAAAATATATAAAATAAATTATAAGAAAAAACTAAAAAGGAGTGCTGAAAGTTTAACTGAAGTTGCTTCATATTAAAGCTGATTTAAGCTTAATTACTGAGCCTAAGAAAATTAAAAAGACAAAAGAACTTGGAAGAATTCGAGATGAAGTCACAGCAAGTTAATTTCTACAAGTACTACTGTGCTTTGAGGATTTTATGGAACATTTTTATAAGAAAGAAAGTTAACTACTTTGTTTAGTTATTTAGAATAGCATTTTAATTATTATCTAATATATAAATACAATCTTCAAACACAGAGATCACTGAGAAGAAATATTTTCTTCGGCAGTTAAGTCTAAAAAAATTTGATATTCAAAAAATCTACTAAAATATGTAATATACATGTTGTTTCCCACCTTTAATTTTTTATTTATCTCTTTAAAAATTTTATTGTTCCCTATATTCGAGATCATGTGTCCGTGAGTCTGTCACTGTTCGGATCACTTGTCACTACACTGGGAAATTCTAACATGAAGACTCCCTTGTAGGGAGTGACCCATGTGGACGATTCTGGACCATACAGTTTTATTGCAGAGAATGGCTGTGTGGTGAGATTTCACATGTGAGTTCTTTCCCCATGTAGAAGTCTCCATGGTAGAACTTCCCCACTACACTTAATCTTCATATGGAGTCATCAAGCAAAAACCGGGTGTGTGGGGGGAGGTGGGGGGGTGGGGGATGCAGAGGGGGTGGGGGAGGTGGGACAGTAGCTAGTATGAAATCCCATGCTTGCTGCATGGAAAGAGAGAGGGAAATAATTACCAAAATGATGGACGGCTAGCGGTGGTTCGAGAAATGAACGACAGTCTGTAAGGGTGGCCACTCCGTACTTTTTCTTTTGCGGGTCGGAGTTGCCTTTAATAGTACCATGTGATGCTGCAGCAATTAGTCCAGCTGCACCTATTACTCCACACAATTTTATCTCCCGTGACTTGCACCCCTGAATCGTTATAAATGTGTCATATATATTAAATTTAAAGCACAAAAATATTGGATTAATAATAAATCATGCAATTATGTTTGCTTTTTTCTCGGGGGTTTATAATAAAATAGGGTTATGAGGTAAAAAAAATAAAGAATAAATACTATTAGTATCTTGAAATTCTAATTCTTATTATATAGGATTTAAAAATAAAAAGGAACAAAATTTTGGATTAAATAAGATGGATATAGTATCTATCAGTATTTAATAGTAATCGGGTATATGATTGATGGCGACCCATATCGAATGAAGCTATTAAAGGTAAACTTCAAAATTAATTGGAACAGTGACTTAATTACACCAATGGGCCCTAGACCCACGAAGCATCGCCCCGTTTGATCCAGTTTTTTTTCAGGTGGGTCAGGTCTCATCAATTTTTTATTCGATAGTGATATATCCACTACTTTTTCAACAACATTTTACACAACACAATCAACATCATATATTTTACGTGAATAGTAAAATATAGAACTTTTTTATGAGACGGGGGTAATACAAGCTAGATGTCAGGCCTGTAGAAAAATGGTTCGAATTTGGAATTATGCATCCTAGAGAGAATCCCGTAGAAGTTAAAACTTAACCCGTAGAAATGAAACAAAGCCCATAGAAATTGTATGAAATTTCCAAGGGCTCGGATGAAGGGCCGTAGCATTTGGGTGACTCCTATGAACTGTTGCATTCCAACATATAACACAAAAAAGATGCCACACACACTTCTGATCAACGTCGAACTCCTCCAAACAAATTTTACATAGCATTGTATTATTGTGGATCGAAGATTTAGGAACAACAATAACAACCCGATTGCTTCGCGAACAGTTCTACGTGCTAAATAAAGGCAACAACCCGATTGCTTCGCGAACAGTTCTACGTGCTAAATAAAGGCCTAAGGTGTGACACACACCTGATTTCCGAAATTATCCCTCACGTAGCAGGTACTATACAAACTTTTATTGCAAATATACTGTTTCACCTAATAAAGTCATTAATTATACCTACTTCCATGTAACTATTCACGTCTTCCATGTGTGGAATTCAATTCATGGTTGGAGATTTTGATTTTGGCATAATTGGTCAACTTCGTCTCTCCAATATTTGAAATAAAAATAAAACAGTGCATTCTGTGCTTATTTATTTTCATTTTACTTTCGCCTTTTATCTTTTCACACTTGACACATCTCATTATGCTTATTTACTCCAAGTCAAAAATGGTAATTAAACTAGTTTAATAAGTTTGGAGAATATTTGATGGCAATATGATGATGCATAACATTTAATAATATTAGACGAAGTCCTCAAAAAAAAAAATGCTAGATTTAATAAAAAAAAAAAAACTCTAACTGACTATGGCAGATCGATATTATAGCTAATACAAACAATCTATATGATACTTTATCAGCTATAGAGTATACACAAACATACATATATATACATACATACAAAAAAACGTACATGTATATATATTAAAAACTATTTAAGTCATAAAAACTCAGACCTAGCGGCACTGTATGAGTTATAAGTCCAATAACTTCTTAAGTTCACGGTTCTAGCTTGACATAAACTAGTTAAGTGAAGTTACTAAGTTCATAATATTATGTATCAACATTATATCTTAATATTTTTTCTACCACTATTCCAACCAGAGGATTTAGAGGTGCCCTGCACCGCATCTGGCGTCCACGTCAGGGCCTTACCAGATAATTATAGACATAACTAAACTAAAGATCATTTTAATTACATCCAAAGTCATTTATTCTGTAAACATAACTAAACTAAACTACTTAATTTATAAACGATAAACTAAAACTAAGAAAGAAGAAGAAAAAAAATCTACTAATTAATTAAGTAGTAAAACTTACAGCAAGTATTAGGGCAGTATGATGTGGGCTGATCTTCAATCTCACAACTGCAGAACATCTGGGCCCTTTAACATCTTTGAACTTCAAATTGGTCAGCCTCAGCGAATTGACAGAATACTCCAACGTGTCCAGCCCATGGGCCCATACCGACTTCTTCTTCTTCCCATTAGGAATAAGATCCTCGAGCGCCAAATTAACCCCTCCTTCTTTTTTCTTCATACTTTTCACGTCGTCACTCACCCCCACCTCTCCGGCGATCTCCGGCAGCTCCCTTAACAGAGAGATCGCCGTTGTCCTGTCGCAGACAGCCGTATGAAACCGAAGCGCAACGACCCATCTCGTTGGACTACAGGACACCTCGTATACGGTGGCGAAGAACACGTCCATTCCATGATCAGGGAAAGTAGATGGGTTGAGCCAATAATTCTCGTTCATTTCATGCTCGTGGATCATTTGAAGAGGAGTCATTGATTCAGATTGGTCGGAATCGGAATATTTCTGGGAGAGTTTTTGCAGAAGTTGGGAAGTGGATGAAAGATCAAATGATTTGCAGGTTTGATCGTGAGGTGGTGTTGTAGCAGAAGAAGGGATGATGAAAGAGAAGGATTTCTTTGAAGAATTGAAATGAAGTTTAGAAGAGAGAATGGGGTGAGAAAGAAGAAGCCTTTGAAGTACAGTTTGAAGACGAGAGATCTCAAATGGTTTAGAGAGTTCAAGGGATAAAACAGTAATTCCAGTTCCACATGAAACTGCTTTGCACCAACTGTGTTCTGTCCTCCCAACTTCTCGCCCAGTGGAAGCATGATTTTCTACTCGGTTTCCTTTTGCGCCATTGATGCTAGTTAGGGACATGTTTCTTGCAGATATTGGGAGATTTTCTTGAAATGAAATTAAAAATTAAGATAGGTGGTGCATGCTAAGATCGTGGGGTACCTATTTATAGATGTGGTAATTGAGTATTGTATTGATATGTCAAAGTATTACAAGGTTACAATATATATACTAGCACAAGGGATACAAAAGTAAATACACATTAACTAGGTATTGTTAATTATATCTTCAACACGCCCCCGCAATCCCGTGGGTAGGGAGTCGACACGGAGATTGGCCTTCAAGTCAGTGAAACGTGGATTTCCCAAAGGTTTCGTGAGTAAGTCCGCAAGTTGGTCCTTGGAAGTAAGGAAGGCAACATTGAGCTTCTTGGCCGCAATTAGCTCACGAACATGATGGAAGTCGATCTCAATGTGTTTGGTGCGAGCGTGGAAAACCGGGTTGTGAACAAGGTATGTGGCACCAATATTGTCACAACAAAGTGTCGGAGTAGGAGTGACAATAAGCATATCACGGAGAAGACTACAAATCCATTGAATTTCAGCCGCAGTGTTGGATAGGGTCTTGTACTCAGCCTCAGTGCTACTTTTAGAAACGGTGATATGCTGTTTGGAACGCCAGCTAATAAGGTGATCCCCGAGAAAGATGCAATAGGCACCGATAGAGCGACGATTATCAGGGTCAGCGGCCCAATCGGAATCGGAGTACGCACGCAAATGAGTAGAGGAACGCCGGGAGAAGAATAAGCCGTCAGAGATCATGGCTTTAAGGTAACGGAGTAAGCGCTTGACTGCTAACCAATGAGCCTCGGTGGGAGCATGCATAAATTTACTGGCCTTGTGAACCGCAAAGGCAATATCCGGACGAGTAAAACTTAAGTACTGAAGGCCACCAACAACAGTACGATAAAGAGCCGGATCCGAGAACAAAGGACCCGGATCATGGTGTAGTTGGGTGGAGGCAGCCATAGGGGTGGAACACGGTTTGGACTTATCCATATTCGCCTTTTTGAGCAATTGAAAGATATACTTACGTTGCGTGAGAAAGAGACCATCCGGTGTATGAAAGGCTTCAATGCCAAGAAAGTAGGAAAGGGGACCAAGATCTTTGACCGGAAAGTGATGATTAAGGAACTTAATGACCTCTTCAATGTGAGTGGCGATGTTGCCAGTAATAATCACGTCGTCCACATAAATAAGAATATAAAGCTGAAGAGAGTTTGAGAATGTGATAAACACAAGAGTAAACTTCAACTTAGTTTATTCATTGATATGAGAGGTGTATAAATAGATACAATTGAGAGAGACTAGCACTAGCTTGGCGCCACTTGAGTATGTAGATGTGGGCGGCAAGCATGCAAAAGTAAAAGTAAAAGTAAAAGCTATGTCTATGACATATTAATTGTGACATAAAGTAAACTAGAGTTTGACATATTAATTGTTTATATGTATCACAATTAATATGTCTTTATAATTAAATAAAGTGTACAAAAATATTATGCACGAAATCTAAGGCTCGAAGAGATCTGCTGAGAGCACCTGTGAAACCTCGTAGGTCGAAATCTCTTGAGTAATATTTCCACACCCCTCAAATCGGGTCAGTATATGTTGATGCAGACCAAGTTTGCTACTTAGTCTCACGAACATAAGAGGTGGAATAGCCTTGGTAAGAATATCGACGATTCGATCTGCGAGGAACATACTTTGGAGTTGAATAATCTTGGCATCAATCTTCTCCTTCGAGAAAGTGTCATCAAATGTCCACATGCTTGGTTTTATCATGATGGATCGGATCTTCTCGCCATGCATAAAAGTGAGTTATTATCACAACAGTGTGATAGGTTCTTTGTCTGATTCTTGAAGTTCATCCAAGACTTTTTAGCCATAGAGCTTCACAAATGCCAAGTACAAGTGCCCTTAGTTCGAAACAAAGATCGCTTCTTGACCACAAGAGGGTTGTTTCTTGCTCCTCCAAGTAACCAGTGTTCCCATATATATGAGCAATAGCTGTGGTGGTAGACCTCTGTCAATGTGACATCCAAACCCATCAACATCGAGTGTAGACCTTGATTGATCTATCGTGAGACTTGGTGAAGTGCGGCCTTGGCGAGGAGTGGATTTTAAATACCTCGAAGTATCCTATTCACTTTGCATCCCAATGTTGCTCAAGAGGCAATGCATGAATTGATCGACCAGGATGACCCCCCATATGCAATATCGGGTCTTGTGTGAGAAAGGTATATGAGTTTGCCTACTAGCCTTTGATATTGTTCTTTCCTCGACAAAGAATGTCACCATGCGATGAGGTATGACGGGGTCTCACTGGAGATACAACAGTTTGCATCCCAAAGATGCCGCTTTCTTTGATGGGTCCAGACATACTTCCTTTGGGAGACCGAAATGCCATTGGTGTTTCTAGCTACTTCCATACCAAGAAAGTACTTGAGGTAGCCTGGATCTTTAACTTGGAACACCTTTGCCAAGTAGAGTCTTCAAGTTCGGATTTCATTGAGAGTCTTCCCAAGATGGGATGATATCATCCACATATACAATTAGAATGGACCTCCTCTGGTTGGTTGTCTTGACAAACATGGTGTGATCAGAGTTGCATTGATGATATCCAGCAGCTTTAACCACAGTAGTGAGTTTTCCAAACCAGGCTCTTGGGGATTGCTTCAGGCCATATAGAGATTTCCTGAGTTTGCATACCTTGCCCTGAGTGTTGGGATTGACAAAACCAGGAGGTACATTCATATAGACTTCCTCAGTGAGATCACCATTGAGAAAAGCATTTTTGATATCCAATTGGTGTAGAGGCCACCCAGCTTGGACAAATAGAGAGAGCGAGAACCACTCGACAAGTGTTGAGTTTTGCCACTTTGGTGCAAAAGTTTCCTTATAGTCAATACCATAAGTTTGAGTGAATCCCCTTGCTACCGGGCCTGGCTTTGTACTTGTCAATTGTACCATCAATTGTATTTAATAGTGAATAACCATCTGCAGCT
Source organism: Gentiana macrophylla (assembly GCA_026214975.1). Taxonomy (NCBI): domain Eukaryota; kingdom Viridiplantae; phylum Streptophyta; class Magnoliopsida; order Gentianales; family Gentianaceae; genus Gentiana; species Gentiana macrophylla. Next base: position 38,421,918 of record CM047810.1, read on the forward strand.
AAGCAACTGCCTTCTTGCCTTTGGGAAGAGTTGTGAGGTCCCAAGTATGATTATCCAGAGAGCGATCATCTCGCTTTTAACGGCTGACCTTTCCACTTATCATTTTGAAGGGCCTCCCGAATATTTCTAGTGGATAGAGTGAGAATCCAGTCTGTGTAAACATGGCAAAGACAGAGACAACTGATCATAAGATAAATAAGTATGAATAGAATGATCGGTGCATGATCTTTTCCTTTCCTTAGAGCAATAGGTCTGCATCATCAATGTCGATGAAGCTGCGAGGATCTGCAGATTCTTGAGTGTCGGGCAGGCTCGAGGTCGGCAGGCTCTGAGTCGGTTGGTTCTTTGAGGATCGATGAAATCACCGTGAGTCGGAGGAGTCTTGGGTTCGATCTCTTTGAGGATCGATGGAGTTCTTTGAGGTTAAGAGTTTGCTGAAGGAAGGGGTTTAGGTCAATTTCTATCGAGTTTCCATCGATCGCCTCGAGTGGACTTGTTGTAGTAGGGAGTCCTTTCAAAAATTTTACATCCATAGAATTGTAAAATCTTTTTTTCGTAAGGAGAGTAGCACTTGTAACCTTTCTCATCCTTTGCATATCCTAGAATATGCACTTGTGAGCTTTGGGATCAAGTTTGCTTCTGTGTTGGGCATGGATATAGACAAACACAGTACACCCAAAGATTTTTGGAGGTAACTGGGAAATAAGATGGGGGCAGGAGTGTGTGTCCAGTAGGGTTTTGATAGGAGTTTTGAAGCCTAGTACCTGTTTGGAAGTCTCGTTGATTAAGTATGTGGAAGTCAATATGGCTTCACCCCACATATATTTTGGAACATTTGTGGTAAACATAATAGACCTAGCCATTTCAAGCGGATGCTGTTCTTTCTCTCAGCAACCCCATTTTGCTGAGGGGTTTCAACACAACTACTGATATGGACAATCCCTTTATCCATCAAGAAATTAATGAGATGAGACTCATAATATTCAAGAGCATTGTCGGTCTTCAAGATTTTGATCTTAGTGTCAAGCCGAGTGGAGACCATGTTGTAAAATTCTTGAAAGATGAGTCCAACTTGGACTTATCCTTCATTAAAAATAACCAAGTGGTTACGGTGTGGTCATCTATGAAGGTAACAAACCACCTCTTTCTGTTATGCTTTTTACTCTTGAGGTCCCCATACGTCACTTTGTGAATTAAGGTGAATGGTGTGGATGGTAAGTAAGGTAATTTTGCATACACAGATTTGGTGAGTTTAGCAAACGACAAATATCACATTGAAGATCATTCAAATTACAACCTTTAAACAATTCAGGATCTATAGACTTTAAATAACTAAAAGCTGGGATGTCCTAGTCTATAATGCCATAACATGATATTGTCTAGGTTTTGAGTGCAAAGTCTTTGAGGCGATTCGATCTTCATCTTACATCTTCAACGGTTGACCACAAACAGACTGAGCAAAGGTTTAGCAGTCCCCCAATCAACGCCTTTGAGGAATGATCCTGAATGTGCACCGATTCTCATTAAAAACAACATCGAGCTTCAAATCTTTAGTAAGTTTCTTGTGAGATATGAGATTGCAATCTAATTTTGGAACAAATAGGACATTCTGCAGCATATCTTATTAGTAAGTCAGACTCGACCAAAACTTTTGCACTAGAGATAGATCCATCAATTAATATTGTGAATTTGGGGACATGGCTTAAGTTGAGTAATGAGATTTTTATTACCGGTCATATACGGGAAGAGGCCATCAACAATCCAGTTTCATTACTAATAGATGAGTAGAATTTACATTGGTATTGGCATGAGAGGCTATGTCGGTGAGAGTGACTACCTCCCTTTTGTTGAGTTAGAAAGGCTTTGAATGCGAAAAGTGAGCATTCAACTTTGTTGTCATCTTCTTCCTCACTTATGTGTATGCCTCGACTTCCTTGGCGTGTCCTGAGGACTTGGAGGAGTTAGGCTTGCCATGTAGCTTCCGAAGAAGTGTCCTTGGTGTGATTAGTGCGCTTGCAAAGTGGTCACGAACGGCTTCCGATTTTATCGGCGAGCTTCTGTAAGCCTCATTAGCCTCAGCAGGGTTCCCCGCGATTAGCGGTGTGGCACTTTCAAGAGGGTTGTCGTCACAGGGGTTCAGCGATCACTTTCCTCCTCGCTTTCCTCATGTTTGACCTCAAGAAACATGGATTTGAGATTTGGAAGAGGTTTAGTAGCAAGAATTCTACCTCGACATCATCAAGAGTAGGATTCGATCCAAGAAGGAATTTGAATACTCTCTTCTTCTCGATGATGTCTTTAAAGAGTGCGACATCTTTAACATCATTCCAGGTGAGTTTCCAACATATCTAGGTGTTGCCATGCCTTAGATAGTTGATTAAAGTATTGAGTTACGAGACATATCCCCTTATCTCCAATTTTGAATCTGAGCTTGAGTTCATAGACTTGAGATGTATTGTCCTTTTTGAGTAAAGGTCTCCGGCATTGTCCCGATTTCCTTAGCAATGTCATACATCATGAAGTTCTCATCGATCTCTTTTGTCATAGACCTCGTGAGGATGGTCATGACTTGGTTATTTTCTGTGTCCCATGCTTCAAACTTGGGGTCGGGCCACAGAGCGGAGTTTGGAACCAGCAGATATCCCATCTTGCCCTGGCCGAGATATACATTTTCATAGACCTTGACCATAGCAAGTAATTGTTAAATGTTGACATTTTTCCTAAAAAGAACCGAGTTTTGATACCATGAAGTTTGAGAATGTGATAAACACAAGAGTAAACTTCAACTTAGTTTATTCATTGATATGAGAGGTGTATAAATAGATACAATTGAGAGAGACTAGCACTAGCTTCACTTCGATGTGGGCGCAAGCATGCAAAAGTAAAAGTAAAAGTAAAAGCTATGTCTAGACATATTAATTGTGTCTATGACATAAAGTAATAGGTCCAATTGTTTATATGTATCACAGATATGTCTTTTATAATAAAGTGACATATCCGCTTTCCTAGAGCCAATAAAGCCGAATGAGGTGCGTAATATCGGTAATAGCGAGAGAACCATGCCCGCCGGAGCTTGTTTGAGACCATAGAGCTTGTTTGCCATGCGACTGCGTTTCAGCGGCAAACATAATTAGGATGATCCGGATGGGCAAAGCCCGGGGGTTGGGCCATATAAACCGTCTCTGTAAGGTTGCCATGAAGAAACGCATTTTGAATGTCAACTTGGCGAAGTGGCCAACCCTATGAAATAGCAAGTGATAACAGAACGCGAATAGTAACAGGCTTAACAACCGGGCTGAAGGTTTCAGTGTAGTTAATACCTTCAGCTTGATGAAAGCCTTTAGCCACAAGCCGGGCTTTATGTCGCTCAATATGACCATCCGCATGAAGTTTAGTACGAAACAGCCATTTATTCCCAACGACATTCATGTCGGGACGGTAGGACACAAGGTCCCACGTGTTAGTACGAAGTAAAGCATTAATCTCGTCTTGCATGGCATCATGACACACCCTATGTTTAACGGCTTCGGTGTAGGAGGTGGGTTCAGATGAAGAGGCGGTGGCGGTAAGGGCTTTTGGTAAAGGGTAGCGAATAAAATCCGGGTTATGTGTGGGTTTGAGTGTTTGGGTACGAGTGCGGGTGGTCATAGAGTGATGAGTAATAGGTGGGGGGGCGGAGGCGAAGAGGAGGGCGAAGGTGTTTGGTTGTCGGGTTGAAGGGAAAGGGTGGGAGCGGCAGGGGGTGGGGGTGAAGAGGAGGAAGGGGACGTGGGTGGAAGGGCTAACGTGGTATTTTTAGTGGTGCGAGGGGCCGTAGGATGAGAGGGTAGGTATAATGGGAGGGGTACGGTGGAGGTGGTGGGTGGCGGGGTGGAAATGGTTGGTGTGTAGGGAAAGACGTGTTCATCAAAGACAACATGGCGGGCAACGTAGAAACGACCGGTGGAAAGATCAAGGCACTTATAACCATGGTGTGAAGGACTATAACCAAGGAACACACAAGTTTTTGAGCGAAAGTCAGTTTTGTGGCGATTGTAAGGCCGAAGGTAAGGCCAACAAGCACAACCAAAGGTATGAAAGAAGGAGTAGTCGGGGGTGCGGTGATAGACAAGCTCAAACGGGGATTTGTTGTTAAGAACTCGGGAAGGAAGACAATTAATGATATAGGTGGCGGTGACAAAGGCATCTTCCCAGTAAGGCAAAGGAAGATTCGAATGAGCAAGGAGGGAAATACCAACTTCAGTGATTTGGCGATGCCGACGTTCAATGGCACCGGCCTGTTCGTAGGTATGAGGTGCAGATCGACGATGCTGAATGCCCAAGTGGGTTAAGGTACGAGCAAAATGGCGGTATTCGCCGCCCCAGTCGGTTTGAATGGCCTTAAGTTTGGAATTAAATTGACGTTCTACAAGCGCTAGAAAGTTTGGAAAAATAATTTCAACATCAGATTTGTGTTTTAAAGGATAAAGCCATATGTATTTGGTAAAGTCATCAAGAAAACTAACATAATACGAATTTCCATAAATGGATGACTCAGTAGGTCCCCAAACATCCGAGTAAATTAAATCTAAAGGCGAAGTAGAGGTAAAATCTGAAGTATATAAAGTATGACGATGACTTTTTGAAAGTTGACACGGAGCACAAACCGCTTCCGGTGGTTTATTAGGAAGTAAAATATTTAAAGTACATAGAGCTTGACGAAGAACATGGTGGGAGCAGTGACCAAGAAGGTGATTCCATGGAGTGGAGGAGTGGGCCGTCGAGTGATGAGCTTGGACAGGACTACGAGGAGGGTCGTTGAAGTGGTAGAGGCCATCGTGGACAGATCCTTTAAGAAGAGTGGTGTCCGAAAGATCCTTCACAAGAAAGAAAGAATCATGAAATTCAAAATAAACAGAGTTGTCTGCACAAAAACGTTGAACTGACAATAGATTTTTGGTTAACGCAGGGGAGATAAGAACATTAGAAAGGTGGTCCGTGTGCGGAGGTGAGTAAAATTTAGATGAGCCAGAGTGAGTGATAGGCAAACCTGAGCCATCGCCAACGTGGACTTGATCAGTGCCCTCATAAGGTTCAGAATTAATGTTTAGATTGCGAAGGTCGTTGGTAAGGTGATGTGTGGCACCGGTGTCGGGAAGCCATTCAGAATTAGGGTTGTAGTTCGGGTGCGTAGCATATGCTTGAGGTGGACGTGGGTTACGGGTGGTGTTATTTGGGGGTGGAGTGGCTGCAGGGTCTGCAGATTCGCTATACCTGTAATAACACACATGGGCAGTATGCCCTACTTTCGCACATATTTGACAAATAATAGAAGGGTCGTTACCAGTGTTGTTTTAGCGTGAATTACCATGTCCGCGACCACGACCGCCACGACCTCGATAATTGGGTGAATGACCTCTGCCACGATTAGAGTTGTTGTGATTGGAGCCACTATTATTCCCATAATTATTATTTCCATAATTGCCACTATTATTTCCAGTTGAACGAACGTAATTAGCCTGAGGTGGTGGAGCAGCAGTCGGGGACGCGAGCAGAGAGGGCCGGTGACGCTGAATTCGTGACTCGGTGGTGAGAAGAGATGCATAAAGCTCATCGGGGGTAATCGACTCTTTTTGAGTCACCATGGTATCCAGTGAATCATATTCATGCCCGAGGCCGGCGAGCAGGTAGGTTACGAAATCATCGTCGGAAAGAGGGTGACCAGCCATATGTAATTCGTCCGAAAGATTCTTGAGTTTGAAATAGTATTCAGACGTAGACAATTCGTGTTTCCGGGTGGAGGCCAATTCAGTACGGAGTTGGACCAATTTTGCGCGGCTTTGAGATGCAAACGATGTCTGCAATGCCGTCCAGATTGCGGCGGAAGTGGTTGCGGTATACACTTGGAGCAGTACTTCATCGGATAGTGACGAGGTAATGGTGGAAAGGATCATCTGATCCGTCTTGGTCCAAGCTGCAAGGTCGTTTTCATAGTCAGGGTTGTCTTCAAGTTTTCCGTCGGCGTTGAGGAGCTTCGGCAATGGAGGAGCGATCGAGCCGTCGATAAAACCGTACACGCCCTGGCCTCGTAGATAGGGTAGAAGCTGCGCTCTCCAGAGGTTGTAGTTTAGGCGTGTCAGTTTGGTTATATGAATGGAAGATCGGGGAGTAAACGTTGGGCAGTAGTGGTGGAGCTCTCATCATCAGACATGGTGAAACTTGGAGGAGGGATCGGCTAGGGGTTTTTTTTTAAGAAGAAGAAGGCTGCGCAGGGTTTGTGGGATGATGGATCAAGGCTCTGCTACCATGTGGTAATTGAGTATTGTATTGATATGTCAAAGTATTACAAGGTTACAATATATATACTAGTACAAGGGATACAAAAGTAAATACACATTAACTAGGTATTGTTAATTATATCTTCAACAATAGATAAGAGTGTGCCAGTACGCAGAAAGGTTGAACTTCTACCGTTAATTATATCTTCAACAATAGATTTTCCATTCAACATTTATTGTGTTTTTCCTGTATCTATCGTTATTTATTAAGGAATGAGCGAATAAATACAATATTGCATAATTATAAACTAAGAGTTTTCGAATCATTTTGGCATTTAAATTAAAAATTAACCCATATCCTTAACATGCGTGTTTTTTGCAACTGTATCAGTTATTTTAGAACGGATGGAGTAGTAACAATGTGTATGAATAAATTGTGACATTATTCTGTTACCACATTATGCTTTTCTATCATGTTTTATCTATGAATGAACTTTATTTTATTTGATTTAACTGAGTTCGGGTTGGTTTCAAAAAAAAATTAGTTACCGGTTTGATTGGAAAAATTGTATCCAAACCAAACCAAAATTATATGAAATCCAATAATTTGGATTGAATTGATCAATTCAGTTATTTGGTATAATAACAAGTTTATGACTATGAGTAACTATCTCGTCTGATTTATATTTTCACTCATCTCGTAGGACAATATGAGTGAAGACCCTTGTGTTTATGGTTTAACAATTTAACAAAGGGCAATTCTAAAGGCATACTCTCGTAATTACTTCGAAACCACATTTTACATGCAATTTTTACATATTAATATGATACCGAAAGTAAAAATGTGAGTGCCTTTAGAATTGCCCTTCAACAAAAAGCAAAATGTCAAAATAAAAATGGTAAGAGTGACTTATTTAGGGCAATTTTCTTGGAAACCGGACAAAGACAAATTCCACTTAAAATCTGAAGTGAAAGAGGGAAAAATGATGTTTAAATATATCTTTTCAGTGTCTCTTGTAATATAAGTTATTTAATTTTTTTATTTATATTATAATATAAATCATTCTACAGAGGGGAGTTGAGACAGATTGCCCACACTCTTAATGTATAAAGAAATAAAGTTGCGCATTTACTAGCACCAATTGGTTTTAGAACAACCAATAAGCGTTTGATCTTAACATGGTATCAGAGTCAGAGGTCATGAGATCGAACCCTGGTTGGAACAATATTTAAAATAAAATAAAAAAATTGTACAAGTGTTGGGACAGATTATCCACACTTGAGGGGGGTGTTGTGAGAGATTGCTCACACTCTTGAAAAAAAATTTGTGCAAGTGTTGGAAAAATTGCTCACACTCTTAAATGATAGGAAATCAATTAATCATTTATTACTTATTTATTTATCTTATCCCTAATTTATTAATAATCCAGTTGTTTTTCAATACTTTATAACCATTTGAATAATGGTAGTCAAAAGACATTTTAGGTATTTCTCATTAACATTTAAGTCATTCGACTATTTTCATAATTTATGAGAAAATGTTTGACCGACTTATATTTTGAAACGGATATACTAATTTGAAAATGCATTAATTAAACCCTAAATTTGTTAAATTATCTCTGAAAAATGCCGAATCACACTAAATAGGGAAAGAAAGAAAGAAAATGGATGAGCAAAAATGATTCAACCAAAACATGAGAAATCAAAGGGACGGAGGTTGTGTAGGTATTTCTTCTCAGCCACTACCTCCGTACGTTTCAAAATATAAGTCAGTTTAGGTTTTTTCACACGGATTAAAAAAAGTGGTCAAGTGTTTTTAATTTTAATTGTAAAAGTCTTGAATATCATTTGATTACTATTAATGTAATAGTTGTAAATATATGAATGTATAAGAAATTAGGGGTAAAAGAAAGAAAAGAGTAATAAATATATTTTAAATAGACTTATATTATGAGACAAATTCAAAAAGCTAAACGAACTTATATCTTGACAGATGTACTACCTCCGGTCCAAAATATAAGTCATCCTATAATTTTCACATTGATTAAGAAAATAGTTAAATGTAATTAATGTATGGATAAAATGTCTAATATACCCTTTGACTATAATAAATGCAACAACTGTAAAGTAAATAAAAATGGTTGGATTAATATAAATTAGGAGTGATGTGGCGTGAACTATCAGGGTGGCGGTAACGGCTGTGCCGTGTGGATATCTGCCTATTTCGGTATGATTTCTCCGGTAGGATGGGTGGTGGTAACGGTGGTCGGTATGAAATATATGACGTTTCCGGCGATAATAAAATATGAGCTCAGATTCGACAAATTGACAAGGTTTGGCCTGTTTTCATTCATTATTGGGTTGATTGTGAGTTACACATCGCTTCTATTTATAGGCACCGGGCTAATGATGATTATGCTAATGATTATAAGACCTAAGTACAATTAAGCATAAACGTGATCCCAGACGAAGGCGTGATGTTTCACCCCAAAGCCGTCAATCCTCTAGGCGAGTTCATCAAGGGCCATGCGGCGTCGGGCAAGAGGATGCATGTTTTTGGGAGTTGAGTCTAGTTGGCCTTGATAGTTGAGAAGGCTATATGCACTGATGATCTCCGGGTAATCAAAGTCCGACCTTGATTCGAAGTAATGTTGAGGGAGCAGATAGATTGGTCAGCTAGCGGCATGCATCCGGCCTGGCAGCAAGCCGGATGGAGATGGAGCAGGGTTAATGGAGTATGATGTGACCTCCGATCGGATCGGACCCGAGTCCGTGAGACCGTATGCGGGTTCCCCATATCAATGGCCCCCTACTCCGTGCATTGCCAATTTTCTCCGAAGGAGTTTTATAGTGTAAGGCATGGAGTAGAGTTTGTTAGCGCTTTTGTCGGTGATATGTTCCGATTAACTTCCCGGGAGGAATTTGGCGCCGACTTTGATCGTCGTCGGCTTTGAATCAAATCCTTTAGATTCTGCGTGAAGTGCTGTGCTGAGACACGGACGCGTTTAAAGCCGGGGACGGCCAAGTATTCGTGGCAGTTAGAGGCGTGGCCTCGATTTTGCGATGGACATGATGGTTGATGTGATGAGCTGCGGTTGCTGATTGGTTGGCAACGCTTCGTTCTTCACGCCTCATGATTATTTTTGGATTTCGAATTTTCAGACATGACGGTTCAGTTTCCCACCCCTGGTACTGTCTATAAATAGAGGGCTACCTCCTCACTTATATACTTTTGTGAAAACCGCTGCCATTTTAAGATAATTTTCCGGCGAGTTAGCGATTTTCCGGCAAAGATTCAAATGTTCGACGGTGGTTTCCGGCCGTTTCTTCAAGCAAAAATCCACAGACACCTGCTCTTTGCCCTATTTATGGGTATGCCTTCAATGGATCGATAGCTCTTTACATGATATATGCACCATAGCTAACCTTTTATGCGAATTTTTGTTAGATTTTGCAAACCCTTGGGGAATTTTTGCTTTGAAGTCCCCTCTTTTCGTATTGGTGCTTCCAGATTTACTGTCTTTGTTGCCATGTATTCTTCTTTTTGTTGATTTAAGGGTGCATTTAGATCTTGTTTCCGTATGATGTACGGGCTCTAGCTTGTTTTTCGTTTCCCGGCGAAGACAGAGGAGGGGCAAGGTGTCGAGATCATAACATACTCGTTAATCTCAGCCCGACTTCATAGTCTAGGTGATAACTAATCCACCTCGCCCTTATGCTTTCAGGATGTCTACTGAATCGGCTACCGAGAGCGATATTGTTGCGCATGGCTATGGATCCGGAGGTGAGGCCGAGGAGGCCTCCTCATAGCAGGATCGGATTGAACAAGATCAACCCGCTACAAAGGTAAGGGTGAGCGACAGAGGTAGATCCGTTGTCAATAAACCCACCGATGTGGCCAAAGGGAAAGGTAAAATGAAGGAGGAGGAGAAGATCCCTCCGAAAACCCGCTCTGCCGCAGCCCTTCAGGAACTTGCGAATCAAAAAGCCTTTGATAAGGAGGCTGAGTGGATGTGGAAAACCTTCAAAGACAGCCATGAGTATACGAATTCGCTGACGGCCTTCGACATCCCGCATCATTACAGGTTTACCCGGTTTGAGAAAGAAGAAGACCGGAATGTGACCAAGGTCTGTGGTCATGATTCCAAAGACTTCATATGGCTACACTACGACCATTTTTTCACCAGCTTTCGGTCCCCGTTTGATCCGTTTTTCGTTGAATTCCTATGGGAGTTTAGCGCCTTGCCTTGCGATCTCACTTTAGGAATAGTGAGGGTCATTATGACGTTCATCATGATCTGCAGGTTGTTGGGTAAAGAGCCTTTCATGCCGGTATTGTTTAACTTTTATTCTTTCTCGAGGCGTGGGATAGATGGTCAACTCGCTCCACGCAAACTCAAATGTCATTTACTTTCGATCTTCCCGATCGGGTGAACTCATGGAATGTGAGGTGCATGCGGGTCGAGTCGTCGGTGGGTTGGCCCTTTCCTCACTATCCAGCCAACTCAACCAAAAAAGCCGAGGATGTGGAATTGGGAAAGCTTGATGAGGGCGAGGCAAAGTTCATCAAGGAGCTATATAAGCTTTTGAGCTATGATACCAAACGGAGTACTCAAAAACGGGCTTTCAATTGGCGCCGTCTTCTAGAGGTTACTGAGGGGTCCTGTCGAGCAGCTGGGATATAGGGATCAGATGTTGGAGATCCTTTAGTCAACGTGGTCCATGTTGACTGTGACCCGGCTTGGATTGGTGACTTTCATATTAATGGATGTCTGCCCTCTGTTTGCGGGGCTTGTCAAGGGGATCCTAGCCGTAGACCTCCGAGTAAAATTTCATTGTCTACTTTGCTATTATTCACTTTGCTTACTGCCTTTATTATTTACGTATTCTGGACTTAACCAATCTTTGTTTTTGTAACGATGATAAATCCCACGAAACAAAGGAACGATGCCATTGCCAAAAAGAGAGCCGCGGCTGTGGCTAGAGAAAAAGAACTCAGGGCCCTTCAGAAAACTATTCTGCCTGCAGTTGATGAAGAAACTGATATTGGTGAGGCTAATGTGGAGGCGCAACCTGAGCCCTCAGTCCACCGAGCTCGTGAGAAGGGGATTGTAATTAGAGCCTCTGCTACTGAGAAATGGGCTCGTGAGGTCACTGTTGAGAAGCCTGTGAAGAAGATAAGTGGTGAGGCCGCAAGCGCCTCGGGGGCTATTATTCTGGATAGCCCTGAGAAGGTTGTTGAGTCGACAGTTATGTCGGCTCCGAAAAAGACCCAGGCTGAAGGAAAGTCAACCCTCTAAGTCCTCTGCTCCTTCCCCCGATCAAAGTACTATTCCAGATCTTTGGGGCGTAAGTAGCTCCAGCAATCCTCCGGATGAAGCCCAAATTGAAAAAGGGAAAGACGTCGTTCCCTCGACCTCCGCTCAAGGACTTGTCATAGGGGAAGTCAATCCTCGCTATACAGAAGGCTCGTCAATGTGGACTCGCACCGATTTCAAAAAACCAACCGACAAAGTTGAGACCACCTTGTTGGGCAACGTGATCGGCTCCGTTCCTCGTCTTCAAAATTTCCCATTGCCCCGTCCTGACGAAGTACGGATGGAGATCAGTCGTGGCGTTACGGATCGGATTTATATGGCCGATCAGGTGGATTCCCAGAGTGGCCTCTTGAAGTTGATCGACGATCTTCCTGCGATTGCTGGAGATGCTTTTTGCGTGGTAAGCTTTCAATTTTGTTTTCTCAGTATTTTCTTCCATTTTTCCCATATGTTTTTAACTGGTGTCCCTTTCAACTGGCCACTGTTGTGAAGCAAGCCACTAGGATGTGTAAGGAGGAAACTCATGGGAGAATTCAAGCTGTCGGTCAGGTGAAGAAACTAGAGGCCAATCTCGATCATACTGTCCTGGAGCTTGGAACCGCAAATAGCCGTCTCACTGAGCTAGAAAAGAGAGCTGTTGAGGAAAAAGCGGCCGATGAGTTAGAGCTGGCTAAGATGAGGACTCTCCGTGAACAGGACGAAGCCAAAATAATCGTCATGACCAAAGAGTTCGAAGATACGGTCGACCGAGCTAAGCGGGCCTGGAAAGAGGAGCAAGAGAGAACTGCGGCACTACAAAAAGAGTTCGCGGACTACAAGGCCGTGGAGGCTGTGAGGAAGGAGGCTATAAGACGTTAGGCCGTCTCCGATTTCAAGAGCTCTGATGAGTATAAGGAAACTCTTAGCACTTTGAGCCTGGAGAACTTTGACCGTGGCTTTTATCATATTGCCTGATGTATTAAGTCCGCTCAAAGGGAGGCGGGCCTGAGTTTGGATGTGCTTCAGGAGTGACAGACTACTGATCCCTACACTCCGACTCTTCGTGCCCTGCATGCTGAAGTTCTGTTTGCTGATGAAGAGATGCTGCTGGAGCTTTAGAGTGGAACCCTACGCCCCGGGCCCCAGTGAACTTGCGGGATATGATTGAAGAAGCTGCTCGAATTGAAGATCATGTCTTAGAGATTGAGGCCGCTACGGTGTCGGAGACCGAAATGTACGAGAACCTACTGGTGCAAGTTCCGACTTCACAAGGCACGTCCGATGCTCCTACTCAGCCTTAGCTTCTTTTATTGTACTTCTTTCTAAACATTTGTAATCATTTGTAGAAACTTTAATGATCCCATTTTGTACTTGTCTTTTGGCGGCTATGTTTGAAGCCGGAAATCAACTTAGAAAGTAATCAACTTTTTGAGATAAATTTTGCAAGTGTCCGGACCCCTTATACACAGCGGGCTCTAGATGATTGAACCAGGTGTGTATAAGTTTTAACTCATGAATCAAAAAATGTAACATGCGGCCCCATTGTTTCGGGCATGGCTATCCGCAGGTCTTGGTCGAAACAACTCGAGTTACTTCATTTAATTCCCTCGGAAGTGTAAGAGTCTTGCTCTGACATGTTTCTTTATGATTGCTGCGCTTTGATATTTGTGACCTTTATTGTCGACTCAGTAACTGATCGAGCATTGAAAGAAGCTATGATATCTCTTTATCCTTTTTGGATTTTTGAATTTGAAAAGAATCATTCCCCTCCGTTAGATTAACCTGATCAGGACCGTAGGTCCTCCTGGCTCTTCCTATAAAAGGATTGTTGAGCCACTGTATTCACTTATATGTGAAAATTGTGAGCTTCTCTTCGCCAACAAAATTCGCAGCTCTGTCTTCCGTATATTCATCCTTCCACTACTCACTCACCCTTATTTTTTACCTCGTCCAATGAAGTGTTGGCGAATTTTTGGGTGTATTTCAATCGGTGTCCCTTGCTGATTGAAAGGGGCTTGAATCGGAGCAAAATAAACGGAGGATCTCGGCTCCGTATCTCCTTGCCTGGTTGGGAAGACCTGGTGGCCTAGCCCTCCGGTCGCTATAATACGACGGTGGTACGAGAGTTTTACTCGGCTCTGTCCGAGGTGGGGTCTAGATGGCCACTAAACTTTGTGCCTGTTCGAGGAGTTGCGGTCTCCTTTACTCCGGCCGTCATCAACAACCTCTTCCATCTTCCCCACTTTGACCCCGCCCTTCATTACGATCAGGCCTGGGCTTTGGACAAAGATGAGGTCTCCCAGCACGTGCATCAGAACGGAGCTCTTCACTACTTGTTCCCTGAGTCGTGGGAGTTTGCCTAAGAGGGGGTCGCATCCAAGCTGTCTCAGAATGCACAGGAATGGAAGCGCTTCATCAACACTCGTGTGTTTCCTACTGAAGATTTCAAGGAGGTTACCGTGGAGGAGGGTCTACTATTGCATGTCATTGCCACCCCATCTGTAAATATGGACTGTGTCTCTTGATGCATCACGAGGCGGTGTCCTTTGCTATTGGCATGAAGCATGGTCTCTCCATTCCGTTTCCTTGGCTAATTTCCAACCTTTGTTCTGCTCTGGTTCCTACTTGTCCGTCAGACGAGTATCTTCCCTGGCAGAACATTGAGTTCGATGAAATCCTATCCGGGTCCTCCCTTGATCCCGGTCTTTTTTCTGATGACGAGGATTCGTCGCATTTTTCGCTCCAATACTTACCATTGGCTTAACCTCGATCCATTTGGTAAAGTAATACACGGCTACAATGACAAGTTTTCAGCCTCCTCTTCCCGGTGGGAATGGTCCGATCAAATCAAACCCCCACGTGTCAACTGGCCAAGCTGAGATGACAATACTTTGTTCAACGGATGGTAGCCTCGGTATGTCCGCGTGTATCTGACATTCAGGGCATTCCCTGATGAGTTTTTCAGAGTCTTGCATGATCGATGGCCAATAGTACCCGGCGGTTATTACCTTTTAGGCTAGAGAGCGACTCACAGGATGACCTCCGCATACTCCTTGATGCAAATCTGCCAGAATTTTTTTGCTTTCCTCTTTATGGACACATCTGAAAAACGGCCTAGTGAAAGATCTCCGGTATAGTATCACGTCGTCAAGAATATACCTAGCCACTTGCCTTTTAAGAGCACGATCTTTGTCTGTGTTTGCGGGCAAAGCACCTGTTTCGATATATGCTCGTATATCATCCATCCAGCACAGAGTCTGAATTGGTATATGGATGTCCATGATCTCTGATTTTTCAATTGCTCGGACGGAACGATATTCCACCATTATTGACGGGTCGGAAATCAGTTCCTCCAAGGATAACCTTGATAGATAATCAGCTTTTTCGTTGTCCTTTCTACCGATTCTGGTGAACTCGCAATAGTCAAAGTATCGCTTTATTTGTTGGACAATCTCACGATATTTTTCTAAGATGCCACATCGTGTCTCGTATCCCCCTGAGATTTGTTCGACAATAAGCTGAGAATCGCAGTACACATGAACATTGCATACCTTCATTTCCCTTGCTAAGTCGAGTCTGGCAATCACGACCTCTTACTCTGCCTGATTGTTTGTTGCCATGAATTCAAATCTCAAAGCCTTTTCTGTTATGCCTAGTTGGGATAAAATGACCCCCGCTCCGCTTCCATTTTGGTGGAAGCGCCATCGACGTACAGGTGCCAACAGTTGTTGGGCTTTACAGTTTCACTTGTGAGTTCCGGCACGGGTAGATCGTCTGAGCGCTCTGAGGTGAAGCTGGTTTCTGCCAGGAAATCGGCTAAGGCTTGAGCCTTGATTGCCTTTCTGGGTTGGTACTGGATGTCGAACTCTGTAACTTCGATAGCCCATCGGAGCAAGTGAGGTCGGGCTTGTGGAGTATTTGTCATAGAGGGCTATCTGTCATGACTATGATTGTATGCGAGGTGAAGTAGCCTCGTAGCTTCCGAGCTGCTATCACTAGCGAGTAAGCCAGCTTTTCCACATTGAAGTATCGACTTTCCACCGGACTGAGCGCTTTGCTAACGTAAAAAATGGGTTGTTGTAGGACTCCGATTTCCTTTATCAGGACATCCGCTATGGCCCAGTCAGATGTTGCCAAATACTAGAATAGAGTCTCCCCCGTGAGGGGACTGACCAGAAGGGATGGTTTTCCGAGATATTCCTTGAGGGCCTGAAAGGCCTTGGATCATTCCTCATCCCAAGTGAATGATTTGCTACCCTTGAGGACGTTGAAGAAATGCAAGCATTTCTCGGCAGATTTGGAGATGAATCGACCCAAAGCTATGATCCGGCCGTTAAGTCTCTGCACTTCTTTAATCGTGGTAGGCTCTCGCATGTTGAGTAATGCCTGAATCTTCTCGGGGTTAGCCTCTATACCCCTGTGACTTACCATAAATCCTAGAAACTTGCCCGCTCCAACCCTAAATGTACATTTGGCTGGGTTGAGCTTCATTGAATGTCGACGCACATTTTTTAATGTTTCAGCAAGATCGGCGGCGTGTCCCCCGATTGCTGATTTTACAACCATGTCGTCTATGTAAGCTTTCATATTTCGACCGATCTATGAACTACAAACCTTATTTACCATTCTTTGATAAGTTGATCCTGCATTTTTCAACCCAAAAGGCATCATTTCGTAGTAGTAGAGCCCTCCCGCGGCTCTAAAAGCCATTTTTTCTCTATCGGCCTCTGCCATCCCGACCTGATGGTATCCAGAATACGCATCCAAAAAACTATATGTTTCAAAACCGGAAATGGAGTCGACTAACCTGTCAATTTGGGGAAGCTAATAAGGATCCTTCGGGCAGGATTTGTTTCTATCCGTGAAGTCTATGCACATTCTCCACATGCCGTTATGTTTTTTTTGACCATTGCTACATTCGAGAGCCAGGTGGGATATGCCAATTCTTTAATGATTCCTGCTTACATGAGTTTGCCGACTTCAACCTTGATGGCGGCCTCCTTCTCGGGGGTGAATTTTCTGGCGCATTGTTGAATTGGCTTGTAAGTGGAGTCTACGTTCAAATAGTGTAACGCGACCTCAGGTTCAACACCTCTCAAGTCATTTACCAACCATGCGAAGGCGTCTATGTTAGCCTTTAATTGAGCAATTAAAGACTCTTTCTCTACCGTAGGTAGACGAACCCCTATCTTGACTTTTTGGTCAGGGTAAGCATCGTTAATGATCACCTCAACCAGCTCGCCGTCAGCAGTAAAGTCATGCTCATCTCTGACCTGTAAGGTCTCACATTCAACTTCGGAAGGTGTCATCTCCCTTACCATATTCAATAAGCTTGTTCCTGCCGCATCCGGCTGATCTATGCGGGCTCGTTTGCCTCTGCCCGTGAGGTGTGAATGTACGTGAGCACTATCGTGGGCTCACTAACTGAAACCCCAATCATATCATTGATGCACGGTCCAAGTAATAAAAATACTTGATACCTAAATAACACACTAGCAAGAGAACTAGGTTCAATCGTAGTATAGTTAGATAGAGTCAAGGTCGATCCCACAGAGACTCGTCTTAAACGAAATACGACTTATTAAACTAAAAAGAAAATTAAAGGCGGTCTACGACCAACAAATAACGTAGAATAAAAATCGACACAATAGAAACACAAAACCAACAAATACACAACGACACTAAGACACTTATTTTTGTAGGTTTTATAAATAATTGACAAACGATATTGATAACGCTAGTAGTAATTTCTCCCCCATGCTATGTAGATTGACGACGAGACAAAACAAGACATTTAAGATTAATTATTTTGACTACGGGAGTCATCCCCTAAAATAGATCTAGCTCCGGTTAGGCCATCTAGATCATCGTGTCTCCATTACGTGACTTCACATTTTTAGTCTCCATCTCATATAACTTATGACACAATTACGAAACTAGGGATGCCGGCATAAACCGTAACCTCATCTAAGCAACATTCCTATGATTAGGCATACTTCTTAGACACCGATTCAATCTATGTCCTAAATAACAATCACTTTTTAGGTCTCATATTAAATTACGATGACAAATAATTAAGTTGATCAAGTTTAATTACTCGTTTAAATTACAAAGAAGAGAACCTGACGTAGTCGAAGCCGTTCACAGACAAATCAAGAACATCACAGATCTTACTACCAACGAGACATAGACTCGCTGCCAGTAAGCTCAGATCTGAACCAGATTTTCTCGTGAAACGTCTTTTACGTCTCAGATCTACATCAACATGGGTTCGTAAATTAACTACATAACGAAATCAATACACAAACGACTACTCCATAACGAAATAAATTAGATCTACGAATAAAGATTGCATAATTGAGTAGACATTACCCTCGAAGACGAGGGTGATTCCCACTCTTCGATACGATCTCTAACCGGAGATTCTAACGACTCCGTAATGAACGAACATAAAATAAAGAAAACATATATTGAAAATAAAAACAATGTTGTGAATTGTATTCTAGAGTATTTCTAAGGTATTTCTATGGTGTAAATGGCGTGTAATGCACCCCTTTATTTATAGGGGTTCAAGCTAATTAAGAGATATACTTCAAAATATCAAAATAAATAAGAGATAACTCCCGGCCGATCTCAAAATAATAAGGTGCGCCCCCCCTTTATGCGTCCCCCACAAATTTGGCGGCATCTTGGACTGGTTTGCCGGCTTTGTTCCTTCTTTATTTTTTATCCGGTAGATGGTCCTCCACAAATAAACAAATACAAATAAAAGGGAACAAACAGGTATGAAAGCGTCATGCTTATCCAATCTTTATCTTCAATGCATCCGGATTTTCTTGGATTTATCTTATAATTTAATTCTTCCACTTGTATTTATCCTCCAAAAATTATCCCAATCTACAAAATAGATATTTATCCCAAAGTAAATCATATTTAAATAAAAACGGATAAATACCATATTATATAATAAAAACGGATAAATATCAAATTATATCCTATAAATGGATAAATACCAAATTATATCTTATAAATCAAATAACATTAAATAATCAATAAAAACATGTGATTTAATATAAAATATATATTATTAATCCCGATTTAAGGATAATGTTGATGACTTTTACGGGTATAATTTGACCGTCATCAACTACCCCCCACTTAGACTTTGATCGTCCCGAACAAAGCATCAATAAGTCATTCCCCAAGACAACATTTCCCATGGTCAAATCATACTTATACAAGAAACTCGAGTCAACTCATACCTTCCATGCTCATAAGGTATCCATTATCCACTACTCGTCATGAATCGAAGTGATGTGTGCATGTGCATTTGGTTTTATATATTCGTGGCAAGATTAAAGTTTATGCTAACTTCGCAGTCTTAACCTACCAACATCAGCATTCCCACTTCTTAAGCCTCGCAATGGTTAAAGTCATGGTGCAATAAGCAAGAGTGTCATCCATAAGGTTTTTGGACTTGGAGACCGAGAAAAATACTCAAGCCTTTTAAAAATTTGAATTTTTTCGCATTTCCGTAGTTTCAAGCTTTAACACCTCTCAAGAAAGAAACTTACTTTAAAAGTAAAGTATGCATTGCAAGAATCCCTCTCTCACGGATTAGTGGAAGCATTGAATATTACCACAAGCGCAAAGCTACTTTGGTAATGTTACTACAAGCCCAGTGTTTATTGTTGAAACACAGATAATTCTCAAGCTTATTACTCCGCTTAGATGGCTAGAAGATAAGAATACATCAGCAGATAAATCTCGACTCTAGGTCTGCATAACCAATCATCTACACAATGTACACATAATTCTTCTTAGTTATTATAATTTGTGCGGAATTCGTCGATTCAAATTGAGTAAGCAAATAATAAATAACTACTTGCACCAGTTGGCATGAATATCCTTAAATTCACATAAGTATAAAATGATCATGTAATCATGCAACTTGGTTCATTTCCTATTAATTCTTTGTATAAGAACTCACAATTCTAAGGGTACGAGATAATTAATTTGGCATTTGTTCAAAAATTTTCATTTTTCACATTTTTCACAGTTTCATTCAATTTTCAATTATAACACATCATGGCTAAGTCTTCTACACCCCACTTAAACTTGGCATTGTCCCCAATGACAAAGAAAAATGAAATTTTTAATAAAAAAGACTTAGCTCTGGAAACGGCTCTCAAGTAGATGCAGAATGTAGTTGTAGACCAAGCACGTCGTGGAGAAGCAATCGAAAACCTGTTTAAGCAAACCAAACAGAAACTCCACGAAACCGTTAATAACATGTCGATGGAAGTTATAAAATAATGTGGCAGTAATTAGTTATAGAATATCCAAAAATAGTTTAAGCCACTTTATTTCATACAACCAATGACACGGAAAACCAAAGAGTTAAAACTACAAAACTCACATGTCGCTATCAAGGAAAAAACCTCGTTTATTCCGAACTTAGAATCGGAACATGGCGAGATGAAAAAAACCTTAACAGTCTCATGCTACTTTATTCAAACAAAACAAAAACAAAAGATAGTTTTCAAGAAATAGTTCTGAGTTTATAGTCGTTAGCTCGACTTAACTCAATGATGGTTTAAGTATAGGTGGGATCTTCAAGAGTGAAGACTTCCTCCTCCTTACCTTGACCAAGACCAACATAATGTTTCACACGGTGGCCATTAACCACAAAAGTGGATTGATCTTTAAGGTTCAATAATTCAACAGCTCCAGAAGGGAAAACCTTACTCACTCGATAAGGGCCATACCATCGTGATTTTAACTTGCCAGGAAAGAGTCTTAAACGCGAATTATAAAGAAGAACCAGATTGCCTTCCTTAAATGTGCAGTCCAATATCTTCTTATCATGAAATTTCTTTGTGCGCTCCTTAAATATTTTAGCATTCTCATAAGCTTCCAGATGAAACTCCTCCAGGCGAGTCAACTCTAACAACCTTCTTTCTCCAGCTAAACTCTCATCAAAATTCAGCATACGCGTAGCCCGCATGGCACGGTGTTCCAGTTCAACCGGTAGATGACATGCTTTTCCAAAAACAATCTTATAAGGAGACATACCAATAGTCGTCTTATAAGCAGTTCTATAAGCCCATAAAGCATCATCTAATCGCAACGACCAATCTTTTCTAGTCGTATTAACAGTTTTCTCCAAAATGCGCTTTATTTCTCGATTTGTAACCTCAACTTGTCCACTTGTTTGAGGGTGATAAGCAGTAGCTAACTTGTGTCTAACCCCGTACTTAATCATCAACTTTTCAAAAGGCCTATTGCAAAAATGGCTTCCATTATCACTTATAATGGCACGAGGGGTTCCAAACCGCGTAAAAATATTTTTCTTTAAGAACTTCAGTAAAACCTTCGCATCGTTAGTAGGCGAAGCAATGGCCTCAACCCATTTGGACACGTAGTCGACTGCCACTAAGATATAGCGGTTGGACAAAGACGAAGTAAAGGGTCCCACAAAATCAATACCCCAAACATCAAAGAGTTCCACTTCCAGGATATTCTTCAGTGGCATTTCATTCCTTCTTGAGATATTTCCCATCATTTGGCAAGAATGACAAGATTTAGCATATTGATACGCATCTTTGAATAAGGTCGGCCAGTAAAAACCACATTGGAGAACTTTCGCAGCAGTCTTATCTCCTCCATAATGTCCCCCGGCCTCATAAGCATGGCAATGTCTAAGGATATCATACATCTCTTCTTCCGGCACACATCTCCTAAAGACATTGTCGGATCCTAGCTTAAACAAATAGGGTTCTTCCCAATAATAGTGCCTAAGATCCTTGAAGAATTTCTTTCTTTCTTGGGGGTTGAGATTCGGTGGCAAGTATTTCGCGGATAGATAATTCACAAAGTCTTTAAACCATGGTTGTTTCTTCTCTTTTACAACCTCAATACGCGAAGATACTGCAGCGCAATCATCCTTTCCATGTATGGCCGTGATGGAGAATAATTGTTCATCAGGAAATGTTTCTCCAATCTCGGTCATTGGCTCATTTTCCTCAATTTGTAGGCGGGAAAGATGATCCGCAACCAAATTCTCAGATCCTTTCTTATCACGGATTTCTACATCAAATTCTTGCAATAGTAGAATCCATCTCAATAACCTTGGCTTGGAATCTTGTTTGGCTAAAAGATACTTCAGAGCCGTATGGTCAGTCCAAACAGTGACTTTAGATCCTACTAAATAAGATCTAAACTTGTCAAAAGCAAAGATAACAGCCAGAAGCGCTTTCTCAATAGTTGCATATTTCCTTTGAGCAGTATTTAGAGTTCTACTAGCATAGTAGATGGGCCTGAAGATCTTGTCTTTTCTTTGTCCTAAGGTAGCACCTACAGCAGTATCGCTTGCATCGCACATCAACTCAAAAGGTAGATTCCAATCAGGCGCAATCAGAACGGGTGCAGTAATAAGTATGCTCTTTAACGTATTGAAAGCTTTCATGCACTCATTAGTAAACACAAATGGCACATCATTGGCCAATAACTCAGTAAGATGTCGAGAGATTAAGGAAAAGTCCTTAACAAACCGACGATAGAATCCTGCGTGGCCAAGAAAACCTCGCAATGTCTTAAGATTGGTTGGTGGAGGTAGTTTTTCAATCACCTCAACTTTTGCTCTATCCACCTTTATGCCGTTCCTTGAAATACGGTGGCCAAGTACTATACCTTCAGTAACCATAAGATGACATTTCTCCCAGTTAAGCACCAGATTCGTCTCCTCGCATCTCTTCAACACTCTTGCTAGATGCGTGAGACATGAATCGAAATCATCTCCAAATACGGAGAAATCATCCATAAAGATCTCTAGGAAATCTTCAACCATATCAGCAAACAGAGAAATCGTGCATCTTTGAAACGTTGCTGGTGCGTTGCACAAACCAAAGGGCATTCTATTATAAGCAAAGGTTCCATATGGACATGTAAAAGTGGTCTTCTCATGATCCTCAGGTGAGATATGAATTTGATAATATCCCGAGTAACCATCAAGGAAACAATAAAACGCATGTCCGCTCAGTTTCTCGAGCATTTGATCAATGAAGGGAAGAGGGAAGTGATCCTTACGAGTGGCATCATTTAGTTTCCTAAAGTCAATGCACACTCTATGACCAGTAATGAGTCTAACAGGAATTAACTCGTTTAACTCATTGGCTTGTACAGTCAAACCTCCCTTCTTCGGAACTACGTGGATCGGGCTAACCTATTCACTATCAGAGATAGGAAAGATGATTCCCATCTCTAACATCTTAATAATTTCATCCCTAACCACGTCCTTCAATTGTGGAGTCAACCTTCTTTGGGGTTGTACAACCGCTTTCTTTGCAGGATCGACGGAGATTTTATGCATGCAGATGCTCGGACTAATGCCTTTGATGTCAGCTATAGACCATCCAAATGCTCCTCGATACTCTCTCAATACTCTTATCAGCTTTTCTTCTTGTATTTCAGTCAAGGCAGAAGAAATGATAAGCGGCAAGGTTTCATCTTGAAGGAATACATACATCAAATGTGCAGGCAGAGGCTTTAGTGTCAGATGGGTAGGAGGCTCTTCTAGCGAGGTCTTTAACTTTTGTCCGGTTAGCTTAAGTTCAAAGAACTTATGCCACGTCGGTCTATGGTAGAATTTCTCAACCTCGGTAGATTTCATCTCCTCAACATGTCCAGGGGTTCCTCTACTACATCCAGGCCATATCACTTTTTCTTCCTCACTCTTTTCATATGGCACTTCATCCGCTAACTCTAGGGTAGCCTCGAGGAATTCCTTAATATCCTCATATTGTTGGAAATCATTGACAAGCTTGTCGATAGAATCCAACATGAAACATGCATCCTCTTCATCGTCAGATGTCTTCATAGTGTCAAGCACGTTGAATGCTATTTCATCCCCATTAACTCTTAACACTAACTCTCCTTTGTAAACATCGATAAGCGTCCTACTAGTGGCCATAAAAGGTCTTCCTAAGATTAGGGGCACTTCGTAGTTAGCTTCCATATCTAGCACAACAAAGTCGACAGGGAACACAAACTTCTCAACTCTTACTAGCACATCCTCAACCCCTCCACAAGGTTCCTTAACTGAACGATCAGCTAATTGCAAAGTAATTGAAGTCTTTTTAAGGTCTTTCATACCTAGCTTTTGAAAAATGGATATAGGCATCAGATTTACGCTCGCTCCTAGATCACACAAGGCCTTGTTCAAACATACGTTACCTATGGTGCAGGGAATGAGAAAACTTCCCGGATCTTTGCACTTAGCGGGTAACTTATGTTGAAAAATGGCTGAGCACTCCTCATTTAGGCAAATGGTCTCTAAATCTAGGAGTTTCCTCTTAGTAGAGACAGCTTCTTTCAAGAACTTTGTGTACTCAAGCATCTCGGCCAGTGCTTCGACTAGAGGTATATTGATGTGTAGCTTTCTAAAGATATCAATGAACTTCTTATACCTCTATCATCAACCTTAGGCTTCGATTTGCGTGGAGGATAAGGTAAGGTTGAAGGATCGACATTAGTGAAAATAGGATACTTATTATTATAAAGCTCAACTCTAGGGCCAGCAGGTTCCTTATAGGTTTCTTTCTCAGGTGAAGTTCCAGAGGTATTTGCTCCCTTGCTTGGCTCACCATCCTTACTTTCTACGGATTTATCTTTTTCTTTCAAAGATGGTGGAGTTACTTCTTTCCCACTTCTAGTCATGATCGCATTCAAATCCTTAGGGTTTTTATCAGTGTTGCTTGGCAATCCTCCAGGAGGTCTAGTTGAGACTTGCTCAGCTAATTGTCCTATTTGGTGAGTGAGATTCTGGACTATGGCTTCTTGATTGGTCACCTTAGAATCGGTCTTCTGACAATATTGGCTGAAGTTAGTGGCTAAATCAGCCATTGATTTTGAAAGTTGTCCCATATTGTCAGTGACGATATTACTCAATTTTTCTATCGCAGCTTCCCAACCAAAAGTTTTAGTTTGCTGTGGCACAAAAGTAGTAGGCGGTTTAGGCCCATTTCCTCCATTAGGGTCACTATATCGTAATCCAGGATGGTTATGATTAGGCTTATATCCTCCCCATTGGTTTCCTGATCCCCCAATATAATTGACTTCTTCAGTACCAGCATTCTCATTTTAAGGTATCACTTCGATTCTAGTCCCTTTCTCTACTCTTGCCATCCTCTCTTGCATTCCATCTACCTTATTGTTGACAACAGTCAGTTATTCAAAGATTTTGGTAGATGCACTATCCTCAAATATGTCAGCGGCCATCTTCACAGTAGCTATGTCATTGCCTCCCCACTGACTATTCATCGCTATTTGCTCCATCTTTCCTTGTGCCTCCTCAGGAGATAAAAGAACAAACGCTCCATTGCTAGAGGCGTCTACTCTAATTTTCTCAGTCTCTCTCAATCCATGGTAAAAGTTTGCATTAAAAGCCAAAGAGAGATATCATGATCATTTCTCATATGAGGACATTTCTTAAATCCTAAGATGTCTTGGCGTAACTTAAAGGTTTTTCCTAAGGGAAAAATACTTATTCATGAATTTTTGCAACAATTGTTCCCAAGTAGTGATAGATCAAAACTCTCTTAGCTTTATCTTTCAAAGTTGTTGCTTAAATCCTAAGATGTCTTGGCGGTGCTAACGATTTCCAAGGTTTTGTCACGTGAACACCAGGAAAATACTTATTCATGAATTTTGCAACAATTGTTTACATTAGTAGTGATAGATCCAAAGATTTTTGTGGTGCTACGATAAGCGGGAATGAATTGCTCAATAGAGAGTAAAGTCGCATTGCTTGGTTTCCATTATTAGCATTTTATCTTTCAAAGTGAAAGGAAAAGCTTTCGGATTGATCGAATGCCTTACATTTCTCGATTGTTCCTGCTCGGGATTAATTGTATGTTTCACGGTGCTAACGATTTCCAAGAAATTTGTCACGTGAACACCAGGATCATTGAAATTTTCTATTTCAGATTATATGGCTCAAGCGGTTCGCTTCGATTTCCGGTAGCGTACTATAAAATGACAAAATAAAACAATTAAAAACTTAAAAGGAACTAAAAATAATAAAACGGAACTAAAACAGACTCTATTCACAATATTTACGAATTTACTTTTAATAAAATAAGCTATATTTGATTTAATGACACGAGTCCCCGGCAACGGCGCCAAAAACTTGATGCACGGTCCAAGTAATAAAAATACTCGATACCTAAATAACACACTAGCAAGAGAACTAGGTTCAATCGTAGTATAGTTAGATAGAGTCGAGGTCGATCCCACAGAGACTCGGCTTAAACGAAATACGACTTATTAAACTAAAAAGCAAATTCAATGCGGTCTACGACCAACAAATAACAAAGAATAAAAATCGACACAATAGAAACACAAAACCAACAAAGACACAACGACACTAAGACACTTATTTTTATAGGTTTTATAAATAATTGACAAGCGGTATTGATAACGCTAGTAGTAATTACTCCCCCATGCTATGTAGATTGACGACGAGACAAAACAAGACATTTAAGATTAATTATTTTGACTACGGGAGTCATCCCCTAAAATAGATCTAGCTCCGGTTAGGCCATCTAGATCATCGTGTCTCCATTACGTGACTTCACATTTTTAGTCTCCATCTCATATAACTTCTAACACAATTACGAAACTAGGGATGCCGGTATAAACCGTAACCTCATCTAAGCAACATTCCTATGATTAGGCGTACTTCTTAGACACCGATTCAATCTATGTCCTAAATAACAATCACTTTTTAGGTCTCATGTTAAATTACGATGACAAATAATTAAGTTGATCAAGTTTAATTACTCGTTTAAATTACAAAGCAGAGAACCTGACGTAGTCGAAGCCGTTCACAGACAAATCAAGAACATCACGCATCTTACTACCAACGAGACATAGACTCCTGCGCGAAGGCTCGGATCTCGACCAGATTTGCTCGTGAAACGTCTTTTACGTCTCAGATCTACATCAACATGGGTTCGTAAATTAACTACATAACGAAATCAATACACAAACGACTACTCCATAACGAAATAAATTAGATATACGAATAAAGATTGCATAATTGAGTAGACATTACCCTCGAAGACGAGCGTGATTCCCACTCTTCGATACGATCTCTAACCGGAGATTCTAACGACTCCGTAATGAACGAACATAAAATAAAGAAAACATATACTGAAAATAAAAACAATGTGGTGAATTGTATTCTAGAGTATTTCTAAGGTATTTCTATGGTGTAAATGGCGTGTAATGCACCCCTTTATTTATAGGGGTTCAAGCTAATTAAGAGATATACTTCAAAATATCAAAATAAATAAGAGATAACTCCCGGCCGATCTCAAAATAATAAGGTGCCCCCCCCCCCCCTTTATGCGTCCCCCACAAAGTTGGCGCCATCTTGGACTGGTTTGCCGGCTTTTGTCATGCTTATCCGATCTTTATCTTCAATGCATCCGGATTTTCTTAGATTTATCTTGTAATTTAATTCTTCCACTTGTATTTATCCTCCAAAAATTATCCCAATCTACAAAATAGATATTTATCCCAAAGTAAATCATATTTAAATAAAAACGGATATATACCAAATTATATAATAAAAACGGATAAATATCAAATTATATCTTATAAATGGATAAATACCAAATTATATCTTATAAATCACATAACATTAAATAATCAATAAAACATGTGATTTAATATAAAATATATATTATTAATCCCGATTTAAGGATAATGTTGATGACTTTTACGGGTATAATTTGACCGTCATCAATCATCTACATAGATTTTCACCTGCTGGTGCGGGATAAAGACAACCATTTGGAATTGTCTTAGTGCGGGTGCTCCAATGATCATGTTATAATTGTACTGAATATCCACCACCAAGAAATTTACCTTTTCTGTTCTGAAAGGTGCGTAGTCTCTCATTTGCACATCTAAGTCAATGGCCCCCTTGATTTGTATATTGTGATTCGTGAAACCCTCAAAGGTGCCATTGTGTGGCCTCAAACTGGGATAACCAAACCCCAATTCTTTAAAACAGTTGTAATATAGAATATCTCTGCATGCCCCGGCGTCTATCATAACTTGGTTGACTCGGAACCTGTTCGTTACCACGGAGATGCTTAGGCATGAGTCCTCGACATTGGTCGCTGTCACGAGCTCACTTTTGGTGAAAGCGAGCGGCCGTTCGCTTCCTCGTAAAATGGTGGGCTTCTCCACATGTTTGTTGACATACCCTATTCTGTGCTTGATCTGATTATTACTGGGAGGACTTTCAGTGAGAATTCGGATCTCCCAGTCATACTACAGGCTTGTCGCTCGTTTCTATTCGTTCCCCTGCCATTTTTTGGTAATGGTCGTGACAGCCCGAGCTAGCAATTTTTCAAATTCTATCTTGATTTGATAACAATCCTTGGTATCATGACCTCTATCCTCGTGGAAAGCACAGTATTTGGACTGATCACGTCTTCTATCCGGCTTCATGGGGAAAGGCTTAGGTAACTCGTCTTTTATCTCATGTATCAATTGTTCGTAAGAGACTTTGATGGGAGTCCAGTTTTCCTCCTTAAATTTTTTTGGGTTTCTTGAGGTCTCGATCCCTGTTCCCTCTGGACTCTCTGGGTGGACTTCGCTCAGCCCTTTGCTTTCCGCTACGGGATGATGAGGTCCCCTCGTTTCCCGCCGTCACAACGTATTTCCTCGCTGAACTTAGCATTTCTTGGAGATTAGACGGTGGGTTGAGCACGAAGTATGATTTGAGGTACCCTAGACTCAGCCCTATTTCGAAGCTACTCATCACCACATTTTCCGCTAACCTCCTCGTTAGCTCATACACCTTGTAGAATCGCTCATAGTAGCTGCGGGTAGACTAATTTTCCCCTTGTCGAACCTCATGAAGGTCGATATGGGTTTTCTTTGGTCCTTCAACTGACTTAAACTCGGCCGTAAATTTGTTGACCGAGTCATCCCAGGATAAAATCGATTCCGGGGGCAGACTGCGTATCCACGAGGCCGCTTTATCTTTCATGGCCCCCACAAAGGCAATACGCCATGCCTCATCACTTGAGGTGTATATGTTTATCTTATTATGAAAAGCTGACAGCCAGTCCAAGGGATCGGTAGTACAGTGATAGTTAGTAAAATTTGGGTAATGCATACCTTCTCGGGGTGCCACTGCAAGAATGTCTAAATGTAAGACACTAGTACCCCAGGTGGGTTTAGCTTCCTTGGTTGTTCTACCCCTTTGAAGCTCTTCGATTTGCCATTTCATTACTGTAAACTCACTCGTGTTTTCTTTATAACGGGGAGCTTGACGGTACTTCGCTCTACCTGTGATTCTACATCTCCTTCTTTCCGAGTTCGGACATATCTTTCTCTTTCCACATAACCTCGTTCTGGGGCCGTACCGCGGACGTTATCCACGGGCCCCAGACGATCTAACACCGATTTTTTGCCCTGACTTAGGTGTGAAGTCGCATGGCTACTTTCACATTGATCCTCGCGGTGCGACCTTGCAACCCTTGGGGGATTCATGGTAGGCTGTAACTCCGTTTGAGCTGGCGCTGGTGAAACAAACTTGCTAACTGGTACGGGCTGAAATCCTGTGGCTATAATTGCAAATTGTGTTGCCGCATGTATTCCACATATTCCATGTGGTTCTTTAATGGCATTCCGTGCGTATTGGGTTCACGATTGGTGGCTCCTCGAAATTCATCGATTGTTCAAAGTTTTGTCGTGACGCCCCGCCAATGTGCTTCCCGTGGCCCTTCCTTGTGGCCGCCTCCTCTAGTTCTCAGGCCATTGCCTTTTCATTTAAAAGACCTCTCATGTCGGGGTCAACTGAATGCTCAGCTTTTCCGCGGGCCGATCATGACCCCCCGGCTGTGCCCGCTATGATGTGATGCTGAACTGCCACATGGAGGGTTGTTGCCACGTGTTGTGTCCTGGTTGGCCCCTTGTCTGGTGTTGCAGGTTCCACTATCTTCCCTCCAACCATGATTTGAAAGAAAACTTGTTGAAAAAGCAATCTTTGGGCGGTGCCGGTCGGAGCTGTCTTGAAACCTAGAATTGATGACGGTCAAATTATACCCGTAAAAGTCATCAACATTGTCCTTAAATCGAGAGTAATAATATATATTTTATATTAAATCACATGTTTCTATTGATTATTTAATATTATGTGATCTATAAAATATAATTTGGTATTTATCCGTTTTTATTATTTAAATGTGATTTATTTTGGGATAAATATTTATTTTGTAGATTGGGATAATTTTTGGAGGATAATTACAAATGGACAAATTAAATTACAAGATAAATCAAAGAAAATCCGGAATGCATTGAAGATAAATATCAGATAAGCACGAAAAGAGCCAGCAAGCCAATCCGAAGAGTTGGCGCCGATGGAGGATGCGCTAGGAGGGGGGTGCATTTTTTGCTTTTGAGATCGGCCGGGAGTTATCTCTTATTGTTTTGATATTTTGAAATATCTTTTAATTATCTTATACCCCTATAAATAGAGTTGTATTGATTTCATTTAAAACACACAATATACACTCTAGAAATACAATATTCCAATACTTTTATAGTTCGTTGCTTTTTATTTTTATGTTCGTTCATTACGGAGTCGTTAGAATCGCCGGTTAGAGATCGTATCGAAGAGTGGGAATCACGCTCGTCTTCGAGGGTAATGTCTACTCAATTATGCAATCTTTATTCGTAGATCTAATTTATTTCGTTATGGAGTAGTCGTTTTGTGTATTGATTTCGTTATGTAGTTAATTTACGAACCCATATTTATGTAGATCTGAGACGTAAAAAACGTTTCATGAGCAAATCTGGTTCAGATCTGAGCTTGTTGGCAGCAAGCTTATGTCTCGCTGGTAGCAAGATCTGTGATGTTCTTGATTTGTCTGTGAACGGCTTCGACTACGTCAGGTTCTCTGCTTTGTAATTTAAACGAGTAATTGAACTTGATCAACTTAATTATTTGTCATCGTAATTTAACATGAGACCTAAAAAGTGATTGTTACTTAGGACAGAGATTGAATCGGTGTCTAAGAAGTACGCCTAACCATAGGAATGTTGCTTAGATGAGGTTACGGTTTATACCGGCATCCCTAGTTTCGTAATTGTGTCAGAAGTTATATGAGATGGAGACTAAAAATATGAAGTCACGTAATTGAGACACGATGATCTAGATGGCCTACCCGGAGCTAGATCTATTTTAGGGGATGACTCCCGTAGTCAGAATAATTAATCTTAAATGTCTTGTTTTGTCTCGTCGTAAATCTACATAGTATGGGGGAGTAATTACTAATAGCTTTATCAATACCGTTTGTCAATTATTTATAAAACCTATAAAAGTAAGTGTCTTAGCGTCGTTGTGTCTTTTGTTGGTTTTGTGTTTCTATTGTGTCAATTTTAATTCTACGTTATTTGTTGGTCGTAGACCGCCTTTTATTTGTTTTTTAGTTTAATAAGTCGTATTTCATTTAAGCCGAGTCTCTGTGGGATCGACCTCGACTCTATCTAACTATACTACGATTGAACCTAGTTCTCTTGCTAGTGTGTTATTTAGGTATCGAGTATTTTTATTACTTGGACCGTGCATCAAGTTTTTAGCGCCGTTGCCGGGGATTCGTGTCATTAAATTAAATATAACTTATTTTATTAAAAGTAAATTCGTAAATATTGTGAATAGAGTCTTTTTTAGTTTCGTTTTTATTATTTAGTCTAGTAAAGGCCTAGCCTTTTAAGTCTTTAATTGTTTTATTGTTTTTTATTATTTTATAGTACGCTACTCGGAAATCGAAGGAACCACTTGAGCCATATAATCCTAAAATAGAGAAATTTGCAAGGCGAAATAGAAAGTTAGCTAGAGAACTGGCTAAACAAGGAGAAGATGATCCAAATCTTGATGCTGAACTGCCACGTGGAGGGTTGTTGCCACGTGTTGTGTCCTGGTTGGCCCCTTGTTTCCACTATCTTCCCTCCAACCATGATTTGAAAGAAAACTTGTTGAAAAAGCAATCTTTTGGCGGTGCCGGTCGGAGTTGTCTTGAAACCTAGAATCTTCAAGTACAGTAATGCTCAAATTTGCCCAAAAACTTGATTGCCTTGTATCAAAAAGTGTAATAAACCTGGGAAAGTTGAGAGTCCTGGTTGGCTGCCTGAATACCTCACTGATGCTGCAACTGTTCCTTGCTGATTTTCCTCACAAGGATTGCTCAAGGTTCTGTGTGAATGATGTTTTGGATGTTGATTTGAGCTTCAGAAATGGTGAAAGCACCGATTTTTAGGCCATACAACCCAAAAAATTGGTGCTTTTCCTGAAACAGTGCTAAAGGAGCAGGCGGTGGATTTGCCGGAGAAGCCGTGAAAACGGATTTCACGGTGGTGGTAGCGACCGGAGAAGGCTGATTTCATGTAAATTTCCCGGTAACGGAGCCAACTGATTGGCGTGAACTATCAGGGTGGCGGTAACGGCTGTGCCGTGTGGGTATCTGGCTATTTCGGTATGATTTCTCCGGTAGGATGGGTGGTGGTAACGGTGGTCGGTATGAAATACATGAAGTTTCCGGCGATAATATAAGTATGAACTCGGATTCTACAAATTGATAGGGGTTGGCCTATTTTCATTCATTATTGGATTGATTGTGAGTTACACATCGCTTCTATTTATAGGCACCGGGCTAATGATGATTATGCTAATGATGATAGGACCTAAGTACAATTAAGCATAAATGTGATCCCAGACGAAGGCGTGATGTTTCACCCCGAAGCCGTCAATCCTCTAGGCGAGTTCGTCAAGGGCCATGCGGCGTCGGGCAAGAGGATGCCTGTTTTTGGGAGTTGAGTCCGGTTGGCCTTGATAGTCGAGAAGGCTATGTGCACTGATGATCTCCGGGTAATCAAAGTCTGACCTTGATTCGAAGTAATGTTGAGGGAGCAGATAGATTGGTCAGCTCGCGGCGTGCATCCGGCCTGGTAGCAAGCCAGATGGAGATGGAGCCGGCTTAAAGGCGTATGATGTGACCTCCGATCAGATCGGACCCGAGTCCGTGAGACCGTAAGCGGGTTCCCCATATCAATGGGTAATATAAGGAAAAATGTTCATTAATGCTCTCTTGATATTGTGAATGACTTATATTATGAGGCCAAAATAAAAAAAAACCAGGATGACTTATATTTTGGACCGGAGGTAGTAGTATTTGATTTGGAACGGTAGGTTTGCAAAGAAAAAGCTTTTTTCCCAAAAAGAAAAAAGAAACTCTTCCTCTAGGTTTTTGTACTTGAATGGATTCTGGGTTTTTCATTTCTTGTGTAAATTTCTAGCTAATTAACTTTGGTTCAGTTTGTGGAGTAGTATATGTTCAGTTAGTTTGAAAAATGATTCATAAATGTTTTGGAAGAGATGAAAAGCAGCCTAAAGTAGGAGCAGTCGAGCCGGTCGTTAGCTGCGGGTGTGGAACAAAACTTATATAACATATTTCACATCATTGATTATGATGGATCCATCATCAATGAATAGCTCATACACCATAGTGAATGATGCAAAATTTGTTATGCCTTTTTTATTGTGTATGAATCGGGAATTCGTTAGGTTAAGAACTCATACCCAATATGAATCCAGATTAAAATCGATGAAAAAACCCTTCAATTCGTGCTGGGAAACAAATCGGGTCATGAAACTTAGGATTTGAAGAGAAATTTTGTGAGCCTAATTTACAGCAATGGGCACTAGGCCCACCAAGCATCGCCCGGTTCAATCCATTTTGGCAACTTTCGAGGCTACTTCATGAATTTGAATATTTAGGGACAGACATGTAGTTAGTACAGGGTTTGTACCTGCAAACTTTTATTGCATACATACTGTTTCACATAATAAAATCAAAGACCCCCACTTCAAGTAACCATAAATAGGTAGTTGTCCCCATAAATAGAAATCTGGAAAAAGTGTGAAAGAGGGGGCGGTTTGAATTAGTTAAATAATAGACTGTTTTATATTTTGTTATGTAAGGGTAGTTTCGTTAATGTCTATTTGTGTACATCTGTGAAAGTGTGTGCAGCTAATATATGTAAAAGGACATCATCTAGATTTGAGAGATAATAACAAACAATTATTCTAGATTATGTTTATCCTTCTTGGTATCGGAGCCAGGTTCGCCGGCGTAATCACCTTCGCTGATGACCACCGCAACATCTGAGTCTTCAACAGCTGCAGCCACCACCGCAGCTGCTGAAGCAGCAACATCTTTGTCACCAAACACTCAAACATGAGCGGATTCTGCTTCAGGGACATTAGGATATGTATTCACCCATGGTTCTCTGTCAAGTCTCGCCGGAGCAACGCTAACTGGTATTCCGACTTCGCTTTTGTTTGGAGCTACTACCTTTGCACCCAGAAGTTACATGCAACAAGGTTTTATCCCAGAAACCAGTCCTCCTCCCATATCAGGTTTGAGCTTTGGTAGATTGGATAACAATCCATATTTCCTCAGCACTGGTTTTTCCACTTTACCACCTGCACCTAATCTTAGCTCGTTTAATCCTCTGGAGAGTTCATCCATGTCGAATCTGCCATTCACTGGAAATCTGAATCAGGTTTGCAGTGTAAAATTAGACTGATCCAATTATTTGTTGTGGAAATCAACAGTTCTGCCTATTATTAAGGGTCATCGTCTGGAGAGTTATGTCCTTGGGGAAGAAATGCATCCCAGACTTGGTTCAACCTCTCTGTCTGTGTCACCTTCACCATTTCAACGACCACAGACAGCTGAAGAATGGAGTGTCACTGATCAGTTACTAATAGGATGGTTAATGAGCTCTATGACCACTGAAGCTTTACAAGAAGTGGTAGGATGTACATCTGCTTGACAAATTTGGTTTACTCTTGAGACTTTGTTCAACAGTCAGGTAGAAGCTAGAATGTTGGAATACAAGAGTGCCTTGACTAGAGCCACCAAAGGATCAAAGTCTATGGTTGATTATTTGGCACATATGAAGTCATATGCAGATAATTTAGCTGCTACTGGGTACCCTGTATCCAAATCTGAGCTAATCTGGGCTACACTTGGTGGACTTGATAAGGAATATGAAGCAGCAATTGTGAATTTGACAGCTAGAGTGGGATCTATGAATTGACAAGAAGTTCAGTCCCAACTTCTTGTCCATGAAAGGCTTCTAGCTAGGTTTAATAGTGGTATTAGTAGTGATAATCATAGAGGACCAGTTGCTAATTATGTCAGCAGTAAAAATCCTAAGCCTAATTACACTACCAGACCTAGAAACCCTTCCAACAACAACAATAGAGGAAGGGGTGGTAGAAACAACAGAGGGAGAGGTGGAGGAAGGAACTCCAATAACAGCAGCTCTTCCAACAGACTTATGTGCCAATTGTGTGGCAAGAGTGGACACATAGTTACTGCATGCTGGCATAGATTTGAGCAGGATTTTATTCCCCCCAACTCTAACAGCTCTTCCAAACAGGCCATGGTTGCTACTCCATAGAGCATTGATGATGGAGCGTGGTATCTAGACAGTGGAGCAACTAATCAAATCACCTCTGATATCAATAATCTGCATATCACTGGAGACTACACTGGTTCAGATAACTTAACAGTGGGAAATGGTGAGCAGATTTCTATCAAACATGTTGGTTCCTGTTTTCTTCCCACACATAACAATCAATCCTTACAACTTAAAAACTCTTTTCATGTTCCCAATATGACAAAAAATCTTGTTAGTGTCTCTCAACTTACTAGTGATTATCCTGTTACCATAGAATTTGACAATCATTGTTGTTATGTTAAGGACAAGGAAACAAAGACCCTGCTGTAATATCTAGTGCTACATGTCAGAAAGGAAAGCAGGTTAAAAGATCTTTCAAGTCAAAGCCACAACAACCAACAACAAGGATTCTACATCTACTTCATATGGATCTTTTTGGACCAGTTACACCTGTGAGTGTAAGTGGAAAGAAATACACTTTAGTAGTGGTTGATGACTTTTCAAAATTCACATGGACCATCTTCATGAACAAGAAAAGAGAGACACTCAAGAAGCTCCCAGATTTACTAAGAAGAATTCAAAATGAAAAGGAGTTGAAGATCATCAAGATAAGATTAGACATATGCACGGAATTCTT
Source organism: Gentiana macrophylla (assembly GCA_026214975.1). Classification (NCBI taxonomy): domain Eukaryota; kingdom Viridiplantae; phylum Streptophyta; class Magnoliopsida; order Gentianales; family Gentianaceae; genus Gentiana; species Gentiana macrophylla. Next base: position 38,457,662 of record CM047810.1, read on the forward strand.
AAATGAAGTGATCATAACATACTGTGAATAAAATGAAGTTCTGCATCAACTATTAGCAGCAGGGACTCCACAGCAGAATGGTGTAGCAGAAAGGAGAAATAGAACACTCAAGGAAGCAGTTAGAACCATGATTGCAGAAGCATGCCTACCAAAAAGATTTTGGGCTGAAGCAACAAATACAACATGCTATACTCAAAACAGATCTATCATCAACAAACATCATGGAAAAACACCATATGAAATTCGGAATGGAAGAAAACCTAACATTTCACATTTGCATATTTTGGATTTAAATGTTTTATTTTGAACAGGAATCAGCTACATACTTTTGATGAAAAAGCTGATGAGGCAATCTTCATGGGATACTCAGACACTAGCAAAGTATTCAGAGTTCTTAACAAGAGAACTCCTGTGATTGAAGAATCAATTCAGGTAGTGTTTGATGAACCAAACACCAGTACTGAAGATTTACAATCTTTTGAAAAGGAAGCCCCCACAAAGACAAGTCTACATGAATACAACAGTACCAGCTACTATTTTGGATCACACTTTTGGCAATAAATAGGAAGTAACAGTCACGGCAACAACAGAGCCACCAAGGCAATATCAAGAAGTTGATGCTCGAGAAGGAAAAGTAGAAGAACCAGAGCAAGCACAACTTCAACCTGACTTAAACTGGCTCAAAGATCATCCAGAAGAACAAGTCATTGAAGATGTTCATACAAGAGTTAGAACCAGAAGACAATTGGAAAACATGCTCACTGGTTTTCTGTCACAGGTGGAACCCAAAACAATAGATGATGCAATTCAAGATGCTGACTGGATTACAACCATGCAATAAGAGCTCAATGAATTTGAGAGAAATAAGGTCTGGGAACTTATGGACAGGCCTGACATGGCCAACATCATTGGAACTAAATGGGTATTCAGAAACAAGATGGATGAACAAGGAATTGTTGTCAGAAACAAAGAAAGGCTAGTTGCAAAGGGATACTCTCAGGCTGAAGGCATAGACTATGATGAAACATTTTCACATGTAGCAAGATTGGAAGCAATCAGACTCTTCCTAGATTTTGCAGCCCACAAGGACTTCAAAGTATATCAAATGGATTTCAAGAGTTCATTTATGAATGGACTCCTAGAATAAGAAGTATATGTGGAACAACCCCCTGGTTTCCAACTCAAAGGGAAGGAAGACAAAGTATACAAGCACAAAAAGACACTATATGGACTCAAACAGGCACCTAGAGCCTGGTATGAGACACTATCACAATTCTTAATCAACAATGAATTCAGCAAAGGAGCCATTGACAAGATTCTCTCAAGCTAGAAGAAGGAGCAAGCACTTTGCTAGTTCAGATCTATGTTGATGATGTCATTTTTGGATCAGAAGATGAAAAGCTATGTGAGAAATTTGCAAATCTGATGAAAAGTAAATTTCAAATGAGTATGATGGGAGAACTCAACTATTTTCTTGGTCTACAAGTGAAACAAATGGAAGATGGCATCTTTATCAATCAAGCCAAGTATACAAATGACTTAATACACAAATATGGTATGGATACAAGTGGCACATCAGATACATCAATCTATGCAAGAGTCATTCTTGGGAAAGATGAAAATGGAAAAGATGTTGATAAAAAGTTATATAGAGGAATTATTGGATCTCTACTCTATTTAGCTGCAAGCAGACCTTATATAGCATTTGCAGTAGGAGTTTGTGCAAGATTTCAAGTTCAACCAAAGGAATCTTATTTGCTAGAAGCTAAGAGGATCATCAATTATCTGAAACACACAGCTAATATAGGAATTCGGTATCCAAAAGATGGAGGATTCAAACTGACATCTTACTCAGATTCAGACAATGCTGGATGTAAGATTGACAGGAAAAGCACTTCTGGAACTTGTCAGATGCTAGGCAGCAGACTAGTATCATGGTTTAGTAAAAAGAAAAATTATAAATCCACTTCAACAGCTGAAGCAGAATATATAGCAGCAGGCAGCTGCTGTGCACAAGTATTATGGATCAGACAACAGCTATTAGACTATGGCATAGAAGAGAGGACAATTCTAATTATGTGTGACAACACAAGTGCTATATCAATCATAGAGAATCCAGTACTTCACTCAAGAACAAAGCATATTGATGTAAGACATCATTTTATTAGAGATCATGTGGAGAAAGGAGATGTTATCTTAAGATACATATCTACTGAAGATCAATTGGCTGATATCTTCACAAAACCACTCAGTCATGAAAGATTTTGTAAGTTGAGAACTGAGTTGGGCATGATTGAAATTGATTAAGTTATAAGGAGCAGCTAACTGGAGTAATCAGTAGAGTGACTTCACCAACTGACTGAACCTTTGCCAATTTGGGTGCGGTCACTTGGCAGGTAAGGCACTGGTAACCAGTGAAGTTCACTTCACCGATTTTTAGGAACAGTTTTATACAGCAGCTCAGTAAAGAATTAACTACACCGGCTTAGTGACCAGCCAAGTTACTCCACCGCTGAACACTTTGGAGAAAATAGCAAAGTAGAGTGTGAACATAATCAGTTTTATACATGTGGAAAGTCAGAAGATTTATGGAGAATTATTTTATGAAAGATTGCCCACATGGAGTATAATTTTAATCGTGGAATTTTTTTTTGAATTGAAGGAATGACGGAAACGCCTCGATTCCCAGGATTTATCATTACATACCTCAATCCACTCCCCTACTACACTCAAAAACCGTGTTTTATATAGACAAAATCACGCCATTACTCCACAAAATCCTTCCATATTCAACCGCATTCACACTATCAAAAATTCTCCTATATAAACAACACTTAGAGGTTTTCAGAAAGTTTCTACGCTATCTTTTCATTTCATAAACCCTATTTTCTCCTCTCAATTTTTCTAATGGCTTCATCCTCATCAAAAACCAAATCTGTAAATCAATATGAGAAATCGATCGTCACTGGGTCATTCTTTAGACCTAAGCACTACATCACTCTGTGCAATAATGATCCACAAGCACAAAGGTTAGTGGATGGATGCAACAATCTGGGGCTAATGACCTTCCTCAATCCCCCAATCACAGGCATATGCTATGAAACTCTAGTTGCATTCTAGCAAAATGCCAAGTTCATTCCCGGCGAAAAGAAGGGAACCCCGGATAGCATCATCCGCAACATGTTTGGCTGAGAACTGGTAATCACTCCAGGTCTCCTCCACAGATGTCTCAATCTCTTCAAAACTGGAACAGTGGAGATAAAGAAGATAGAGATCAATCTCGATACCTTCTGGGCTGAGATTGCAAAGAACCCAAGACGGATAGCCAAGAAACTCAACTACCCTAGATCAGAACTCAAGCACCTGTTTGCCGAGTTTGCTCACTTGATCACGAAGAGTATTAAAGGAAATAAATGGTCTATGCACGGCATGACCGAGGTCAGGACCAAACTAATTGCAATCATCAATCAAGGCCTTGAATCAACTGGTCAATCTTCTTCTTCAATATACTACAGGAGCAACTTCAAAGAGAGATTGATCTGGGAAATTTGGTAGCAAAAAAAGGCTACCAGAATCAGGACATCTTCTGGAAGAAGAAATCATATGGGATCCCTCTCCAATATCTATTTGATCAAATGAAAGTGAGACCAATTCAGTTATACAAATTGCATGAGGCCAATGTGATGTTCACCTATATCAAGCCATCACAAAAACAACAAACTCTATCAGGAAAAAAGAGAAAGCATCCAGAAAGTAGTAGCTCTAGGATCGGCAGATGAACCAGATCTGAAACGGCAAAAGTTCAACAAGGGAGTATACCAAGAAATGAAGACAGACCCCTTGTAATTAGTGAAGATGAAGAAGATCCAAAGGAAGAAGTTCATTCTGAGGATGAAGAAGAGGATGAGGAAGCATATTATCTGACTCAATCAGATCAAGATGGAGAAGAGGACGAGGATAATGAAGAGTTTCATCTTACAAAAGATGAAGATGCAGTGACGGAAGATGATCATCACAATGATGATCAAGACAAGAAGTTGGATTCTGATTATAACTTGATGCTCCATGATGTTATTCAAATAAGCAAGTCTCTTGAAGAAAAAAAGCTGAGTGTACCAGCTGAGGAAAATCACTCGGCTGATCCTGAAAGGACCCCTAGCATTTACCAAGAGGGAATGGCCGTGGAAGGAGTTCAGACTCCAGTACATGGAGAAACAGCACAGTCCTCACCAGGACTTGGAGATACAAAGCAATCTCAACAATCTCTATCTGATCAAGAGATTGAAGAAGAAGAAGAAGAGGAACCAGCTAATACATCTGCACCAGCACAGGAAGATCCAGACAGAGCTTTCAATTTGGATATCATTCCACTAGTTGTGGACATGGAGTGACATAATCTTAGCAGAGAGAATCTCAAAACTGCTTTGAGATTACACCTCCATTGATCATAAGATTGAGGCCTTGATCAGTCACATTGAAGTTCAGGATGCAGTGATGGAGAGGCAAGGAGACTTACTCTGCAACCTGAATTATCTAATTCCCCATCATGTCCAGAAAAATCTAGAATTCTTGGCAGAGACACTTGATGGCAAACTCAACCCCATGGTGGGCACTCTGAATGAGCACACTCATCAAATTCAGACCACAGACAGTATCTTGGATCACTCCACAAAGAAGCTTGACACTCTCATCCAAGTATCTGAAGCAACCAACAAGATTCTGGAAGAAAATTTTGATGCTACCAAAAAGGGGGAAGGTAGCAAGGTTTCAAGAAAATAAGTAGACTGAACAGAAATAATTTTCTTGTTTTGTCTTCTTTTGAATAATTTTTACGCCCTCCATGGATGAATAAAAATTGTGAGTTCTTATCATATGAATTATGTTTACTTATGTTCAGGCTTATAAGGGTTTTGGCATCATCAAAAAGAGGGAAATTGTTAGTAAGTTTTATTTGTTTTGATGATGGTCATACTAGCTGTTATAGCAGGCCTGAAATAAGTTAGAAATCCCTGTATAAATCTTTACTTAGAGTCTGACTTGTTGTATAAGTTTAGTCAGACAAGTATTGTACTAGTTGGTAGGATGGCTAAATAAAACAGAAAATCAGCAAAGTAGAAGACAGCCAAGTACCAGCAGAAAAGCATGAAGACATATGGACTGACTTATAACCAGGGAAGTCTGTGATGACCTTGGATAAGTCTAAGTTATATTAAAAGTGATGAAACTCTTTTTTTAATTATGAAGTACACTGATCCACACAAATCAAAGATCAGTGGAGTACAAATACTCTTGAAGAATCAAAGAATCAAGGAAGCAGTAAACCGGCAAAGTAAACTGTCTACCGGTTGAGTAAGAAATAGCTGTGTTCAACAGCTAAGTAAGCAGATTCACTCTACCGGTCAAGCAACATTTGAAACGGAAAAGTCAAGGTTGCCATCTGCAATGAGGAATCAACGCAATATCAAGCAATTAATGCAGAATCAATCAATGACGGATTTTATGATAGACATTTGAATAAAATCCGGATCACTGAAATCATGGAGAATTAAATCAGGAGGAATCAAGGATTATTCTCCACATTAAATAGCCAACGGATGGATTTTTAAATCAAGGATTATCAAGCTATAAATAGAAGGCATTAACAGACAGACAAGACAACGATTTGAATATACAAAGAACAAGCAGAAACTCTATCAAAATCGTAAGCCTTCTCTTGAATCTAAAAGAACTCATCTAGTGATCAACTCAGCTTTCAGAGCTACAATTCTACATCAAGCACTTAGATTTATCAACCTCTTTGTGAATTCAATTCACACCCCAGTAAAGCAACTGAATCAGAGCCATCTGAGAAAGAGTTGTGTTTGTGATAGTAGTTGAAGGATTTGTTCCCAGGGAGCAGTGTTGAAGATTGAGTCACTGAAGCTTTTGTAGCCAGGGAGTGATAGTCTTGGAGATTGTGAAGTTTGTGTAGCCCAGGACAATCTTACTATTGTATTGGTGAAAGACAATAGTGAATTCCTCCAATCATCACAGGAGAAGAGTGGATTAAGGGATTACACCACCTTGAACCACTATAAACCTTTGTGTTCATTTACTTACTGCACTTTACTTTACAACATTTACTTACTGCATTTTATTCATACTCTGTGTGTGTATAATCTACTTTGAAAAAACTTTTAAGAAGGGACTTATCCGCTGCCTGTTAAGGGTGAATTTACGTGTTTTATAACGCTATATTTTATAATGTTTTCCCCCACATTCGTATGAATTGCATGGAAATCACGTGTTTAAATGGGATTATTGAGCAAATGACATTTTTAATGAGTTAATCGCAAAGTTGGTGAATTTATATGTTTTAATTATGATTTTATGTTTATTAGAATTATGTTATGCTTTGCGGTGTTTTTGATGTCATGTAGGTACAATTATGTGGCTTAATTGATGATCAAATGTTGATGAATTTCGAGCTAATTCAAGTTAAAAGAGATAATGGTGAATTGGATAGAGAAGAAAAGAAGATAAAGATGGAATTATCAAGTCTTGAACGAAGCTGGACTAGCGTTCATCTGAGCTGAACGAGCGTCCATGTCTGATCAAATGGACGGGCGTCTGATCAGATGGACGGGCGTCCAGAGTAGATATGTTACATTCAGGAAGTTTGGACGCAGGGTGGACGCTGGCACGGACGGGCGTCTGAAGAAGACTCGGCCCGACTCAAAGTTCAGAGCATACCAGGCGGCGTCGAGCGGACCGACGGGGCGTCCAACGCCGATCGAGCGAGCAACCGACCTAGTTTTGACCTAGCCGACTTATTTTCCTATTTAAGCAGCAGCGCCCCAAACCCTAGGATAGACATTCATAGAGTCGAAATTCATCTTGAAACACAGCAGTAGTTTTGTTCTTTCTGTTTTTGGTTTTTTTTTATGCAATCAAAACAACTTTTTGATCTCAAGATCATTATGAGTAGCTAAACGCTTGGGTTGGACGAACGGGTGAAGCAATTCAAGAGGTGTTTGGGTTTTCTTAATTCTTTCTGCGTTTGCAATCAACAAAAGGTTCGATTTCTATTGCGTTTATTTTGTGCTTGATATCGATAGATAAAGCCTGTGATATTCGTTTGATGATAGTTGAATGAACTCTAGATCACCGCAATATTATTCAGATTAATCAATTTGTCTAAAAACGAAAGTTATCAAATTGTTAACCTAAATAATAGATTCGAAAGAATTTATGCCTATCGTGCTTGAAGAATCAATCTTTGATAAAAGTTGATAAACAAATTATCTAAGAAATTAGTAATTTGCATTGGGTATAGGTTAATCTTGGCCTTTAGTTGATTTGCGTGCATAGGAAATTAGAAGCCTTTACTGCTTTCTTGAATTGCGGATCCTTGTTCATCTGCCTTTCTCCCCATTATTTGATAAACCTAAAATAGTTAGTTTTGTGACACTTTTGGCCAAAACTTAAAAACACATTCAACCTCACGTTCCTCGTGGGATCGACCCGGAATAACCGTTTTACTACAAGCTTTGCACTTGGAGCGACTAACCGGATTTTTATTTCTTGTCTTTTTGTTTCATTCACAAAAATCCACCACAAGTTTTTGGCGCCGTTGCCGGGGAACTGGCACGGTTTTATGTGTTTTTAGCATAGGTTTAGGTAGATCATTCGTTACTGAATCGAATAGCTTCTTTTCTCTTAACCGTTTCTCTTTTTATTATTTTTCGGACGAGCGTCCATCCACTCTGGACGTCCATCCAGTTCTTCGACTAACCGGACGAACGTTTGGACTTCTAGACGCCCGTCTATCTCCATTTCTAGGCAGACGCCCGTCCAGGACCCTGGACGCCCGTCTGTCTTCCTGACTCCTTTCTTCTTTTTCTCTCCTTAGTTTTAGTTCGTCGTATGCAAACACGAAGTAAACAAGGACAGTTAATTTTTGAGCCTGAGCTTGAACGAGACGTAGTTCGAGTAAACCGTAAACGAAAAGTTCCCGAGCCCATTCCGATTCCCGAAGAGGAAGTCGAAGAGAGTTCGAGTGAAAACTCTTCTGAAGATAATTTCTTCTCCAACCTCTTCTTCGAGGAGGAAATTACTGTTTCAATGGCTCAAGCCAACCGCACCCTGGCAGACTATGCCACTCCCGGTGATGTGAACATTCGCTCGGCTGTGGTCATCCCTACCGATACAGCCCCGTTTGAGATAAGACCGGCTCTCATCCAGATGGTGCAGCATGCATCAACTTTCTATGGGTATCAATCTGAGAACCCCTACACGCATCTTTATGTATTTCTGGGTATATGCGACACTACTCGCATTAAGGATGTCAGTCAAGACATCATTAAGCTGAAACTATTTCCATTTTCACTCCGTGGAGAAGCAATGGAATGGTTTAAATCTCTTCCTTCTGAATCTATCCAAACTTGGGCCCACTTTCGAGTCAATTTTTGGCCCAATATTTTCCTCCGTCTAAGACAGACAATGTCTTAACGAGATCTCAAATTTTCATCAACTGAGTGATGAATCTTTCTTTGAAGCATGGAAGCGTTTCAAAATTTTGTTGAACAAGTGCCCCCATCATGGAATGGATTTGCAGAGAAAGGTCCACACTTTCTTCAGTGGTCTAAATGAGTCCACTAAAGGGATGGTCAACTCCTCATCTGGAGGAGTCTTCTTGAAGAAAACCCCACAGCAAGGGTGGGATTTATTTGAAGATATAGCTAGGTACAACTATGCACCTACGTATCAATCACCAACGGCCCCTCGCCGCACCTAAAATCGAAGAAGTCAACAACCGTAATCATGGTCAAATGATTGCGACCTGCGCAGCTCAACTTTCGCTTTGACCATGACTAAAAATCAAAATCAGCCCTCTCTCCAACAGAACGCACAAGTATTCTCTTGTGATAACTGTTATCAGACTGGTCACATCAGTGACCATTGTCAGTACACTCCTATCCCCACCTTTCAAGCCAATCTTTGCCCAACAAACGAGGCGACATGATTCGATGAATCGCTATACACAGTGGGCTTAGAGGTCACATTTCTGCAACATGCCCCTTGAATGGTGGAAATGAGAGAAACAATTCTTCTGGCCCGCAAAACCAGAGATTTTCAAACCAGAATAACACTCAAGGTCAGAACTACAACCAGAATAGAAATTATGCTCAAAATCAAGGTTATGACCAAAACCGCGCTCAGAATTCGGGCTACAATCAAAATTCGGGACAGAATACCACTCGCAATGCCTACTACCAGAACCCCAACTCGAGTCAAAGTTCAAATTCTCAACCGAAAACAAATCCAACCTGGCCCACTAATCACAACTCACAGCAAAACCACCCTAATCCGGATTCCTCAACTTATGGTACTACCCCTACACGGGCAGAGTATGAAGAGCAACAGAGGACGATGAAGAACTTAGAAAGACAGTTAGATGACTAGTTGAACAATTAGTTGCCATGACCTCAAGGTCGACTACCTAGTTTCTGAGAAAAAACCTAAAAGTGGGCATGCGGCCCAAGTCAAGCAAGAACAAACCATCATGCCGAGCTCGCACTCCATTACCCCTATGGACAAGAGGAGTCAAATGCTATGAATCTGAGGTCCGGTACACAATTGCAAATAACACCACAGTTACAGACATGAAACAGGGAAGCGAGTAAGCCCTCCTACCCCGATTCGGTAGGAGGGAAGAATCATGATCCACGACCGGGATGAAGAGAAAGATGAAAATGAGAATGAAGCTGGAAAAAGATTTCGGGTGATTGAAAACCAAAATGATGAACCTGAGAAAGTCACTCAGGAGGATGATCCCCCGACGAGTAAAAAGACTGAAAAAGTGGTGAGGTGGAAAGATCTTGAGGACAAAGCTATAAGAGCTTCCTCCCCCGGGAGAGTCTTCTCCGAAGAAGAACTGAATAAGCTCCCATTTCCGCCAAGAAAGCAAAACATTTCATTATCTGAAGACAGGAAGTACGAGAAGGTACTCAACCTACTAAGAAACACCCAAGTAACTTTGCCTTTATCTGAAGTGTTGGTTGAGATGCCTAAGTATGCCAAGTTTGTGAAGGATGTTGTTTCTTCAAAGAAGAAGTTGGGCGAGATGGAGAAAAGATTGGGAGAGGAATGCTCCGCTATCGTTGACGGAGAAATTCCTAAAAAGCGCAGTGATCCCGGAAAATTTGTTTTAACTCTGAAGATCAAGGATTTAAGCTTCCCAAATTCTCTGTGTGATTTAGGAGCATCCATTAGTTTGATGTCTCTATCTGTCTGCAAGAGACTACACCTTGACCATCTATTGGAGCCTACCCCCATAAGTATCCAGCTTGCAGATAGATCTTTCAAGAGAGCCGACGGAGTACTTAGAGACCTTCTGGTCCAAGTAGACAAATTTACATTTCCTGTGGATTGGTACGTCTTGGACACTAAAAAAGAAGATACCCCCCTCCTCCTGGGACGACCTTTCCTATCCACTGCCAGAGCCTCTATAGATTGCGATGCAGGATTTGTCACTTTACGTGTTGGGGATGAGGAAGTACGCTACAGTGTAGTTAAAGCTCTCAGAGCACCCTCTGAAAACCCCTCTGGTTTTGTGATTGAGACGTCAGACGATTTCACAGACTACACTCTGGACGAGCTAGAGGCTGCATATGGAGAAGAGCTTGTTGAAGAGGACACAGTGCTCTGCGAAAGAACTCTTTCCCCCTCAGAAGAAGTCGATTTGCTTGAGGCAAGAGTTTTTGACCCTATCAGCGAGGAAGATCTAAAACGAGGAGAAGCCAAAACCAGTTTAGAGGAGCCCCCTGAGGACCTTGTTCTAAAACCTCTACCTCAGCATCTGAAGTATATCTTCTTGAGAGAAGGTGAGCGCTTACCTCTGATTATCTCCTCTACACTGTCAGCAGAAGAAGAAGCTGAGTTAATTGACGTTCTAAAGAAAAATGCGAAAGCCTTCGGTTGGCAGGTAGGTGATATAAGAGGAATATCTCCGCACGTCTCAGATGCATAAGATTAGAACCGAAGAAGGTGCAAAGAGTATAAGACAACCACGAGACGTTTAAACCCACATGCATGAGGAAGTGGTGAAGAAGGAGATCATTAAGTCGTTGGATATGGGGGATCATTTATCGATAGTGATAGCGATTAGGTGTCCCCACTCGGGTAGTACCTAAAAAGGAGGTATTACCATTGAAAAGAATGACAAAGGTGAAGAGGTAGTCGTTAGATTAGTCATTGGGTGCAGAGTCTCAGATAGACTATAGGAAGCTAAACGAGGTGACCTTAAAAGACCATTTCCTCTCCCCTTCATAGACCAAATGTTGGAGCGTTTGGCGGGGCATGCTTTCTCTTGTTTTACGGGCGGTTATTCAGTTATTTCCAAATCCCTATTGACCCAGTAGATCAAGAGAAAACGACCTTCACCTGCCCCTATGGTACTTTCGCTTATAGGCGAATGCCCTTTGGACTTTGCAATGCGCCAGCTACATTTCAGAGATGTATGTTGGCTATCTTTGATGGACTTATCGAGAAATGCATGGAGGTGTTCATGGACGACTTCTCGGTGTTTGGCACATCGTTTACGGACTGTCTTGAAAATCTAGACAAAGTACTGCAGAGGTGTGTGGAGAAGAACTTGATTCTCAACTGGGAGAAGTGCCATCTTATGGTGACCGAAGGGATTGTTTTAGGTCACAAGATTTCCGCTAAAGGCATAGAGGTTGATAAAGCTAAGATAGAAGCTATTGAAAAGATGAATTACCCCAGAAACACGAAAGAAGTAAGAAGTTTCCTTGGTAATGTGGGGTTCTATAGGAGATTTATAAAAGAATTTTCAAAAATATCTAAACCTTTATCAACCTTATTGAAAGATGACGTCACTTTCAATTTCGATAATGACTGTCAAAGTGCCTTCAAAGAGCTAAAACAGCGTTTGACCTCTGCCCCTATCCTGATCTCTCCGGATTGGAACATACCATTTGAACTAATGTGTGATGCCTCCAATTACGCTGTTGGTGCTGTATTGGGGCAAAGTATTAATGGTAAATTCCAACCTATTTCCTACGCAAGTCATACCTTGAATCCAAATTTAAGCAAACTATACCACTACGGAAAAGGAACTGTTAGCGGTTGTGTTTTCCATGGATAAGTTCCGCAGCTATTTGCTTGGTGCCAAGGTGATTGTATGGACTGATCATGCGGCTTTGCGTTACTTGATGAACAAGAAGGATGCTAAACCGAGACTGCTGAGGTGGATTCTTACACTACAAGAATTCGATGTTCACATCAAGGATATACGGGGTAGTGAGAACACCGTAGCGGACCATATTTCGAGAGTATTGCCAGTAGCTGAGGAAGATCCCCAGGACATTGATCTTTATTATCCCTTCGAGTGCGTTATGAATATGGATGTCCACACTCCCGACCCTCCTTGGTATGCTTCGATTGTCAATTACCTTCATTCTGGCTATCTGAATCCTGAATTCTCTTACCAGGAGAAGAAGAAGTTCTTCTCTGATCTAAAGTACTATGTCTAGGAAGAACCATATATGTTCAAGATCTGCAAGGATGGGTTGCTTCGCCGGTGTGTCCCTGAATCCGAGCAACGGGATATTATCGAGCAATGTCATAGTGGTCCCACTGGTGGCCATTTCAATCCATGGAAAACCGTTGCCAAAATATTTCAATGTGGTTTTTACTGGCCCAGAATCTTTAAAGATATCAAGCTTTACGCCAAGGTCATGATAGGTGCCGAGAACCGGCACTTTGACCAGCGATATGATATGCCGCTTAAACCCATTTTGGAGTGTGAAGTGTTTGGCGTATGGGGCATTGACTTTATGGGACCATTTCCATCTTCATGCGGAAATAAATACATTCTCAGTGCAGTGTAGACTACGATCTAAATGGGTAGAAGTTGTCGCAACTCCACTGAATGATCATAAAACGGTAATGAAATTTCTGAAGAAGAACATTTTCGCGAGGTTTGGCTGCCCTAGAGCTCTGATCAGCGATGAAGGGTCACACTTCATTAATAAACCACTGGATAGCCTGTTAGCTAAGTATGGTGTTAAGCATAAGAGTGGCACACCATATCACCCTATGACCAGTGGGCAAGTTGAGCGTAGTAATCAGAGTATAAAGAAAATCCTCGAGAAAACGGTCAACTCCCATAGAAAGGATTGGAGTTTGAAGCTGGATGATGTACTGTGGGCTTACAGGACCGCATACAAAAATCCTATGGGTACATCACCATACCAAATGGTTTATGGAAAGCCATGTCATTTGCCAGTAGAATTAGAGCATAGAGCTTATTGGGCAACTAAGTTCCTAAACTTCGACTCCCAAGCTTGTGGAGAACGGAGGCTCCAGCAGATACATGAATTAGACGAGTTCAGGCTCCAGGCTTATGAGAGTTCACGGATAAGCAAGGAAAGGATGAAATTCCTTCATGATAAAAAGATCAAGAAAAGGGAGTTTCATGCGGCGAGCCGATCATCATTATACAATTCCAGTCGCATCTTTTCCCGGAAAGCTAAGGACGCGTTGGTCCGGTCCATTTGAGGTCTGTGTCTGCTTTTCTAGCGGCGTTTTGGAACTGAGGGGGATTAGTGATCAGCCTTTCAAGGTCAATGGTCAACGATGCAAACACTACATTGGCCAACCGAAGGAATCACCCGAGATAGTTAAATTCCTTGATTTGCTTGGTTGTCTCACTTCAGGAGTCGATGATTGCGATGAGTTCTCCCCAAACCTATTTTCTGATGATAGTGCTGAATCACCAGCTGAAGTTTTTGCCGGAAGCTGGGACATGGAACAATATTGGAAGGAAGTGGATTTGAAGAGAAATAAAGCACGGAAAAGAGCCCCAGTCAGAAAGAAGATCAAACAGGCCTGGGAAAAATGGGTGGGTCGGATCCCGAGTTTGCACTGCTGTTTCTGTAGTCATAACTATGTTAAGAATTCTGTTGATAGGATGACCGGCAAAAAGCCAAAGTGGCCCGACCCGGGTTAAACCTGAATTGAATGTCGAGCTAACGACATTAACCAAAAGCGCCACTAGGGGGCAACCTAGATATCCTTATTTGTTTTAGTTATTTTCGTTTTGTTCTTTTCTTTGATTTATTTGTTTCGTTTAGGTCTAATTAGGGTAATTGTTGACTCTGCTTGTCGGTTGATTCGATTTCACTTTATCATTCTCTTTTTCTTCATTGTACCATGTTATGTCCCCCTATGTTCCCCGAGATCTTGTCGTGTTTTTTGAGTGTGCAGGATAGTTGCGATAGTAATTGTGAGTTTCAGAGGATATCAGTTTTCCGGTGGATGGTCCACAGTCTACTGATTTCGTCAGGCAACTCTGGATTTGAGTTGCAACACTTCCAGAATTTCCCCATTCGAATTACAATCAGCTAAGTTCTTTATCTTTTCCTTTTAATTCTGCACAACCTGAGGACATGTTGTGGTTTAAGTGTGGGGGAGTAAGGGGATGTTTTGATATGTACCTATATCATTTGCTTAATTCGTTATGATTCTATGCTAAAATGAGCTAATTTTTCAAAATTTTTGTTTCGTCCCGAGTAAGCAATGCATACTTTTTGTTCGGTTTTAATAGTCATTGATGCTATATATCATATGTTTGGTAATTTAGATGTCTCACCCGACACTATTTTTCACGAGCCATAGTGAATGATGAGCTAATTTATACATCTATACCCCCTTTTGACTAGTGATTTCTGATTTTCTTATAAGTCATGTGCTTAGTGCTACGTATATATCTTGAGATCTATGATAGTTTGTATTTAGTTCCAAAGTATGAGATACTGTGAATATCTAGATGTTTGAATGTGATAAGTAACACGTAACTAATGTCAAATGAGAAGTTGAATAATTAAATGAATCTATCGTGTGTGTCGGAAGCTAGTCGATGATTTGGGTGCGGTAGGGTTTACCACGTAAGTCCTATACCACTATGATGACTAAGAGCTCACGACAGTTAGGAAAAGTTGCCTTATGATTGGAGTAAGGTAGGGGATTATCTCGAAATGTCCTATTCTGCTATGAGGGCAAAAGAGCACCCTAATGTGTGTTGGAAGTGAATGAATTCAATCAACTTAAGATATGTTATGAAATGAATAAGACTAAGTTATCGTCTATCTTATCCCCAGTAGAAACTGACAGATATGCTGTAGGGATTATCCTCTGAGTATTTCAGAAAGGCCCTAGATTCATTCGATCATTCTTTTCGGGATATGTCACGTTTGTAGGGTGCACCTTATGAGTGTCACTTATTACTAGTCTACGAGGGGGTATTAGCTAGTTTTACGTTGAGTTCCTCAAGTTTGGGTTTAGTGGAAGTTTTCTATGGCTATGCACACACACGATGGTGAACTTCTAATTTATTGACTATGTGGTATATGTGTTGAGGTGTCTATATTCTTTCCGAGCCTTTATCTTGTTTTGTTTTGCACGGGACGAGCAAAGTTTAAGTGTGGGGGAGTTGTTAAGGGTGAATTTACGTGTTTTATAACGCTATATTTTATAATGTTTTCCCCCACATTCGTATGAATTGCATGGAAATCACGTGTTTAAATGGGATTATTGAGCAAATGACATTTTTAATGAGTTAATCGCAAAGTTGGTGAATTTATATGTTTTAATTATGATTTTATGTTTATTAGAATTATGTTATGCTTTGCGGTGTTTTTGATGTCATGTAGGTACAATTATGTGGCTTAATTGATGATCAAATGTTGATGAATTTCGAGCTAATTCAAGTTAAAAGAGATAATGGTGAATTGGATAGAGAAGAAAAGAAGATAAAGATGGAATTATCAAGTCTTGAACGGCCGACTAGCGTTCATCTGAAATGAGCGGCGTCCATGTTCGATCAAATGGACGGGCGTCGATCGATGGATGGGCGGGCGTCAGAGTAGATATGTTACATTCAGGAAGTTTGGACGCAGGGTGGACGCTGGCACGGACGGGCGTCTGAAGAAGACTCGGCCCGACTCAAAGTTCAGAGCATACCAGGCGGCGTCGAGCGGACGGACGGGCGTCCAACGCCGATCGAACGAGCAACCGACCTAGTTTTGACTCCAGCCGGTAGCGTCACCAAACCGACCTTAAAGCGGCGTCAAGAAAGGGACAGACCTTTTCTAGGTTAGACGGATCCTAACCGGCGATGTACCGGGTCAAATCAGAGTGATAAAGTGGTGAGTCGGTGTCGAATCCTCGAGGAAAAAGTGGTAATTCTTTTAAGTGTGGTTAAACACCAAAGAGCTGCTATTAACTCGATCTAAACCGCAATTTTATAACACAGATTACTACTACTCTAACCAACATAAAATAAATGCGTAATTTAAAAGTTATTCTAATATAATATATATAGATATATAAATATATATAGATGTACATAAATAGTAAAATATATATATATATATATAAATATATAGATACCAATATATAGTTTATAGACTAGACTAGCCAAAGTATATGTAATCAATTTATTCGATCTTTTCAATTAATAGAATGTGTTCGATCTTCCTTTTTATTAGGTCCAATTGAGTAAATGAAACGGTGTACTCCTAATGTCAACAATTCCTCCTCACACGAGCGTATGAAATTGTCATATGTCAAATTGTCATCAGTCCAATGTCCACAACTGCCCCATGCTAAACTTAGTTAGTCAAAACAGGTACCGAGTACAAATCTACCCCGGATAAAAGAGGTTATTCCGTTCGTCAGACGGCCGATGTTATTCAAGAGGCTCCGGTTGTCAAGCGGATCGATTTAACACAAACGGTGTAGTTTCAATTAAACTGTGATTTTAACATTATTAAGATCTCGAGTACAAATTTCAATAAGATTTGTTTTACTAGGACAAATCTGCCCCCGGGTAGGAAATAGGATTCCGTTAATCAGACGGCCATTTTTACCCTCCGGTTTTTCTATTTTTACTCATATCCTAACTTCTCTGGTCAGTTCATCGTCAGGTTATATGTGGTATTCATCTTGATTGATTACTTCATTCCGAATATGTTATCTTTACGTAGCGAAATAGAAAAAAATTCATTTTAACTCAATTTTAATCATTTTTATTTTAACATCATTCTTTTAACGAAAAGATCGAAATAATATGATTACATAACTTTGGCTAGTTATTAGATTTAGCCTAATAACATTATAAAAACTAAAAGAAGAAAATAACAAACATAAACATAATTATTATAGAAATTACCCGATTACAATGGCCGACTCGAAATCGTCTTTTCCGGACATTACAACGACTTCAAAGAACACCGAACTTCCGATAATTTCCGAGCATTACTACGATACTACTACTACTAATTTATTTTGGCATAAAGCCTATTTACAAACTAAGAAAAGAGAAGAAAAAGAAAAGAAGAGGAGAGAATATATATAGAATATTGTATATATATATTGGTACACTCTCTAATGAGTCTCTCTTGCTCCCTTTTATAGATTTTCTTCCTTCCCGGACCGGTCCTGAAAATCTGCCGGATCGGTCCGTGTAATGATGGCAATCATTACGATTAGTTACAAGCATGTGCCCCATGTTACCCTCTAATCATTACTTAGCATGTGTTGTAATTATATATAATTATATATAATTACACACTATCTTCTAAAAATCGTAACTTGAATTCTTGATATCAGAATGACATAATCGAACTTCCGTTGAAAAGCTCGTTGAATTCTCTACAACTTTCATCAAGACTATTTCTTCAGAAAACGTATTCTCGATGAGCCATTTGTATTATACGTCCTTTTTCGAGATTCAGAAACAATTATTCCCTTGATCATTTATATCAGTGACGCTTTATAACTCCCTTCCAACAACTTGAATTGACTTCAAAAAGTATCATACTTTCGGGATTTCGATTCATCTTAGGATTACGCAATGAAATAAACAAAAATACCCGTGTAAAATAGACACAATATTCCGGTCATTAAAACCGGTACAAAAACTACAACTTTTATTATAAATACTAACTTTTACTACTAACTATACTAAACTATAAAGATTAATATTTTATACTAATTATATCATAATTTTAGATATTTTACATAGAATTTGTCAATAAAACGTAATAAAATCACGTAAATTCAATCATATAAAAATAATACATCAAATTACTCCCCACTTAGCTTTTGATCGTCCTCGAGCAAAAATAAGCGGTAATATATAAATAACAGATAATATAATTGATCGATTAAAATTTCAAAAGTAATATATATCAATCAATATTACAAACATATAATTTATAAATTTTATAGAAATTTAAGAAAGAAAGATTATATAACTTAAATGAATTAAGTATCAAATATGAATTAGATGGAAACATGCATGCAATAATTCAGAAATATAAATAAAATATTAGAAATACTTTCTATCTCGATTATTACAATTTACGGAATCATTAACTAAGTCGATAGAAGACACATTGGCTTAATATATTAGGATAGGACATTGGTTAATCGAAAGATAGAAAAGGAAATCAAAAGAGAAAGATGCAAGTCGATGCATCTCTGCGTCTTCACATTCTTGATCAAAAACAGTTCTGATTAGTAACATCCTTTTATTCCAACTATTTTTCAGATTTTCTCTCTTCTCTTTTTTTTTTTTTTTTTTTTTTTTAATATTAAGAACTAAAGCGTGAGTGTGTGTAAAAAATAATCAAATTTTACAAGCATTGCTTCATCAAGATTGATCGGAGTACTACTCTTTCGATCTAAAATTACGAGTCCGGTTTCCTTAAACCCGTAATTATTCTTGAGATCTTATGATTCGAATTTTTATCGGGAGCTTTATACCTCATAGTGATATAGGACGTTTCTAGATAACACCCTACTGCACTCAAATCATTGGTAGCTACTACCGATATATTTTATTTTTATATTGTCGATCAAAGATAGGAAGATACGATATTTGATTAATTACATTGTAAAAATGGTGCTTTGTTCCTAATATAAATTTTTCATAGGACACTAACATATCTGAACTCATTCCAATCTCAAAGATATACCATTTTTCTCAACTCTTAACTTTTTACTCATCATCATCTCTCTCATAAGTACGTACAAACTCGAAGGATGTCAAAGAAATGTAGACCAAAACAAGCTAAGGGTCGGAAATTTCTAGTTAATCAAAATGGCTAAATTCCGAGTGAGGTCTTGATCACTCTTTAAAAAGCTGAGGTGGGGTCAAAAATTGGAAATTTTATTCGGGTAGCTTATTTTGGTATAGTTATATTTTGTGGTGCCAAAAATCATCATTCCTAATTTTGATTCCAAATTCATAATTAATCTTGAAAAGAAAATTATCTAAAATTTATTTATAAATTTAAAAATTACTTGAATATTTCCATAAAAGAAATATTTGACAAAAATTATTTAGTTATACATACTCAAAATCTTAAAAATCTTATAAAAGATATAAAACATATTCATTATATATCTAATATATTTTACTAAATCAAAAATTAATCCTCTCAAATTATATCATTTTTATTCATATATTAACCAACTTAAATTATTCAAGAAAAATTAAAACTAAGAAATAAGTAATTAAAGTACTAATTTATATGAAAAAGGTTATATTTTATAATTATTTTTATTTTTTCAAAATTTTAATGAATTTTCAAACCTAACTCTACTCCCCACTTACAGTGACATCGTCCGATGTTCAATGAGTATGAAAAGTAGGTTCGAAAATTAAATTAAAATTATAGATGATCGTTATAAACATCGATAACACACGTATATTAAAATCAAACAACATATATATTAAACAAAAAGAAACTATTACAGACTAAAAAATAAAACAAACTTACTATTAACTTACTAACCTTAATCAACTCTAACTTATTAAAGCAAACCAAACTTAAACTAAATTAAATAAAACCACTAACAACTATCTCAAATAGTTGACGAACAACCCGGATTCTCTACCGGTAGCAATCCTCTACGACAATCACGAGACGGATATATCTCATCAGAAGCAATTTCAGGGACTTCATTCAAATGAATACATAACCTTGAAATTAACCAAGCAAAAGGCATCGGCCTTCCATTATTATACCGTTCCACTACAAAGTTTACTGCCGTCCTAAAAATCAAAATCCCCCAGTCCACATGAGCTCCGCTTATCAACGCAAACAACAAAAGTATCTCACTATCACTAACCCATGCAAAGTCACTAGTCGGATAGACTCGTGAGTTAATGAAGTGTTTCCATGCTCTCGATGAGCGGTAGGCGGAAGTGGTAGAGTCGTAATTTTGATCGAACTCTGGAAACAAATACGGAAAAGCTTCCGTGACATAGTTAACAACATGACAAGAGTTCCCTAATGCCCATTGATATTCATAATGAAGATTATGGATTTGATTGAAAATCGGTATCTCGTAGATATGATTGATAATATGAGGTGACAGTGAATAAGTGTACCACGAGCAGGATATAAGTCATGACGGATCTACCGTAATGAATGATAGAAAGAGTCGAATAAAATTCCCTAACAATAGAAACATTAATTCTTCCTCGAGGATGCTTAACAAATTTTTCCATCCTTGATTACGAATTAAATCCTTCCGAATCGATCAATTTTTTCAAAATTGATACCCTTTCCATCAATATAGGAGAATTTGCAAACCTCGCATTCACCAACAAATTAACATTTGAAGCGCTAGACTCGGGACAAAAACATCAACCGCCTCGGATCGTATGAATTGACCATGGTGATGATCGGTTTGACATTTTAGTTGAAACAGATGAAAATAATTAAACAGATAGAAAGGTGAAAGTTAATGAGTGAATTTGCAAGTTTTACTTTCAAATTTCTTGCCTTAAATGGACAAGTATGGAGAGTGTGCGTGGCTGCACATTAAAACTCTCAACATGACTCGTGCGAGCTTTTACTCCCGGATCGGTCTCAAACCGACCGGACCGGTCCGGCTTCAAAATGGTTTTACCTTGTAAAGGTTGTAAAATTCAAGTTCGCTTTGTTATCTAAAATAGACTCAAGGCTATTTTTAGAAGCTATAAAGGTGATTTAAAGTTTATCTAAATGATATGGATAAAACGACACACGAATTATATTTTAAAAGCGACATACTAAAATATTTTTTGTTTTATTTTTAGATTTTTATGAAATATTTAAATACTATTAAAAGTGATTAAATCTACTATTATGACAAAAAAACGATTATGAAAGCGAAAAACTATTAAATGAGCAAACATAGTATTTAAAATGCGGAAAATAAAATAAATGAGATGAAAAAATGTTTAAAACTAACAAAGTTGTACGAAATCAAATAATGTCAACATCATCATCCTCACCGGATAAAGCTGGATCATTTAAACTTGGAACCGATGACGTATCGGGTGTGGAAAGCGTGGTCGTGGTCGAGAATCGAATCTATCGAGACCCATCGAACTCATACTTGACGTCATCCTTGCAAAATCCGAAAATCCTCCCAGCCAGATGTAACAAAGACTCCACGAGAACTCAGTATAAAAGACACCCTGACCACTAGATCGGCTTTCAAAAGGATTTGGCATATGATGAAAGCTCGAGATGGTGGAATAGGTGCTATCCATTACAGTAACGTATATGGGTTAGATTGACGGGGCGGATAGGCGGTTTATCGAAAGAAGGATCAAGATGCATCTGCTCATGTCTCAAAGCATCCTCTACGTAAATCATCACTCCACCGCCTACTCTGCCAAAGAAACAAAGCCATATTAGCTTTGTCCTCGGGCTACATCTCGATACTAAGGATTGAAACATATCGTATGTAATAGTGTTTGGGAGAGAAGTCTGCGCTGCTCAGAAAAAAGATGAAAATCTTTGGCCGGGTGGGCCGGGTGGAGGTGCACTACGTCTAACTATCGAGTCTATCGAACCCTCTGGAGACCTCCTCGGACTAGGGCCTATCGGGACTCATCTCGCCATCATCAACTTGTCGTTAGGCAGAAAGGAACTCCCGATCTCGACATAAATCAAAATAAAGCCAGGAAAGTACATGTGACTCCCTGCCTTGGCAGTAACAATAAACTCGAAAACCCTTCTATACATGATCTTCCCCACATCCACCTTAACATCATGAATCATCGCCCAAGTAATGCATAAATCTTCTTTACCAAAGGCGGTGTGTTTGGTAGTGGGATAGAAGTATGGCTCAAAAATCTTTTGATTGCCCTCGGATCTCTAAACACTTCCCATAATTAAATCTGTTATCCACCCATTCTGCTGTAGCATCAAACTCCCTCTGAGCTCTAGAGGCAATCTGCTCATACATAGCAGGATCATCTAATCTATAAACAGCTCTATAATCTTCTTCATCTGGAAAAACTTCTACCCCTAAAACAGCATTAATCAGTTCCGGACTAAAAGAAACATGTCTAGACCTAAGGGGAATAGACTCTATCATACTACCCTCAGTGGGTGTCAAAGTAGACAAAACTGCATAAAACTCTGCCACTAAGGTAGTATTGATCTCTCCTGTCCTCTGAGCTGCAAAATCCAACCATTGGCGTCTCGCAAAAATACGCCTAACCTCCTCTCCTAAGTCATCAAAATCTAAGCCTCTTTCCAACACAACTCCACATTTACTATAGATATTTTTATAAGCATTCTTAGCTTGAGGTGAAGTCATAAAGAAAAAACTAATGATTCTTCTTCCGGTGTTAAATCTTTTAATTCTACGACCGGTACTTCTATTGGAATATTAGGCTTTCGTTTCTTAGAGATTTTTCGATTTGGATGAGGCCATTCTACGATATTGAATTGACAAAACAACAATAAAAACAACAGAAAAAACAAAACAAAATAAAATGTCACAACACACGTAAAATTCAAAACAGTTGAAAATAAATCTAAAAATTATAAAAATCATGAAATTGATAACTAGAGTAAACAAATTATACCTTATAGTGAACAAAACAGTGAAAAGTGGCCGGAAAAGTCGTATAAGCCTCCGGGATGAAATGGAGCTTGTGTTCGATCTTTTTCAAATTTTTCACTTTTGGTGAAGAGAGGAGAGTAAAAGAGGAAGAATGTATGTAATGGTATAGTGTAATTTGTATTTTTGAGAAGAAAAAAAAAAAAAAAAAAAAAAAAAATTTTGGGGTGGAGATGATGGTGCTGCGGTTCTTTGTTGAAGAAAAGAGAAATGAAGAAGAAGAAAAGATCCCGTCCTTTTAGGTTAACTCGAACCCGGACCGGTCCATGATAAGGGCCGGATCGGTCCGTGTGAAATTTTTTTTTATGATTTTTTCAAATTTTTTTATTTTTTGGATTTTTGATATAAAACTTATAAAACTCAATAAAAACTTTAAAATAAAATTTATAAATTTTATAACAATTTCTCAAAATTTATAAAATCTTTATAAAACTTATTTAAAATTTTATAAAAATTCAATAAATTTCTATTAATTCTTATAAAATATCTAAAAACTTAAAAAACTTTTTATAAAACTTTTATAAAACTCCTTAATTTTATAAAGATCCAATTTTATAAAATTTTCAAAGTTATGCAAAAAATTTTATAAAACTAAAAGAAATAAAAGACTTGAACTTACGGGGTTTCTAATTCTTCAATTTCTATAAACTCCAGATTTCTAACATACCGTTCAAGCAAACTATATCCTAGAAATGTAGCGTTTGAATTAAGTCTTGGAAGTCCATCGGGATTTTCGGTTAACCACCTAATCGTTCCCTTCTTAATTACATTCAAACACTCACTCTGAGATTGAGTTATATTTTTCCCACATTGCCCATTGTGTTCAATCTTTCCACAGATTCTGCACTTCCTTAAAAACTTAGCCCTTCTCTTTATCGAGCTTCTCGACGTGCCATTACAAACTTCTTTCAATTTTTCTCTCTCAACAATTGCTTGTTCTTTTCAAAAACTAAGGCTTCATAGTAAAGCGATATCTCTATTAAAACCAAACTTCAAAAGCAAAACAAAAACTCCTAATCTATCTAAAAAAGACATCCAGGTTCTCTTTTACGTCTATCCGGTAAAAGACGAAACTAGTTTAGACATATAAAAGTAAAGATAAAACACAGTAATTTGATACTTTCGACTTTTAAAACCTTTGCTTTTTAGTCTTTCGGAGGGTCGATCAAAGAACATCACTTCATTTATGAGAGAGACTTCTTCACCTTCCAAAAATAGCTTCACCCTGTGACCATTGGCTATAAAAGTTGTATTCCCATCGAGTTAGTTCAACGACTCAGTTTATAAACTCGTGTTACTTTAAATGGTCCTGTCCATCTTGATTTAAGCTTTCCGAAACAACTTTAAACGTGAATTGTACAATAACACTCGATCACCTACATGGAACTCACGACTATATATTCTCTTATCATGGAAGGATTTCGTGCGTTCCTTGTAGATTCGAGCATTTTCATATGAATCAAGGCGAAATTCTTCTAATTACATTAATCAAGTAGTCTATGATCACCGACGACTTTTAGGATCGAAATTTAAAAATCTAATAGCCCGAATGCTCGGTGTTCTAACTCTTTGGGAGATGACAAGATTTACCAAAGACTAATTTGTAGGAGAACGAGTACCAATTGGAGTTTTAAAAGGCGTTAGTATGCCCATGCTTGCATCATCTAGTCTAATCGCCGATTTTTTACGGTTTGAATCCACTTGTTTTTCTATGATTCTTTTAATCTCTCTATTCGACACCTCTGCTGCGACCAGCGGGTTTGCGGATGATAAGGCGTTCCTAACTTATGCGTTACACCATATTTTCAATTAACTTAGTAAATGGTCGATTGCAAAAGTGCGAACCTCTATCAATAATGATCGCCTTGGAATGCCATATCTAGTGAATATGTTCTTTTAAGGAATCGTATGACAACCTTGGTATCATTAGTGGGAAGAGCTTCAACCACTACCCATTTCAAACATAATCTACCATTACAAGAATAAATCTTTTTCCAAACGATATAGGAAAGGTCCCATGAAATCTATACCCCAAACATCAAATAACTCACATTCTAAAATAGGTTGCATAGGCATTTCATGTTTTTGATATATTTCCCCATTTTTGACATGATTCACAAGATTTAACATATGTATACGCATCTTTATAAAGTGTAGGCCAATAAAAACCACATTGCAAGACTTTAAAAGCAGTTTTCCAACCTCCATGATGACCTCCTGCCTCACGATCATGACAAAGCGATAAAACACTTAAAATTTCATTATCAGGCACACATTTTCTGATTATTCCATCCGAACATTTACGGAAAAGATCTGGTTCCTCCCAAGAATAAAATTTTAAGTCATAAAAGAACTTCTTTTACATTTGCCAAGTCCAATGAGACGGAATGTAATCACACAGAGTTAAGTAGTTAATGATATCTCCAAACCAAGGTGAATTTTCCTTAGAAGGAATTCTTTTCTTTAATAAGCGCATGGTTGAAGGAGTATCGATTCTAAATAGTTGTTCATCGAAACGAATCTTTGATTTCATTTCCTATTTCTTCCTCGATTTCCATTCTACTTAGATGATCTGCTCACTACATTCTCACTTCCTTTTTATCTTTAATCTCAATATCAAATTCTTGAAGTAGGAGAATCCATCTAAGAAGGCGTGGTTTAGCATCTTTCTTACTCATTAAATATTTCAATCTTTGAATGGTCGTATAAACTATTACCTTAGAGCCAACAATATACGATCTAAACTTATCTAAGGCAAAAATCACAGCCAGCAGCTTCTTTTACGTAGTTGCATAGTTTAGTTGAGCTGCATTTAACGTATGAGATGCATAGTAAATAGCTTTGAGAATTCTATTATACCTTTGACCTAAAACAGCTCCTACAATTAAATCGCTTGCATCACACATAATCTCAAAAGGTAAATCGATCGGTGCCACCAATCTTGGTGCGATAATCAACTTCGCTTCCGAGGTCTTAAATGCTTCCATACATTTACTATCAAAATTAAAAGATACTTCTTTTTCAAGCAAATGACTTAGAGGCTTTGCTATCTTTGAAAAATCTGCAATAAATCTCCTATAAAATCCTGCATGTCCAAGAAATCCTCTTAACGTTCTTAGATTAACTGGTGGAGGCAATTTTTCGATTACCTCGACTTTAGCTTTATCAACTTCAATTCCTACTTCAGAGATTCTATGACCTAGTACAATTCCTTCCGATACCATTAAATGACATTTTTCCCGATTAAGTACTAAATTGGTATCCTCACGGCGTTGTAACACTCTTCGTTCTAAGTGTAACAAACAGCCATTAAAAGAGTCTCCGTAAACACTAAAGTCGTCCATAAAAATTTCTAAGAATTTCTCAACCATATCAAGAAAATATAGACATCATACATCTTTGAAACGTAGCAGGAGCATTACATAAACCAAACGGCATTCTTTTATACGCAAAAGTTCCATAAGGACATGTGAAAGTTGTCTTTTCCCTATCTCCTGCTGCAATGAATATCTGTAAATAACCTGAATAACCATCTAAGAAACAGTAATACTTATGTCCACTTAAACGTTCTAACATTTGCACTATGAATGGAAGTGGATGATGATCTTTCTTAGTATGATCATTTAGTTTTCTAAAATCAATGCACATTCGATATCCTGTAATTTCCCTTGTTGGAATCCATTCATTCTTATCATTCTCTTTCACTGTGAAACCTCCTTTCTTTGGTACAACTTGAGTTGGACTTACCCATTCACTATCCGATATAGGAAAGATTATTCCCATTTCTAATAGCTTAATAACCTCTTTCTTAACGATTAACTGCAAATTCGGGTTGAGGCGGCGTTGCGGTTGAATACAAGGTTTAGCATCTTCTTTTAGAATTATCTTATGAACACATATCTCGGACTAATACCTTGAATATCGGCAATTTGTCCATCCAAAAGCTTTCTTATGCTTTTTCAACATTCCTAGTAATTGATCTTCTTGTTGCTCCGTTAAAGTTGATGAAATAATAAGCGGTAAAGGTTATCATTTTCAAGAAAAGCATATTTCAGATTTAAAGGTAACGGTTTCAATTCCAGATTCTTAGGCGGATCTTCTATTGATGATTTAAGAACTGGTCCTTCTAGTTCTAACTCCAAATACTTATGCCATGGTGGTTTAAAAGTAAAACTTCCTTTATCTAGAGAAAGGATTATCTCTTTCATTTCAATGTCTTCCTCATCTTCTTTATAGATAGATAAAGTTAAACATTCTTCTAATCTGTCTTCAAAAGTTGGTAACTGATTATCATAGACAGAATGAATATCTTCTATAAAAGAACATGATTCTGGTGATGTGTATTGATGGTTCATAGCTTTGAAAATATTGAAAGCAACTTCATCTTCATTGACTCTCAAAATTAATTCTCCTTTCTGAACATCGATTAAAGTTCTCCCTGTAGCTAGAAATGGACGTCCTAAGATAAGCGGCGCTGAAAATCCTTCTTCCATTTCCATAACTACAAAGTCTACTGGAAAATAAAACTTGTCTACTTTAACCAATATGTCCTCAATAATTCCTTTAGGGTACTTAATCGATCATCTGCCATTTGCGAGTCATTTCGATCTTAGTAAGCTTTCCTATGCCTAGCTTTCTATAATCCTCATAAGACATGAGATTTATACTAGCTCCAAGATCACATAAGACCTTCTTAAAGAAATCCTCCAATTTCACACGGAATCGTAAAACTTCCGGATCTTTTAGTTTAGGTGGTAACTTATCTTTGCAGAGTGCAGAACATTCTTCATTTAGGCATATATTCTCATATTCCTCTAATTTTTCTTATTTGATAGTATATCCTTCAAAAACTTTCCATAGGCGGGCATATTTATCGAGCTTCGATAACGAGGATATTAACATGAATATGACGAAAAGTATCAAGGAAACGAGCATACTTCTGATCAGTCTTAATCTTTTTAATTTGATCTTTAGGTGGAAAAGGTAAAGACTCTAAATCTATAACCTTTGGTTTCGAAGTCATTCTCTCTTTTCCTTTATCCTTTGGAGTATTACTTGATCGCCATGTTTCAGGTTCTTGAATTTTTCTTTTAATTTGTTCCTGAATCAATCTCTACTTCATACTCCTTCAGTTCTTCCTGTTTCTCATCCTTATTACCAGTTTCATCTATTCTAACATGTTCCTTGAATAGATTCCTTAAATCTTTATCCATGGGATCTTTCAAAATTCTAGGGATTTTTACCCATTTTTCACCTTCATTCTCAAGTTCCAAACTTCTATTCCTTTTCAAGAAATTCTCTGATTTTTCTTCTTCCTCATCAGTAAATTCAAGTTCATCTTTAGTATCTAAATCATTTTCTACTTCATTATTCCCGAAGTTTTCTACTCCATTACTACCGTAGAGTTTCCTACTTCTCGTAACTACAACATTTACCTCTCTTGGGTTTCTTTCAGTATTACTTGGTAATCCTCCAGGAGGTCTACTGTTGTTACGTTCACCTTCCCTACTCAAATGATCTTCCATATTCCTTAATGAAGCTTCTATCGTTCTCATTCTGGTATCATGTCCACTCATAGATGTTTTCATTGTACTCATGTCCTTACTGACTGAACCTATAGAAGTCATCATTGTTTCCATATTCTTAGCTTGAGTAGATACTACACCCATCATATTTTCCATCAGTTTTTCCCATTTTTCAACTCCTTCTGCAGGTGGAGTTGAATTTTGAGTTACTGGTATACTTTGAGTGGTATCTTTGAGGATAGGATCTAGGTAATGATTGTAAATTCGATTAGATGTATTTCCTTGATAAACTTGATTATTATTCATATTCTTATCTTGAAATGGATAAGGCGGTTGTCTGGCTTACTAGGGTTTTGGACCATCTAAAAGTTGGGTGGTCTCTTCTAATAGCATTAAATGAGTTTGAATATGCATTGTTCAAATTCCTATCTTTATTTGAAAAAAACTCACTTCCTCTTTTGAATATCCTGTTGGTTCTTCTATCCCTAATGACACATTATCATGATTTGAGTATTCAGTTGGAGTACTATTTTACGAATTTTGATTCTTACCTTGTCGTAATCCATCAAACTTTCTACTCAAATTCTCCAAATGTGCTAGAACTTCCGTATTTGGCGTACATCCTTACCAAAAGCTACTTTTCTAGTGCTAGAACCGGTTTCCCACATTACATTGTTTTTGGAAATCTTTTCTATAGCATCGTAAATCGCTGTTTGAGCTTCACTCATCATTAACGAACCACCACATGCATGATCTACATCTGCACACGTGAATCTTTTCTTAATTTACTGACGAGAAAAGTTGAATTTGCATATCTAAGGAATAACCATGATCGGGACAAGCTCTTAACAATTTTTAAACCTTTCCCACGCATTCCCAAGTGTTTCTTCGAGATCCTTGTCTAAAATTAGCAACCTCGACCTTTAATTCCAAATTCCGTCACAGGTGAAATATTGTTTGAAATTCGGTTTGAATATCCTCCCAACTAGTTAACGAGTGGTGTGGAAGAGACATAAACCAATCTCGGGCTCTTCCTTTTAAAGAAAAAGAAAACATAGTCATCCTCGTTAATTCCTTATGAGCACCTTGACTTTTGGTTTGTATTGCACGATTCTTCAAGCAGATAGAGATGATGATGTGGATCTTCATCATCTTCTCCTAGAAATTGGGCTCTTGCGTCAATTAAACCAAAAGATGAGACTTAATTTGAAATTATTCGCTCCTTCATTCGGTAAAAGTATGGGATTATTAGTCCGGTTTCTCCTTACAGTTTGATCACGAGATAGGTCTCGGGTTTGGCGGATTATTACGATTATTACGGTTCCGATCTTGATTGTTCCTATTATTATTATTCGATTATTATTAATATTAACAGAGTTTTGTCCATGCCCTAAAGCATGATCTAGCCTCTGTTCGTTTGTTTCATCACTAGTTTCAGCCATTTCTTTATTTTTATTAGAAGATGATTCCGTTGGAGATTTTCCAAGGAGTCCTAAGCTGGTTTGACCACGTTTACTCTCTATCCATAGCGCCTTTAGTAGCGTTTATATCAGGCTTATAAGGAGTAAGTGAGGCTTTACCGCTTCTGGTCATCAACTAATTAAAATAGAAAAATGCTCGAGTTTTAAAGAAGAAGAAAATTGGTACTAAAAGAAAGTAGATACCAACGAAAAAAAAAAAAAAGAAATGTGATAAGAAGAGTGTTGGTTTATCCTCGAGAATTTTAAGCTAATACAAGTAGTAACCATAGACACAAAAAAAAAAATTAGCGACTTTGTCTCCCCGGCAACGGCGCCAGAAAGCTGACGTCACCAAACCAGACCTTAGAAACGGCGTCAAGAAAGGGACAGACCTTTTCTAGGTTAGACGGATCCTAACCGGCGATGTGCCGGTCAAAGCTGTAGTGATAAAGTGGTGAGTCGGTGTCGAATCCTCGAGGAAAAAAGTGGTAATTCTTTTAAGTGTGGTTAAACACCAAAGAGCTGCTATTAACTCGATCTAAACCGCAATTTTATAACACAGATTACTACTACTCTAACCAACATAAAATAAATGCGTAATTTAAAAGTTATTCTAATATAATATATATAGATATATAAATATATATAGATGTACATAAATAGTAAAATATATATATATATATATATAAATATATAGATACCAATATATAGTTTATAGACTAGACTAGCCAAAGTATATGTAATCAATTTATTCGATCTTTTCAATTAATAGAATGTGTTCGATCTTCCTTTTATTAGGTCCAATTGAGTAAATGAAGCGGTGTACTCTAATGTCAACAATTCCTCCTCACACGAATGCGTATGAAATTGTCATATGTCAAATTGTCATCATCCAATGTCCACAACTCGCCCCATGCTAAACTTAGTTAGTCAAAGCAGTGCAGTACAAATCTACCCCGGATAAAAGAGGTTATTCCGTTCGTCGACGGCCGATGTTATTCAAGAGGCTCCGGTTGTCAAGCGGATCGATTTAACACAAGCGGTGTAGTTTCAATTAAAGCGTGATTTTAACATTATTAAGATCTCGAGTACAAATTTCAATAAGATTTGTTTTACTAGGACAAATCGCCCCGGTAGGAAATAGGATTCCGTTAATCAGGCGGCCATTTTACCCTCCGGTTTTCTATTTTTACTCATATCCTCGACTTCTGCGGTGGGTTCATCGTCCAGGTTATATGTGGTATTCATCACGATTGATTACTTCATTCGAATATGTTATCTTTACGTAGCGAAATAGAAAAAAATTCATTTTAACTCAATTTTAATCATTTTTATTTTAACATCATTCTTTTAACGAAAAGATCGAAATAATACGATTACATAACTTTGGCTAGTTATTAGATTTAGCCTAATAACATTATAAAAACTAAAAAGTAGAAAATAACAAAAATAATCATAATTATTATAGATATTACCCGATTACAACTGCTGACTCTGAAATCGTCTTTTTCCGGACATTAAAACGACTTCAGCAACACTGAACTTCCGATAATTTCCGAGCATTACTACGATACTACTACTACTAATTTATTTTGGCATAAAGCCTATTTACAAACTAAGAAAAGAGAAGAAAAAGAGAAAGAAGAGGAGAGAATATATATAGAATATTGTATATATATATTGGTACACTCTCTAATGAGTCTCTCTTTGCTCCTTTTATATAGATTTTCTTCCTTCCCGGACCGTCTGAAAATCTGCCGGATCGGTCCGGTGTAATGATGGCAATCATTACGATTTAGTTACAAGCATGTGCCCCATGTTACCCTCTAATCATTACTTAGCATGTGTTGTAATTATATATAATTATATATAATTACACACTATCTTCTAAAAATCGTAACTTGAATTCTTGATATCGAAATGACATAATCGAACTTCCGTTGAAAAGCTCGTTGAATTCTCTACAACTTTCATCAAGACCATTTCTTGAAAACGTATTCTCGATGAGCCATTTGTATTATCGTCCTTTTTGAGATTCGAAACAATTATTCCCTTGATCATTTATATCGGTGGCGACTTTATAACTCCTTCCAACAACTTGAATTGACTTCAAAAGTGTGCGTACTCGGGATTTGATTCATCTTAGGATTACGCAATGAAATAAACAAAAATACCCGTGTAAAATAGACACAATATTCCGGTCATTAAAACCGTACAAAAACTACAACTTTTTATTATAAATACTAACTTTTACTACTAACTATACTAAACTATAAAGATTAATATTTTATACTAATTATATCATAATTTTAGATATTTTACATAGAATTTGTCAATAAAACGTAATAAAATCACGTAAATTCAATCATATAAAAATAATACATCACCGACTTATTTTCCTATTTAAGCAGCAGCGCCCCAAACCCTAGGATAGACATTCATAGAGTCGAAATTCATCTTGAAACACAGCAGTGGTTTTGTTCTTTTTGTTTTTGGTTTTTTTTTTTTATGCAATCAAAACAACTTTTTGATCTCAAGATCATTATGAGTAGCTAAACGCTTGGGTTGGACGAACGGGTGAAGCAATTCAAGAGGTGTTTGGGTTTTCTTAATTCTTTCTGCGTTTGCAATCAACAAAAGGTTCGATTTCTATTGCGTTTATTTTGTGCTTGATATCGATAGATAAAGCCTGTGATATTCGTTTGATGATAGTTGAATGAACTCTAGATCACATTAATAGTATTGATTTAATCAATTTGTCTAAAAACGAAAGTTATCAAATTGTTAACCTAAATAATAGATTCGAAAGAATTTATGCCTATCGTGCTTGAAGAATCAATCTTTGATAAAAGTTGATAAACAAATTATCTAAGAAATTAGTAATTTGCATTAGGTATAGGTTAATCTTGGCCTTTAGTTGATTTGCATGCATAGGAAATTAGAAGCCTTTACTGCTTTCTTGAATTGCGGATCCTTGTTCATCTGCCTTTCTCCCCATTATTTGATAAACCTAAAATAGTTAGTTTTGTGACACTTTTGGCCTAAACTTAAAAACATATTCAACCTCACGTTCCTCGTGGGATCGACCCGGAATAACCGCTTTACTACAAGCTTTGCACTTGGAGCGACTAACCGGATTTTTATTTCTTGTCTTTTTGTTTCATTCACAAAAATCCACCACACTGCCCAAAAGCTTTTAAATTAAAAAAAAAATTTGAAACTCCAGTATAGTCATTCACCCCCTCTAACTATACTTTTAGCCTTCTCTAGAACCAACAGGCCCGCGGACCCTTATTCGGTCCCCTCTGGCCGCCCAAGCAAAGTCTTCGGAGCCGCCAAAGGCCTCAGAGCCACCAAAGGCTCTTAGCCCGCCAAAAGGATCTCCGGAGCCGCCAAAGGCCTCGGAGCCACCAAAGGATATCAGCCCGCCAAAAGGCTCTCTGGAACCGCAAAAGGCTTCAGAGCCGCCAAAGGCTCTCGGGTCCGCCAAAAGGCTCTCGGGTCCTCCAAAAGGCTCTCAGCTCACCAGGTCGGTCCGCCAGCCCTCAACTCGCTGGCTTAACAGCTCACCGTCCTGACAGCTCTCGACAGTTGTCCTACTCTCACCGGCCCGGTGACAGCTGGCTTATTTCCTCTATAAATAGCAACATCACCTCCATTACAAGGGAGAGGACTTCACTTCCAGAACTACGCATTGGGCTTGATCCCTTACAAAGTGCGTGAAGCGACCATTTGACGCTCAACTCATAATCACAAAACACCAAACATTTCCCTCATCTTGTTCTTTAAGATCTTCATCTTGTTCTTGAGCACCACCGCGCAACCGCCGCTAAAATCATTTGCCAGATATCCACCACATAAACACCTCTATTTATCCGAGATAATTTTGACATTATCAGATCCATACTATGTCGTAACTAACATTTTAGTAATACTCTATCATGCTAGTTTACGAATACGATTACAAGATTGGGCAAATCTAAATAAACATGGATTAATCCAGTCGATCAGACGTAGCTGACGCCGAATCTCCAGAATTAGGGTGATCGAAGGTTGCCTTTCCGTGTGGGTATAGACTACCACCGCGTCGAGCATGGTGGTTCCTACTTCTAGGTTATATATTACAATTCAGGTTAATTCTGGTGAATTACTGGTTCGTTAAACATGCTAATCTTCCATGGTAAAGACATGAAAGAACGTTCAAAGTTTCATACCTTTAACAATGGAGGAATAGCTTGATCAACTCAAGCTAATTAATAGCTGGAGGGAGAAGGGAACCAACAAGAACTCAAAAGAGAACCAAGAAATATTTTATTACATAAATCAATGTTTCATACAAAGCATCTAATGAATTGTAAGCATACATAATCATGAACTGCTACAGGCCTTATATAGAGCCTGTAGCAGACTTATGCCCAATAAAACCCTAGCCGACTTGGTTTATGCCTTATAAGGTCGGTTTCATGCTGCCCAAGGCCTTCGCCACGCCGGACCTTTGTTTCCCAGATTCTTAAGCAGACTCTTCATGGACCACTTTTATTCAGCCCGATAAATTTTCTCAACCCAGATCCACTTCATCCATGCTCCTGGAAAATGGTAGTACCTGAAAATCATGCAAAATGGAGCAAAACAATACCGATTCCAAAGGATAAACATATCAATGTAGAATTACGGTCTCATGACTACGCGCTAGGAAATTGATATGCATTTCATACAATAATCAGACTATCTCTCATCAATTGAGCATAATTCAGGGGCAAATCGGGCATAAAATATAGTACCAAATAGAATATCATCATTTAGCATGCTC
This sequence comes from Gentiana macrophylla, assembly GCA_026214975.1. Lineage (NCBI taxonomy): Eukaryota > Viridiplantae > Streptophyta > Magnoliopsida > Gentianales > Gentianaceae > Gentiana > Gentiana macrophylla. The sequence continues at coordinate 38,492,440 of CM047810.1, forward strand.
ATCAAAGCTACGTGAGCTACCTACCAATCCGTACTTTACTTGCCTACTAACCATAACATGTTTGTGTCTTGTCTATCATGTTCATGTTTCTTACTTACTTAACATGAGGGCTTGGTGCAACATGGCCAATATGACTAACCATACATTTAATGTGGTTCTGGGTCACAGTACCCCTCTCGGTACATCATCTTAGGAACGAAATGGGTAATAGAACTACACAGGACTTTGAATAACCATGGTACTCCGTGCAATACATTGCATGATAACTAACTAGACCTTATCTTTACACAAGTAGGAGCACATAAAGCACATTGAATTCATGTTAAACTCCGTATCCAACCCACGAGAACCTTCTAAGACCATAGCAACACCGAACCCATCCTATCTTCACTACTCATAACCAAGACGCATAAAACAGTTTACAAAAACGAAAAACCAAACAGTGCTTTGAAATCAATAATAAAGTTATCCAACAAACATAATCATGTCCAGTTTCGTGCATTTTTATAGAAAACGGTAGCCAAAACAACTTAAAACATAATGTTTAAACTAAAAGTGGAACCTTTTGATTAGACGAACTCCTTACCTTAAAGACGAGCCGAACTACTTACCGAACAACAACTATATTCCAAATCTATGAGAATCTACAACCTAACAGCGAATCTAATGAAAATTACCGTTCGAACCTAACCTAATTAAGATCAAAGACAAGAACTACTATGAAAAGATTAGATCTTACCTTCACAAGATGAATCTAAGCTTGAAACTGTTGTTGGAATCAAAACTGCTTCAAAAATGCTCCTGAACGAACCAAAAATCAACCAGAATGCTCCAGAAACAAAGTCATGGGTCCTGGGCGATGAGATAGGATAGCAACCGGGGGTTTTTACTTAGCTTCAAAAACGCGAATTCCATGAAGCATAGGGCTATATGGAGGCTTTTTATAGTATTTTCTGAGCCTAAGTCGGTTTTAATGTGACTTAGGGCCAAGAAAAACTTAGTTAACCTTAAAATACTAGTAAAAAGAAACTTAGTTTCCAAAAAAAAACGAAAATACCTTCAAATTGTAACACAAAAAAAAATCAGGTTTCACATTTTCGGGATCCGCCGGTGTACACCATATATGCCAGATGGTACACGACTTAATATAACAGACTGCTATGTGTATCCAATAGCCTAATGTCTATTGGAGAATTTGAATTAAAATTAATTATAAAATTAATGGAGGGTCTCAACGGTTCGGTGAAAGGTTGCGACCCCGTAAGAGGTTGTATCCTTTCGGTAAAAGGTTATAACTTTTCGGATTAAAAGTTGCAACCGTTGAATGATGGGACTTATTTCCCTTATAAATTCCCACCATTGTAGTGGAAAATGATGTAGATTTTAAATGATTTTCCTTAGAAAAATTCTGGCCAAATTCTTTAAAAATACTCATCTAAATACTTTACATATTTTCCGAGTCAAGAAGAGATTTACAGAACATGATCGGTTCGCCGTCTTCTTCTCATTGAAGTGCAACAACCCGAAGAAGGAATGACTGTTGTATCTTGGGAGACGATTTCCATTATCGTATGCACATAATCGGGGCAAAAACGTCTTAAAGACAGAGTGCTACACTCGCCTCAGTCAATAAGTTTTCTTGTCCCATTTTATTAATTTTCAGTTCATACATGTTCATGTGTTTTTAACTGGTCAGATTGCTTGTTAAAATTGTTAGACAACATGCTAGATTGATAATTTCTCCATCAATCATAAGACGGTTTTTGTTTATTGTTTCAGCATGCTATTGGATTTTGTATGTTATAAAGATTGTTCTTCTACACAATAACACTTTTTGTGCTTTGTCGTTTTCGGCATCCTTACAATGTGTGTGTATTCACAATCTGAACTGTAGTTAATGCCATCTGGTTGTCCTGACATTCAAATTTGATAGCTATAATTGTTGGAGAAAATAGAGGAATAATGATTTAATCGATTTTATCAATTTTAATCATTTTTACAACTACTTTTAAAAGCAAGTTCGATAAAATTTTATTAAAGTTATCGAGACTTTATCATTGGAAACTACTTGCTCGTAGTTGAGAATAGGTTTTAAATCATTCAATTCAGATGCGGGTGAATGAGATATTAACGCTTTAAGTTGTTGTGAGATATGGGAAGTAAAGTAGTGTAAAACTTTATCCCACATTGGAACATGAGTGTTCCAATGTCAAGTATTTATATGATGATAGTTGATGATTGGTATAAGCTCCTAGAGAAAATGAGAGAGTTCAGAATGGTTTAGACAAACGATGTTCTGCTTAAATTGCAACACGTGTGCGCGCGCGCCGCCGCCCGCCTGTGCCCGTTGACCTTAGGCATGGGCTTGGGGAATTGGGCCTTCTTGGGCCTAAGGCCTTGTGTTGGGAAAGTATTATGTTTTTGGACAAAGTCAGCGGGGTGGCAAGTCGGTGAGGCCAGTCAGTGAATGCGAAATTCAGTGAGGCAAACTCGAAGATCGACAAAGCGAGCGAAATCATTTGGGTCAAGCGAGGCATAGTCATCATCAACTGAGGCATAGTCATCCTTTTCATCTTCTGCTGAGACCTTTCATCTTCGAATCTGTCATGATTAATATTGATATCAAAGTGGGAGTAGTGGGAGTAAATGCATTAATGGTTATCAATGCAGAGGCTTTTCCATTGCTTGCTCAAGTCTCTATATAAACAAGCCTTCACAAGATGGAAGACACACAAGTATTCAAGCAATACAAGAGCATACATACATTCCATTGCATAAATTTTTTCTGCATTCATAGTTGAAGAGTTTATGGGCATTGTCAGAGTTCGACTAAGTTTAGAGTTGAAGTAGCTCTCCATCTGAACATGTAAACTGAGTTGTCCTGGGAGACAATTGCAACAACCGTGGGTACAAGCCGATGTAAATTTGTCTTAAGGACAGAGTGCAACTCGTCTCAGTTTTGCATATCATTTTATATTTTTATTTACATCTATTGTAATTATATTTATATTTTGAATTGGAAATAAAATTGTTCTTTATTTTTCTGAATATTTATTTTATTTGCATACGGGTATAACAATAATAACTTCGTGTTTCATTACTCTGGCTACAAGCCAAATAATATTTCCGAACAGTAGTTTTTTACAAGCCTGTTGATTGGTTGTTACCGATCGATTACGGTTCTTTGTATATAATTCTTCCATTGATATGTTCTTATCTGTGGCTGAAAGTTTGCGTACGAATGTGCAGAGACCAAATTTGATTTTGACTAGTAATAGGGAAATTGGTAAATCAGGCCACTGTAACGTCTGACATTTTTTTTCATGTCAAACATTTTCTGATATTTTTTTTCAGGTTCCCCGTCCAAATTTGGATGATTTCATCCAAATACAGTCAGTCCAAATTTGGATTCCTTTTTGTCCCAATCCATTCACTGACCAAAATGGACGGAATCCGTCTAAATTTGGACGGTTTCATCCAAATTTCGTCCAAATTTGCTCTATTTTTGCTTTGTTTATCAGCATATCAATCACAGATCCAAATTTCGTGCAACTATACATTCACCTATACACCCACTACCAAATTGAGTTACCATTAAGTGATTTTGGTCGAGCAACTAGTGGTTGGATTTAGCCGTCAAATTTTTGGTTGAGATTTTGATGATTATCAGAAGCAGGGTTTGTGGTAGTGGTGGGTGTAGCAGTGGTTGTTGAAGAAGAAGAAGAAGTTGCTAAACAGCTAGAAACATAGCTGGGAATGATGGGTTTTGGTATACAAAAGGATAGTATAGAAGAAGAACAAGAAGCCGCCATTGATGAACTTCTTGTATTAAAACTCTCACAAGTTACTTAGAAATCCAACATTGTTAAAGAAACACACATATGGAAAGATGATCACCTATCATACGATTTGCTTTTTGCTTTGCATTTCTTACATAATTTTCTTATTGTTCAATCTATGGTTTGGGTGGTGGAATAGGAAGCTAAGGTTTGTGACCAACTGTTTTTAAAGCGAAACCGTCAAATTGAGTTAACTATTGGGCGAAATTTGGACGAAACCGTCCAAATTTGGATGGATTCCATCCATTTTAGTCGAGGAATGGATTGGGACAAAAGGAATCAAATTTGGGTTTTTTTGGTTGTATTTAGGCAAATTGTTCAAATTTGAATGAGGAACTGAAAAAAATGTCTATAAATGTTTGACTGAAAAAAATGTCGAGGCGTTCTTGTGTCAGTTTACGATTTCCCACTAGTAATATAAGTAATTGATATTGATGAATTTCAAAAGCGGAATGAATCACGAGTATACAAATCTTGTAATGACACATATGGAGACAATAGTTTTCACACGTTGTTGTTTAGTATTTTGGTTGAATAACACATTAAATTTGTTAGAAAGTTTTTAGTTATGCGTTGTTTGATAAATTGAATATAATAATCGTGTCTTATTTAATTGAATAGTTGTGTCTAGAAGCTAATTAAATTTTAATGTTCATACACCTTTTCTTTTTTAAGTAAAGTGTTTATAGGCATAAGGGTGAATTAAAAGGATGTTATATAAATGAGCATTATGATGATACCATTTCATTGAATATTAACAAGGTGTTTATTTAAATTTGCATCATTTCGGTTTGTGACCTTTCAGTGTAACCTAATGCTACTGTTAATCTAAAGGGATGCTTTGATTTTATCTTTTCGGTGGTCAGTCTCTTAAGTTTGAATAAATATATATGTAAATGGAACTGTGGTATCGTTGATCAAAGTCTTACAGTTACGAGTAGTGATAAGCGATGAAGTAATGAATACAACTTTATTCTCCCTAGACAAAGTAGGCCTGTTAAGTATGTTTGCTTTCAGAACCGTAAAATAAGAAATTGGAAAGTTTTGATCTCTTATAAAATTAGTTTGTCGGTGCATACAGAAATTTTGGTGCCATTTTGTTTGAGTTTAATATGGATCAATCAATGTGTATTTAGGGCACTTTGGTGCTTTGACATTAATTCAATTATTATTGAATTGTTTTGTTGATATAATGGATGTGGGTTCTATTATACATGGGGCACACTTTTTCGTAGGAACTTAGTGCAATGCTATAATAGAATTTTTTAATTTGTATGTCACTTTTCAAGTTGCTATTGAAGGATGCAGGTTCTTAGATCTAAACGAATTAGATCTACGCGCAGCGGATGGATCACGATTTATATACCACAATACATAATTAAAGGACTTAAACTACTATAAGGGGGTTAAGATCATGTTACCAATAACGGGAAGAGTAAGCCTTGATCTTCCGATGTGTTCTCAAGCGGTTGGTGGACACCCTTCTTGATAAACGAACCTCATTGATATGCAACGAGAAAAAATCCGAAGATTTTTCCAACTCAACCCTAAGAATAGAGGCCGAAATTTTTGGCCAATTTCTCTCGGTGAATAGTGACGTGAATAGTACCTTGCCATTAGACTTGAAAGAACTCTCTTTATATAGGAGAGTAATCAATGTCCTCAAAGGATTAAATAATTAAGTGATAATTATCACATTAATCCTTTTCAAATAAAAGATAAATAAAATGATTATCCCAAACAAATTAAGATAAATCATATTATTATCTATTATTCCATGAATTATCATTTAACAAATAAAAGATAAATCACATGTTAAATAATTATCCAAGAAAACTAATTTCTCTCTAATTATTAGGACATTAATGGCGCCACATATTGGGTCAAAAAAGCCCACATAAAATTTCTTTTATGTGTATTATATTATTTAGCTCAACTAAATAATATCCATGCATATCAATTAATTAGCACAACCAATTAATTATAAGCGAGAGCCCAAATAAAAGATTATTAGTCAGAATTACGAAGCCACATCGGGGACCATGGACCTATAACCAGGTAGCTCAATAATCAATTATTCATCGAACCGAATAAGTACATTAATTATTAATTCCGGGATTATACCATAAACCCGGCCGAACTCTACCGATTATAAATGTATACTTATACTCAACCCAGTAGAGTGAATAAGCGTCCATTGATATAATCACTACATCTGATTAACCCTCCATAGGTTGTCCATTACGAGAGAAGTCTCCGTGAACCCGACTCGAATATCTTATCCTTATTTACCATCAACCCCTAATGATCAATTGGTGCACATATCGACTAGTAGCTAATTAGTCAAATGTGAACTCGGCCCGATCGATCACTTTCTTAAGGCTAACAAATAAGGGGACTGTCTCTCTACTTCCCGCAGGAAGGAATGGATTCCATGTCTGTGAAAATCAGAACTACTCACTCATCTGGAGATAGTGCCAATGAGAAGTGGCTTGGAACACATTATTTAAGTGAACCGTAACTAACACATCAAACACTACCCCGGGACAAGCAGCACCATGTGATCACCTCAGGATTAAGGTTGATCCATATATGATCATCTAATGATTTAATAAGATTCCTCGATTACGGAATTATATCGAGAAATTGAGTTAAATCGGTCGATCTATATGAATGCCATCATATATAAATGCCCCACGTAGGTACCCTCTGCCGGCAGTCCGGATAAGACTATCACACCCTAAGGTGTTAGGCGCATTATTGGTGTTTTAATCAAGAGACCACTAAACTACGATTAAGTTCACCACGGACTAACGATTTAAGCATATCTCCACTAACTCAATCCTCACGTGTAATCCATACAGCTGAGTTAAGTGATTTACATCTGAGATATACTTAGGGTTTGCGGCGGTGTATTACTTTACAAGCACAAAGCAAGTAATAAGGTGAGATAAATTACATCATTCATTATTAAAAACAATTACACAAATTGTCTTTCAGGCACTACACTAACAATCTCCCACTTGCGAAATGACAAGTAACGATTGTTTTAGAGCACACCATTTCTCATCTTATTCACAACACTCTCCCACTTGCTCTAAGCGGATGAGACATATCCATCAATGTCATACCCTCCAAGCACTTTCGACTTGGTACCTTGATTAGTTAGGTTGTCGACTCGAGGCGATCTTTAGGATTGAAAGCGTTGTCGGTCCTTCCAATCGAGCGGTACTCTCTCAATATGCTTTTGACTTCTTGTGGTGAGAAGATCCTTCTAAGCTATCTATTCACTTTTTTTCCACGATGAAGTGATATCGAAACTTATCGGACACAGGAATTACTCTCGGACCAAAGGAAATTCTAAGCACTATGAGTAAACAGAGCCGAGATCAACAATGATCATCCTTAATCGACTACAAGTCGAAATCGTATAGTCAACCATATTCAAGTTTGCACTGAATATACAAGCATATGATTCCTCGTTCTCTAAAGATACTTGAGGGCGTACTAAACCGCTACTTATTGCTTGAATCCAAGATTTGATTGCAATTGACTCGTGTTAAGGTGACTTGCCCTTATCCCGGAGAGACTACATCCCATTTCTCTTTATCCGAAGATTTGGAGAATCATTCACGAGAGGTAGGGTAGGACAACTCTCGATGAATCTTTTGCAACCATATATGCATAATCATCTTATTCAATAAGATAAGTGGGATAGCCAATGACTCATTCTAAGTGAATTTGACCGAATCATATTCTTAGAATATAGTCAATTCTCTCATCAGGAGAATCTTGGCACATCGATTTCCAACTTGAGATAGCACACACATGTTGTTTCCAAGCTGTTTTGATGTTATCATTCATGAACACTAATGCTACTACTTTACCAATATTGATATCAGATCTATGGAAAAACTTATCAATATTTTGGTCAGAATCCACATATTTTAAAACATGTGACTTTTAAATGACCGAGAGGTTCTCATAAATCCACAAAGGATATAAGCCATGGCGGAGCTTCCTACCAATGGTTCTTTCTAAATAAATTAAGATATCGTTAGTCTACTTAAAAGGTATTAGGGAATCACCCTATCTTACGCTTTATAGCGAATCATTATTCATTCTTAGCTAAAACCCATACATTACGAATGAATTGATTCCGTTGTTAAACAAGAAAGTCTCGGGGAATCACCCCTATTTTACGCTTTCTAACAAAATCTAGCAAGGCGAGTGGTGAGAGAGTTCAAGGTGCAGTTAACTCTCTGCTTGTGAGGGAATCACCCTATTCCACTCAACTTTGCGGTGAAAGTTTAAACTTTCCTATTCATTCGACTCTTTTCTATGTAGATCCAATTGCTCCCATTTGGGCTGAGACACTCGGGTGGTTCTACAATAGGTGAACAAAGCTGAGTACAAAAACTCCATTTACGAGGTTAAAATTTGTCAAACCAACCTCATGATCGAAATCTATCATGACCCACTAAGAGCCATAGGTTATCAATCACCCAGCCAGACCGTAAAGTCCACAAAACCACAATGGGTCAATGGTTAAACCATACTCCCAACTGCGTGGTGGATTGACATCTGATCTAGCGATATTTATCGATGTAATCCCCAACAACCGATGTTGGGCGTGAGTACGATTAAATCGAGATAGTAACTACCTTTGGGTAACCGTACTCGAAGGTTTAAGGTTGTTACTTATGGATTCTATCGAAGGCTTGTGACGATTCAACCGTCACTTTACGATCTCAAGAATCTTATAATCAACCTTCACTCGTCTCATTAAGATATTTCATGAGCGAGTCACAATCTGAGCGTATCGCAAAATCCCGAGTCCTACCTTCAAGCATTAAATGCTAAATGCCTACATTCACGGATGTGGTGTGAACCGAATTCATTCATTATCCATAAACTCACTAGCATCTTCTAGGTAGACTTCTCGGTTTACATAATAATGTTAACCGTTATTTTACTGCAATTATCTTAATCGAGTTTAGCGATGTATTGTAGCATATCAATAACTATATAAGGCAAGTGTATGGTTTCTTCCTCGGTGGAAAAACATTCCACTAGGAGCGAGGCCGAGCATCGATCCCAGACTATCGATAGCCTATTTACGAGCATGGAATACTCTATTCTCTGCAAAAATCAGAGAGAATCCTCGCGTATTCATTCGATAAACTAAATCGCGTTTGAGTAGTTATCAGACAAAAATGTCACCACTCAAAATCTCCCACTAGCTTGTATCTCTCACTGAACCCGAAGGTCATGGTGAACAAGCTATGTTACCTCTTCAAATCTATTACCCTTTCCGATTGAAAGGAAACTTAGTCATTGTTCCTTTGAGGCAGTGTTCCCAGGCCCAGGAAATAGGAATCACCCTTAGCGATCTTTAGGTCTTATCTAGGATATATGAACTAATTAATAGATATTGAAAAGTCGTTTATCTTAATACGGAAACCTTTTACCTTTAATAGTTTTAGATGTGTTACACATATCTATTCGACTTTTCTTAGTGGTTACTATCTTTATCAAACAAAAGTCAGTCTCGATTCAGTACTACAAATGTCATCTTCACTTTGTTTAAGGCAAGCTGCAATATCGAGGCGAAAGTGAATCCATTTGTTTCAACGAATCATAAGCGAAAAAAAAAAATTTTTACGTGATATTCAGAGATAGAATCGAAATTCATTTCCTTATATCACTCCCACTATTCTAAGTGAAATTGCGCCCGTTGTTGCTTTATTAATCATTAATGCACGGCTTCATTGTTCTTTCAAAGAACTAAGCCCTTGAGTCAAGTTACTCGGTTAAGAAAGTAAGCTAAGGATTCATTGGTTAGTGATCAAAATCACTTTCCTTATCCTACACTTTCTTTAATTAATGTTTGGTTTAGCCTCAAAACTTTAGTTAAGATGATTAACACTTATAGACATTCTTTCCCATTCTTAACTTTCCTTAAAGGAAATAGTCTTGAACTAGCGATTCGTTTGAGTAGAACACTAAGTAAGTGAGCGTAGGATGTCTAATGAAAGTGTTACCTTGTGGGGCGATTTTCTAATAAATTAGAAAAACATAATATAAAAGCTCCCACTAGTTTATCGGTTCCAAATACCGTCTAACTAGCGACACTTTAATTTACGATTCTCAATTTTTCTATCAGAAAATTTCTCGTGTAGACCTTTACACAATTCACTAGAAAATTTTATCGTCCCAATCACCTTTCAAACTAACTCTGGTTGTCTCTCGTTACTTTGAGTACTTGGCGTTGACATGCTATTCGTCACTTAAGTTTTGAAGGCTTGAGAGATATATCTCTTCCGAAAAATTAATCACATGTGAGATTAATAAATACAACGTTCTAGTTACTTACCACTTTTAACGAAGTCATTACTAGTCAATTTTACACTAGCAGATCTAGCACCTTAGAGAGATATATATATGATTTGTAAATAAAATTGTGAAAAATAAATCCAAATCATACACTACTAACATTTTAGGAACATAAACTAAGTACTTATAGTCTATCCTACCGTTCCAAAGATTTAATCTAATGCCTCGAGTGCACGCCTTAGGGTAGGTCAAGAGGTTTGATTAATATTGAAGATCATATTGAGAATCGAACATCTCATTTGTGATGCGTCAATCACCTTTCCTTTTTCAGCCAAGTACTACTAAAAATACCCTTTATGAGTGTGACCTCTTTGTCTCCAGATTTTAGGTAGACCCGAGTGTGCCTTGCCAGGGTCGGTCGGTGACCCGACAGTACCCAAAATCCTATCCTTTGGAGACCAAGCCTTGAATTTTGATAGCGGTGAAGGCCTTCCTTAGGGAGGCGGTCCCGGCGACACGGCGTCACCATTCTCTCCGCGTTGCTTGTGTCAGCGGTAGAGGCCGTGGGGTGGTTTGTCGCCTCTCCGCTCCCACTCAATATTTTGAAAAAGTGGTGGGTTTCTTGATCACGTTTTTGGACTTGATGTTACATTAAGGAACAATAAATCATAGGGCGAATGTTTGTCGGTTATGTGGGCTAGCCCACCCGACCTGTCGTTAGAACATATGTGGCCGTCGGGACGGGTCAAGGCTAGGAGAGGTCCGTTGAGCCGTAGTGGCTCTTGGATGGCTCGATGTTGCGGACCCGTGCAAAGCGCCACACGTGGAGGTGAAGTCGATTGAGCCGTAGCTCTGTTGACCACCCAACCGTGGTTAAACCACTTTGAACTTGTTTGCCGTGATTATCAATCCTTAAACATCAAACTTTCACGTGAACACTCTGGAACAAAAGCGTAATCTCGTCTTAGGTAAGGTGGAATTCACGAGAATCAACACCTTAACCACGAGGTTTGAATTTTACTCCTTATGCTTTTCATGCAGTGGGATTCACGAGAATCCATCACCCAACCTCGGCGATTGAAAAAACCCGTGTTCCTCGGTTTTACCTAATTAGTTTCTAATTAATATCAAACAATTAATTAAAACTAATGCGTGTGTTTTATACATGCCTAACTAATTCCTCGAATTAATTTCTACATGTATGCATATGGAGTGGAATTCATGATATGATGCATGTCATGGCAATTTTCGGTTCTACTCATACAATCTACACATGTATACTAGTGCGGAAAATAAACATCGAGAGAGGACCGTTGGCACCCCGTAACTAATCTATTTGAAAATAAATTAAAACCTAATCTGCAGCTGTTAAGAATCTTGACGATCGGCATATCAAACGAACTTGGATCGGGATGAAACTTTCCAGATCTGATCTTCATTCTTGGACTTCAAGATGGACGGTCGGATCGGAGCTTTGACTTGTCAATCTTTCTCAGTGAGCCGCCCAACTTGCTGCTGAAACAGACTCTCACAGCAGCGCATCATATACTTCGAGATCGATCGGGGATGAAGATGAATCGATCGTCCTGAAAATTTTATATCGTCAAAACTCCATGATTATCGATCTGACCGGTCGGATTTTAATTTGAACGGTCCAATTATTCCCAGAAAATCGAAGAAGTCACAGTTAGGGTTTCTGTGAATCCTGCGTTTTCTGTTACAGCAGCCACTTCGCAGCAACTAACGGAAACCCAAACAGACTCTGATCGACACCAAAATTTGTGGGATTGTTCATCAACTTCCAATCTTGATTCTGACCGGAGGGATCTTCGTTTTAACGGCTCAAACAACGGAAAAAACGAAAAGACTAAACAACTAATGTACAGATCTATTTTCTGGAAATTAAAATTGCAATAATACATAAATTACATAATTTCACTATCTTTCATATGAGCGAATTTTCATCGTTTATATGAGTTTACAATAGATCTAACGGGTAAAGCAGTGTCAACCCCAATCCATCTCTTCAACCATAGCAATTAATCATTATCAATGCATAAAACAATAAATAAAATTTACTACATGCAATTCCACTCCTTTAAATCGTTTAATCATGATTATGATTATATAAATCGTGGAACACGGCTCTCGATACCACATGAAGGATCACGGTTCTTAGATCTAAGCAATTAGATCTCAGCGCGAGGATGGATCACGATTTATATACCACAATACATAATTAAAGGACTTAAAACTACTATAAGGGTTAAGATCATGTTACCAATATAGGGAAGAGTCGCCTTGATCTTCCGATGTGTTCTCCCAAGCGGCGGTTGGTGGACACCCTTCTTGATAAACGAACCTCCTTGATATGCAACGAGAAAAATCCGAAGATTTTCCAACTCAAAACTCCTAAGAATAGAGCGAAAATTTTTGGCCAATTTCTCTCGGTGAATAGTGACGTGAATAGTACCTTGCCATTAGACTTGAAGAACTCTCTTTATATAGGAGAGTAATCAATGTCCTCAAGGATTAAATAATTAAGTGATAATTATCACATTAATCCTTTTCCAAATAAAGATAAATAAAATGATTATCCCAAACAAATTAAGATAAATCATATTATTATCTATTATTCCATGAATTATCATTTAACAAATAAAAGATAAATCACATGTTAAATAATTATCCAGAAAACTAATTTCTCTCTAATTATTAGGACATTAATGGCGCCACATATTGGGTCAAAAAAGCCCACATAAAATTTCTTTTATGTGTATTATATTATTTAGCCCAACTAAATAATATTCATGCATATCAATTAATTAGCAGACCAATTAATTATAAGCGAGGCCCAAATAAAAGATTATTAGTCAATTCTGAAGCCACATCGGGGACCATGGACCTATAACGGTAGCTCAATAATCAATTATTCATCGAACGAATAAGTACATTAATTATTAATTCCGGGATTACATACCGTAAACCCAGGCCCGAACTCTACCGATTATAAATGTATACTTATACTCAACCCATAGAGTGAATAAGCGTCCATTGATATAATCACTACATCTGATTAACCCTCCATAGTTGTCCATTACGAGAGGAAGTCTCCGTGAACCCGACTCAGAATATCTTATCATTATTTACCATCAACCCACAATGATCAATTGGTGCACATATCGACTAGTAGCTAATTAGTCAAATGTGAACTCGGCCCGATCGATCACTTTCTTAAGGCTAACAAATAAGGGAATTTGTCTCTCTCTTCCATGAGGAAGGAATGGATTCCATGTCCTGTGAAAATCGAGAACTACTCACTCATCTGGAGATAGTGCCAATGAAAGTGGCTTGGAACACATTATTTAAGTGAACCGTAACTAACACATCAAACACTACCCGGGACAAGCGGCACCACAGTGATCACCTCGGGATTAAGGTTGATCCATATATGATCATCTAATGATTTAATAAGATTCCTCGATTACGGAATTATATCGAGAAATTGAGATTAAATCGGTCGATCTATATGAATGCCATCGTATATAAATGCCCCGTGTAGGTACCCTACACGGCAGTCCGGATAAAACTATCACACCTAGGTGTTAGGGCGCATTATTGGTGTTTTAATCAAGAGACCTAAACTACGATTAAGTTCACTGCAACTAACTGATTTAAGCATATCTCCTTAACTCAATCCTCCACGTGTAATCCATACAGGAGTTAAGTGATTACATCTGAATATACTTAGGGTTTGCGTGATGTATTACTTTACAAGCACAAAGCAAGTAATAAGGTGAGATAAATTCTGTCATTCATTATTAAAAACAATTACACAAATTGTCTTTGGAGACCTTACACTATGACTATGTGATGGCGCTCACAAATGACACCAATAATTATACTATATTCACCCAGTGCAACTCAAGAGAGGATAGAAAGGCTTATTGCTTAGAATATGTGTTAAATGCTATGTGAGTGTTTCCGAGGATCGTAGTGCTGCATCATGTTATTTTCCGATATTTTGGTACTATTTTGTCGTTTTATGTGTTTTATAGGATGTGCCGTCTGGAGCATTGGAGAACGGATCTGGACGAAAAGAAGTGCATTGGGGTGAGTGATTGAAGTCAAGATGAAGCCTCTTTGAAGAAAAAGAAGAAAGACCCGGTAAGCGAGGTTTAGGCCCGATAAACCGACTTCTTGTGGAACACGAAATTGATTACTGCCCTTATATATACAGGTCGGTTAGGGTTTTATAGAGTCTTAAGTCGGTCATTGTATCTCCATGATTACATATTATTGTATAATTTTCATAAGCACTCAACTATATTCAATTTTATTATACAATTATTATTAAAGTTTTCTTGAGCTTTGGAGAGTTGTTTTGGTTACATCCACTTCTTCCATCATCTACTAGCTTGAGTAGATCGAGGCTAGATCTCCATTTAAGATATGAAGCTTGACGTTCCTTTATTGTCTTCAATATGGTAGATACATTAAATATTTATGTGTTTTATTTAATCTGCATGTTTAACAACCCCATAATTTACTTATTTTAATCGTCTTGAACAATGTAGATCGAGAGAAATTAGGAAAAGCCGCCCCATAAACCGGCGGTCTATACCGGTTTACGAGGCATATTTTAGAAAACCTAAAGCTGGGATTCACTCTGACTCCACGTTGATCGGCGGGAATAATTAAAGCAGTAATAAGTCGGCCAATCTAGTATTAAGTAATTAGGTAAATTAACATGAAGGACCACAAGTGAAGTGTTAATTAGGACATAGTCTTGAGGACCACAGGAGGCGTGTTTGTCAATGTCGGCCATTTGTCTAGGTGGGTTAAGCGGTATGAGAGTAGCGCTTTCGATATCGGCGATTTTAGTTCTTTATCGCGTATGGGCTATTCCGGACCAATTAAAGAGGGTAGCTTGCGTATAGATTGTCTACCGCCATTGTCGGAGTAGATAGGGTTAGGAATTTCACCCGTAGTTGATAAATATGATAATAATCATTAAAAGCTCGCGATAAATCTAAGGAAATTATATGGGGAAGTAAACATAACGATTAACTAATACAAGTTATTAGATCGGTGAGGAGAGGAGAGGTATACCATGTTTGTTTTCTTTCATGTTATTGTTGGTCAATGACCGCCTTTATGTTGCTTCTTAATTAGGTTACAATCGTTTATACGTTATAAGTTGCATTGTCTCTGTGGGATCGAGTTTGACTCGCATTTACTTATCTTTGCGATGTACACAGTATTCTTGCTAGTAATATCGGCGTTAGTGACTTACAGCGATCAAGATTTTTGGCGCCGTTGCCATGGACAATGGCCAATTTTTAAATATAAGCGTTTTAATTCTAACTAATAAAGTCGTTTTCTATTTTATTTTATTTTATTTTGAGTCTTGAGTGTTACGTATCAAACTGCACATGTTAAAAGCTGCCGAGAAGAGAAAATTCGGGGCCGGTATCCTAAGGGTAACCTCCGGAGTTACGAGGCTGGAAAATCAATTTACGAGCAGTTCTGTTATACATGTTATTCCACTGTTGATTTTAGTTAGTAGGTTGATGAGCTTAAATTTACCCCTCGAAAATACATTTATAAAGACTCGAAAACAGTGGGTAAACTAACTCTCTAACCACAGATGCCGGGTCGATTGTTAGGATAGCTACGAGAGTGCAGTCGATCCCACGAGGGAAACGTGGTTGTGAGTACCAAAGTGAGCGTGTTTCTTAGTCTAGGCGATCAAAGTTTTGGATTGTTGGTATGTTTATACTAAAGATAGAAAAGAAAGAAAATTAAACTATTTGGTTTTAAAAGACATAGCCGAACCATGATTAAAATAGCTAATTTCAACCCTGGCATGGATAGACAAAGCTGAAGTGTGCACTATAACAAATGAACTCTCACATTCAATCTCACGGAGTGCGTGCTCTGATCCGATGTTAAGATCGAACAACTCTCATTCAACATCCTATGTGAGGTTAACTAATTCTCTTTTTAGAAAACCGATTATCCTAACATGATTAAGTCTTTGTGAGGCCAACAGATATAACCCACCGTTATGAAACAAGTCAAAAATTACTCGGTCGAAGTTACTACCGATTCATACTCATCAACGTACTACACGAACATATTAGCGAGAATGTGTCAAAGAAGAAAACCGAAGCTTTACCCAATCCATGGTCTACCCGAAAGACTCCGTGAAACAACTTGTCATCGTTGGCTCAAGAACCACCCGGCACTTCATAGTTCAACCCGGGTCTAACACTAAACTACACTAATCTAGACTACCACATTCAAGTTACTATGTTGATAATAAAACACCGATGGCGCGAGCTGAATTCCACGACCTAAAACCCGGTATGTTTTACCGCCGGTCTTAGAACCCTTTTCCCACACCATTCTCTGAACACTCTCAAGAATGATGTGTGTGATTTTTGACCTAGGTAGCTAATCTAGTTCAAATCCGTTATAACAAGTTCTAAGGCGTGAAATATGTGAGATATAACAATAAAAAAACACAACACACTCCCAATTTCATCTTCCACGGGTTGATTTCACCAAATTTTACATGATTAAACTATGATACGTTTAGCTACTCATAACTCATGGAAATAACAATGAAATATATAAATATATCTAAATACATACATATATATAAAATACTAGTATATAGATATATATGTGTATATATATATATATATATATATATATAAAAGAAACAAAAGCGAAGAAATCAAAACGGAAATAAAATAACTACAATTTATATAGATATACATATAGATATATATATAGATATATATAGATATAGATATATATATATATATAATATAAATATATATATATATATATATAGATAAACTAATTGCATAAAATGAAAGAAAGCAAGAAAAATGAAAAAGCGAAAACGAAATTATATTAAAATGATAACTAGTCGGGTTATTACACCGACATTATAACGTATATATATACATATAGGCTCCATAACATAAATAAAGAAAGAAGAAGGAGAAGAAGAGAAATGGGAGAAGAGAGGGGCAAGAAGGCGGCTTTCTTAAGGGAAATGGGTGTATATATAAGAAGGAAAAAGAAATATTCGAGGGAATATGCCAAACTTAATAATTAAGTTTTGGAGAAAATATCCCGGGGAATATACTTTGGAATATCTTATTCAAAATATCTAGATATTTTGATGGCGTGAGCATCAAGTTTGAGCCGAGTCGATTTGTTTAGTATAATGCCCATAACTTGAGTTGTAGACCTCCAAAAATCATGATTTAAGCGTCATTAGAAAGCTCTCGGAAAACTCTAAAACTTTCATAAGGACTCTTCTTCAGCAAATGTCGTTTTGATGAGCCATTTCGTATGTCGTGTCGTTTTGAGATTTTCCACTGTCTGAATTGATTAGCCACTTGACCACCATTTGAGGTGTAAAATCCGATTGGCGTGATTCAAAATGCGTTGGAAAGATTATTTGAAGATCTACAACTTTCATTAAGAAGTCATCCCCTGAAAATGCCTCTAAGCTGGGTCAAATCTCCGTCGAAAATATGTAACGATTAAGTACTTAGGAAAATTTGCTCCGTTGAACTCGTAAACTTGTGGCACCTTCTTCTAACCCTCTAAACACCTCTTTTAGAGCTCAAAGCGTGTCGTTAAGTGGAATCTTGGTAAACTTATAATCCTGCAATGAACCACCAAAATACCAAGCGTAAATCCATTACAACACACCGTTTACTAAACCGGTACAAAAAACTTATAAAAACTTATAAAAACACGATAGTTTACATAATAGTTACTACTTATATATTTTTATGAAACTTAGGAATTAAAGACTAGAAATGATACAAAAGTGCTCAAAATGATATCAGAAACGGGGTGAAAAGTTATAAAAATAACGATTGAATTTTTCCGTTATCACAAAGTCCGCAACAGCTTGGGATCTCACCCAATCTGAAGCGGAAGTTACTAACCTTTTCTTTGTTTTATTTTGTCTTTTGCATTGATCGAACACTTGAAATTTGATCGATTCGTAGTTGAAAAAGCACACACAAGTCGAACAATATGCCTAGAACAATCTTGAACATCACATCGATTTCCATGTATCCGGAACTAAAGCCGAGAGCATTATGAGACTATAAAGCAACGGTTGGAAAAAGAGGAGAAAGCAATCAAGCAAGAGCCTTAAGATGACTGAGGGAGTATAGCACATATCGCCCAGGTGAGTTTCCTTGTGAGTGAATTGAAATATCATCTTCGGATTATGATTCGGCGATCCTCAAGAGGATCCTCATCACGATGTTTTTCGAGCCCGGGACTACCTGACTCAAACACCGTGGGTAAAGTTAAGAGACCCCAGCACGCTCAGTGACTCGATTCTCCAGTAATGGAATATCCGTAGGATTAGGTCT
The DNA here is from genome assembly GCA_026214975.1 of Gentiana macrophylla. Classification (NCBI taxonomy): domain Eukaryota; kingdom Viridiplantae; phylum Streptophyta; class Magnoliopsida; order Gentianales; family Gentianaceae; genus Gentiana; species Gentiana macrophylla. The sequence continues at coordinate 38,511,035 of CM047810.1, forward strand.
CTGCGACTCTGGCTCGAGTTTCAATATTCTACCTTTTTCCCTCTGTCAAAAGATAAAACTTCCGGTTGTAATGAATCAAACCAGGACCGTGACCTTCGTAGATAGAACCAGAGACATGCCTGCTGGTTTGCTTAAGAAGTGTACAATTAAGGCGAGGAGGTTCACGTATCTATTGACTTCACAACATAGATACACGAGGACCCTAGTGCCCCGATTCTCTTAGGGCGACCTTTCTTAGCAAACGAACGGGCGGTTATGGATTTTGGTAAAGGGGAGATTACTCTAAGGTTGAATAATGGCGTTGTATCTTTTAAGATCCTGAACCCTGAGACAACCCGACCGGAGAGTTGTAAGATGACGTATGCTTCGAGAAAGGTGGAGATCTTGGAAATCGAAGGGCATAAGCATAGAGAGGTTGTCATAGAAACCGTTAAGCAAGAGTTTATGAGATTAATGCTTTGAGAGAAAGAAGATAAGGAGCCACGACAAGATGCTCACGGAAGCCAGTCCTTCCGTGTTGCGTAGTGAACAAATTGAGCTAAAAGTGGAAAACGTGGAGTCCTTGAGTTTAAAGTCTAAATCTCGACGCAGAGGCAGACCTAGTACGCAAGCTAAAAGGGAGAGGCGTGCTAGGAAGAGGGCTCAAAAAGGTTCTTTAAAAGTGCAAACCTCTGGAGCGAAAGTTTAGCAAGTTAAAGCTCCAACCCTTGATTGATCGAAGATCTGAAGAAAGTCGAGCTGGCGACTATAAACTCGTAACTATCTCTTCAAACCCTTAGGTAGTTTAGATTGAATAAAAGTAGCTAGATGAAGGGACGAGCTTTTTTCATCTTACCACAAACTTAGGCTTGAAACCGAATGGTTGTCGAAGGATTTTTACCTTGTTGCGGATTCTAGTGAAGTAGGTTTGGTTTTGAGTCAGAAATAACAATTGAAGAATAGAAGGGTAGTCAATTTGAGGTCAGAATTGGGTAGACAGGTTGAGTTAGAAGTGCAGCAAAGGCAGATCAAAAATCTGGGGAAAATATACCCCCGGTATCTCGAGGGTAACCTCCGGGTTACCGAGGCTTGATTTTCAGATTTCTGAACGTCGGTTCATAAAGCTAAATTTTTAGAGACATGTGGAGGACACACGTTGCACCAGATACGGCCAGTCAGTGGAAACCGAACCATTTTCCCTCTTTTCAAAATTTTCATCCTTCCCACACTCCACCATAACTCCACCTCAATCCCATCAATCACCTCCTCAAATCCCTCACCCTAATAACTTCTATACCCACAATCCCACTAAAACCATCCACATTCACTCCATTCTTCCTATATAAACCACCTCTTCATCACCAATATCATCATTCTTATCATTTTCATCTCTTTCATTCACCAAACTTCTTCCATTTCTTCCTTCTTCATATATTTCGGCCACCATCACCGCCACTATCACCACCATAGCCAAACCAATTCCTTCTATTTTCCAAACCCTAAACACCACTTCCTTCATCCTTGTTACTGTTCTGTAGTGATGCTGCAACGGTGAAGTGCCCAAAATTCTTCTTCTTCCATCATTAGGAGCACAGCCCCAGAAGAAATCCATGAAATTTCAGGCCGGTAAACCATACCACACCTCTGGTTTACCGAGGGCATTTTTTCAGAATAAGCTTCAGAGTCTGTTACCATACTCATTTAGGATGGGTCCTAAGCGTCAACGGTCAGTTGTTCATCCAAGTGGATATCGAGGCATGCTGTATGGAGATGCCAACTACCGATAGACGGGGTTGCACAGTTCCATTCATTAGCTATTTACGAGTCGTTCTGAGGCCAGTGGCTCGAGAACGAGGGGTAGATTTGGACGACTGCGGGTCGATATTGCCAGAGGCCCTACAAGCACAAGATTTATTGGACATGGCTGAGGCACCGGCAAGGTTCAACACCACGGTGGTAAGGGAATTTTATGCTTACGTTTCGCATAACCCCGGAGCCACATTTGCTATGGCCCGAGGAGTTAAGGTTGATTTATCTATTGAGAGGATCAACGAGCATTTTGGGGTTAGAAATCCACTGGTGGGCCCGGATGAGTACACATCCTCGAGAAACATTGATGATCTCGAGAGGATGGATATGGTTGCGGATTTCTTAAGGGTGCAATGGAAGCGTAATCTTACTGGAGCCCCCACCATCTTCCTAGAAAATGAGCTATCTTGGGACCGGAAGATGGTCAATCGATTTGTTTGTGCTCGCCTTCTTCCGACGAAGCACACGGTCTCTATCACCACTGCGAGGGCAGAGTTAATGTTCTACCTAGAGACGGGAGCCCCAATCAACATCGGTCTACTGATGCATAGCCGTATTCATGAGCTTGCCGCCACTTCTGAGCGAGAGTTGCTACCATACGGGCCGATGATTGATATGTTTGCTCTAGAGGCCGAGGTGAAGATGCTTGTAAGTGATGATTGCGAAGATCCTGAGCCACAAACTCGGCCAATGGGCCGAGAGTATGAGACGAGTTAGAGCAGAGGGAGCGCTCCAAAGCATGGTGCACCGAGGACTCAGAGAGCCTTGCTTTGAGGAGCACTCATGAGAGATGCGAGTCTACATAGCAAGATGGATAGGATTATTGACTTCTATGGAATTCCTTCCTCGACCCCGCCACCTAGGATCGCCTCTCGACATAAAGCATCCTCTTCACCCGCCACCTCAAGTTTTGCACCTCCTCCCGGTTTTGAGCATGGAGTTGACTCGGGAAGGTTATTATGATGATGACTAGCTTTTATTTCTTTCTATTGTTGTTTTCCATTTTTTTGTTTTTATTTTATTTTATTTTTCTTTACTCGCTTAGTTGAGGTAGCGTAATAAAATTTATATAATGATTTTGTCGGGCTTAATTTGTTTTGGAGTTATTTATTTTCTCTTTATCACGCACTTTTGTTATATAGTTTCTTGTCACCACTATTCTTCTTGGTTTTCTTGAGTTGCCTAGCGCAGATTCTTCATGGACTACATACATGATCCCGATGATTTATACGACGATCCAATTCTTCTTTGGTTCCGCCCTTAACCGAAGCTAAGTTCATTTTCGCTTTTTTATTTCTCATCTTACACATCGGGGACAATGTTTCATTAAGTGGGGTAGAGGAACGCCACTTAGCTTTTTTACCATTATATTCCATGAATTGCATGATTGTCTTGATTTTCTTTGATGCACGATTCACCACTTAGACTTTGATTCATTTTATTGCAATTTCAAAAAATTATGATATCTTTGATCTTTTCGAGTTAATTGACTTCATCTATGTTTTACTTTGTACGAGTAAGAGAAAGTGTCCACTTCAAAATAGTGGCGATTAAGCGCATATTCTGTTATGAGCCACCATTTTAAGCACGTATAACTCACTTCCTCTTGGTGTGTAGTCGATAGCATATTGCTTTGACTAGAGTTGACCCTGGCTTTATCACAAATCATGTTTCACTTACGCTAGAAAGGCAATGGAATTTCGGATTCGTAGTTTATCATGAGCTGGGGCCGTGAGGATAGATAAATCAATGAGAGTTTACCCGCCAAGAAAGAGAAGTGCATTGAAATATATACATCTATATTCTCTTTGGCAATATCTTAGTCGATGGAGCGTAAGACGCACGACTTTTGAATAGACCGATAAACGTGAGCCTAAGAGTGACATATTCTCGGTTCTCGATCCGCCTTGCCAGCTCAATTAATTAACAAATACATATTCGAGACTGGTTAGTTCGACTACGGGTTGATGTAATGTGAGATTGTCTGCATTACTAGGCGGTTGTGAAAGTTATTGCACACACACATTGGCTCAAGACATGAAAAGTGTTTAATATGTTACTAATCGATACGAGTGGCATGATCTTAATCTTGACTTATTGAGGCATAGTTGTTTTTAATTAACTTGTATATTGATCCGAGTGTTATTTTCTTTTCGCCTTTTTGCTCGGGACGATCAAAAGCTAAGTAGGGGGTAGTTGATGACGCTCTAAATAGTACCAATAATTATACCTATATTCACCCCGAATTCTCGCCTCACAGAGATGATAGGCTCATTATTGCTTAGAATATGTGTTAAATGCTATGTGAGTGTTTCCAGGATCGTAATTCTCGCATCTATGTTATTTTCCGATGTTTTGGTACTGCTTTTGTATCATTTTGTGTGTTTTATAGGATGTGCAAAATCTAGAGCATCGAGAATGGATCTGACCGAAAAGAAGTGCATTGGGCCGGGAGTGATTGAAGTCCAAGAATAACCTCACTAAGAAAAAGAAGAAAAGAAGGCCCGGTAACCCGAGGTTAGGCCCGTAAACCTGTGTCTTGTGGAACACGAAATTGATTCTCGCCATATTATCTAGGTCGGTTAGGGTTTTAGAGAGTCTTAAGTCGGTCATTGTATCTATAAAAGGCCGCAATTACATTATTGTATAAGTTTTCATAAGCACTCAACTATATTCAATTTTATTATACAATTATTATGAAATAAAGTTTTCTTGAGCTTTGGAGAGTTGTTTTTGGCTACCTCCTTCTTCCATCATCTCTAGCTTGAGTAGATCGATCTAGATCTCCATTGTTGAAGGTATGAAACTTTGAACGCCTTTATTGTCTTCAATATGGTAGATCTGTTCGTATTTTTGTGTTTTATTTAATCAGCATGTTTAACAACCCCATAATTTACTTATTTTAATCGCATCGTGCAATGTAGATCCGTAAATTGTAAAGCCACCCCAGAAACCGGCGGTCTATACCGGCTTACCGAGGCATATTTTAGAAAACCTAAATCGATTCACTACAAATACGCTGATCGGTAGGAATAATTAAACGAGTAATAGGTCCGCCAATCTAGTATTCGTAATTCAGAATTAACATGAAGGACCACAAGTGAAGTGTTAATTAGACATAGTCTTGATGGACTCTGTGAACGTCTTCGGTCAATGTCGATACCGCTTCAGCCGGGTTAGCGTGATGAGGTAACGCCAATATCGGCGCGCTCTAGTTCTTTATGTGTATGGGCTATTACGGACCAATTAAGGAGGGTAGCTTATGATAGATTGTCTACCGCCATTGTCGGAGTAGATAGGTTTAGAATTGCACCCGTAAATGATAAATATGATAATAATCATTAAAATCTTACGATTAATCTAACGAAATTATGTGGGGAAGTAAACATAATGATTAACTAATCCAAGTTAGTAGATCGGTGAGAGATGGAGAGGTATACCATGTTTGTTTTCTTTCATGTTATTGTTGGTCAATGACCGCTTTTATGTTGCTTCTTAATTAGGTTAGAATCGCTTATACGTATAAGTTGCATTGTCTCTCGTGGGATCGACCTTGACTCGCATTTACTATAATCGATGTACCTAGTATTCTTGCTAGTAATATCGACGTTAGTGACTTACACGCGATCACTATGCAAAGGTACTATTCTTGCGTTAATGCATAGATCACTTTTGTGTAGTATCGGTGTAATGTGGTTTCCCAAATTTTAGCAACTCATGTTGCATTGTCGAGACCAACAATTTGAGCATTGCACACAATAAATTAATTGATTTGTACCGTAGCTTTATTGGTCGTTAACATTGCGAAACAAATCGCTTCTGAAACGCTGTTTCGATCTTCTCGTTATTAGACAGAAATGGAAGGAAACATCGAGGTGAGTCCAAATAAGATCGTAGTATTCGTGACACGTGTGTACGCGCTGTTGAGGCAATGTATGTTGCACCCATGACTCAAGTTAATCTCATCATGTGATTGGAGAAGTACTTTAGACATGTGAAGAATGGTTGTGCAATGAACGATGTCTTTAATGATTATTAGAATGAATGAGAGAAAACATTGCAAACGGATTTAATGTATCCATGGTAATCTTGGTGGTGGATATGATGTATTGTTTCATGAGTCTTGGCCGAGGCACCGCATCATTCATTAAACAACTTCATCATACATACCTCACCAAACGGTATTACGTAATGCAAGAACCGAACTCTTAAAGATATGATGAATGCTATGTTGATAAGTTTGGGTTTACCTTAGAACTTATGGGGGATGCTATCCTCTCAAAGAAACTTCATTCTCGAATAAGATCCATTCAAAGAAGTAGGAGTAACCCCGTGATGAATAGTGGAAAAGACACAAGCCTAACTACAATTTCATAGTATGTTGAAGTACCTAAACCAAAGCAAGTGAAGCTAGGACCTAAAACGATTGAGTGCGAGTAGTGTCTATCGGGTTCTCGTGCACAAGCCGACATTCCTCGATGTATATTAAAATGTGATCACCGACAAAAGGAATGTTGTATTTAATGAGGAGATCTTTCCTTATAACGATATGGAGAAAGAAGGTTCAAGTTCAATATGTAGCCCTTGACCGGATGTTAAGGTATTTGAAGTTTTACAATGAACCTCGGAATACATTATATAAGATATTCAACAAGATCGAAAGATAAAGATACTGTGATATAAATCGATATCCGCTTTTGTAAAGGTTCAAAATCCACCGTGGATATTTATTCACTATCGGTGGTGGTGCAGTGTCCTGGAAATCATCAAAGCAAACCTGCATAGCTCGATTCATTATGGAATATGAGTTTATTGCATTGATAAAGTCGAGAAGAAGAAGTCGAGTGGCTTAGAATTTCACGAGGATATTCCGTGTTGGTCAAACCCAATTCCTCCTATCATCATACATTGTGATAGTATGTCGGCTATAGACGCGCGCACAAAGTTGTATGTATAATGGTAAGTCTAGACATATACATCGTAGACACAATACCATTATCTAATTGATCTCTAATGGTTTGATTTCCTCGATTATATAGAGTCGAAGGAGAATCTTGCGGATCCTCTAATAAAAATGTTTACCTAGAGATCGGGTGTCAATTTTTGACAAACTGGATGGGACTTAAGCCTATTACGCATGTTCTCTTATAATGATAACCCAACCATATTGACTGGAGATCCCAAGATCATGGTTCAAAAGGGACAAGTAAGTTAGAGGGACAGTTAGCAATTACCAATTCTGTTAAAAACAAAAGTGCTTTCTGTGATTTTGTTAGGTTAAGCATTAAGCTTTTAATGATTCCTATATCTTGGTCAAGCCAAGTGGGGTATCGCAGAGTACTTTTATAGAGGTCTCCTATGTAAGTGGAAGTGGGGCCGCTTCTATGAGAATTTGTGGGTCAATTCTCTAACACACTTTCAAACCAAGGTGTACCAGGCAAAACAGACACAACCATGAGAACCTCGAGAATGTTAGAGATCTCATTGTGTAGTATCATTGTTCAGGCATGCACCAAAGCCTGAGCAGCTTCAAGACCTAGTTCATCGCTTAGCCGAGTATGTCCGATTGTACTTACTACGGAAGGTTCAAGCCCGAAGAAACCACCTCGCCCGATGCAACAGATTTCGCATGTGATCTCTTCGTAGTCAGATTTGCATTTGCATTAATTTTCATTCATATGGCGGATTGTTGGAGAATTTGAATTAAAATTAATTATAAAATTAATGGAGGGTCTCAATAGCTTCGTGAAAGGTCATGACCCGTAGAGGTTGTATCCTTTCGGTAAAAGGTTATAACTTTTCGAATTAAAGGTTGCAATCGTTGAATTATGAGACTTCTTTCCTTATAAATTCCCACTATTGTAATGGAAAATGATGCAAATTTTAAATGATTTTCCTTAGACAAATTCTGGCCAAATACTTTAAAAATACTCATCCAAATACTTTGTCTATTTTCCGAGTCAAGAAGAGATTTACAGAATATGATCGGGCTCGCCCTTCTTCTCATTGAAATGCAACTACCCAAGAAGGAATGATTGTTGTATCTTGAGAGACGATTGATGTTATCATACAGACATAATCGACAAAAAACGCTTGGCCGACAGAGAACGCTACACTCGCCTCTACCAATAAGTTTTGTTGTCCCATTTTATTAATTTTTAGTTCAGACATGTTCATGTGTTTTTAATCGGTCGATTGCTTGTTAAAATTGTTAGATAAAGATGCTAGATCGATAATTTCACAATCAATCATAGGCGGATCTACCATTTGTTAAAGTGGTCCGCGACCCCGCTAAATATAAGAAAACTCTACATTTTATGCAGTAGAAAAATATTTCTGACCTCATAAAAATAAAATTTTCTCTCAAAAAATTTTACTGACCCCATCGAATAATATTTCTGGATCCACCACTGCCATCAATGTCACATGGCTTAAAAAGTAACAAACTCTTCTATGATATTATCTGTAGCAAGTAACAGCATTAACATTATTATCGATCATTAACATCACCAACAGTTGTACCATGCAAATTCAGTTGGAGACCTTAAATGAAAGTAAATGTGAATCAATACAATTCTACCAAAACCCTGAACGTCAAACCACTTTCATATTTACTACGTCTCCGGTCCTCATATATACAGCATCTTCGTTCCAAAATATAAATCATCCTAGATATTTTCATACAGATTAAAAAAGTAATTGAATATTATAAATTTGATAGTTAATGTCTAAAATATCACTTCACTATCATTAATGCAATAGTTGTTAAGTAATGAAAAGTGGTTGGATTGATAATAAATTAAAGTAAGATAGAGAAAAAATAATAAATATCAGATTGATAATGTAAAATGATTTATATTATTAATAAAACTAAAAAATAGATTTACTTATATTTTGTAATCTTGAGATAATACTAGTACTGTAATATTAAATGCAATCCTTTATAAGATCTGACAACTTATGACCTTAGCTACACAGGACCATTATTATTACTTTCGATGCATGTTTTGACACTGTAGAAAACTAAATGCTTTCTCTCTTTTTCTGGTGCTTTTTGCAGATTCTAGAGAATGCAAGAACATGAAATGTTTTGCCTTTGTAGAAATGATATTAGTGCAACAATGTGGGGAAAAGATCCCCGACGGTGCAAGATGCACAAATGTCTCCGACAAATAAGTGCATCGAAACGGTGTTGTTTCAATTCGAAACGACGCTGCCTTAACGGTGTTTTTTTTTTATACATCGACGAGACGGCGTTGCTTTGATCGAAACGACACCGCTTCGACGCATCGTCGGGAGCGTGCACCTTGCACCGCGGGATCGAGGTCCCAACAATGTGCAACCTATACGTTAAGGTTGATGTAATGATGTTTAACTACTTTTCAACCTCAAAATTAAGACTATTTGCTACTCATTTTCATTCACTTAACTACATTTCAATCGTCTAGCAGTCTCAAAAGACTAATTGAATTGTTGAGAAGAAGACAATAATATGTGTTAAAGAAGATTATTTCTTATGTATAACACCGTCCCATTGATCTAGTACAATAAGAAGTTTAAAAACTTTTCAAACTTTGAAAAGCTACAGGTAATTATTGATCGCGACAACTCACGAATTACTAGCAAGAGAACTAGTTCAACTACAGATAAAAAGGCAAATCAAGGTCGAATTCACAGAGACTCGTAAGGATACGAATTTTAAATCAAGATTAAGAACGATAGGGCGCTTCTACGCACCAACTAGGTACGAAATAAACAATAGTGACAATGATATGCAAGAGCACACACACAAATGCACCTCTATGTGTTTCTAAAGATTAGTCCTAACTATGAGTGATTAGTTATTTCCCAATTTATGCATCGATCTTCCCCGCTGGTAAATCTTAATTATTTGTCACCACGGGTGCTAACCTATAATATTACGCTACTTCCATTGTAAGGACAAGAGGTGCATGTGTGACCCTTACCTACCTTAGGCCGTATTAGTCCACACGCAATAAGATCTAGGATAGACGGCTCAAGACCGAGAACCTCCCCCAGACAGCATGTACCATCGACACTGCCTCAGCACGCTCCTCGAGATCGATCTAGATTTTGTCCAATTAACACTTCACACTAAGTCCTTCATGTCAATTTTCTATAGCATGCAAATAGTTGATCACGCTAAAAACATCTAAATTAAATTTGTCGATCGACGTAGTCAGCCGATTATCATGAAACAGATTTACTAAGTATCTCGCTCGCCGACATAGACCGTCCGGCGAATCGAGAGAACGCTACCTCTATTTCATTATTTCTTCACCAACGATTCGCATCTACTCATAAACGGGTAAATAAAAACAACATAGCAACTAATATAAACAATCAAAATAAACTCATCACGTATCAACGATGTAACCACATCTAGAAAGCGGAAAATCATACCTCGATGCCGAGTGTAGATCCTCCGCAAATCTCTCCTGTAAGGCTTAATCCGCCGGATCGCTGACTAACACTCATAGAAAATAAAAGAAAGATAGAACAAACTTTTATTTCATAATGTATTTGTCTTGTGAAAATTGCATATTGCACATCAAACAAAGGTCCGTGCCTCGTATTTATAGTAGAAAACCGACTTACATAACCCTAAGATCTACCCTTTGTCCAAGAAAAATGCGCTTACACGGCTTCTAGAAGGCTCGCTTACGCTGCTGCGCAGCTTCGCCAAGCCGAGGGCAATTTCATCCTTTTCTCTCTCGCCGACTTAACTCGAACCTTGTGGAATACCCTAGGCCCGATATTTCAACGAGTCCGCCTCCATAATCCTTCCTTAACACTTAGCCCGAATCACGTTACCTAAAATAACCGAATAAAACACAAAATAATACCAATTTCAGAATAATAATAATAATAAATACCAAATACTCGACTTGTGAACCCTATACGAGCATTCAACACAAATGGCTCACTTTTATTGGCCAAACACCTTTTAGATCATAATGGGTAGAATATTGATGCCGTAGGATGTACTATTTTAAGCGCCATCAACTACCCCCACTAGCCCTCTCGCTCGCCCCCCGAGCAGATCATCAAGGCGGAATGTACCTCCAAGAGAAATCCCCATCATCAATTACCACTTGTTCAATAAAGATTTCAGAAAAACATATGTCAAGCAACAATCATAAGCTTCCCATTAATCACTACCTGCCAATGCATCAATGTGACGTGTGATAAATCGTCGTAATAGTGCATTCGTGAAAAGACTCAAGTTATATTTGCCTCACAACCATAACTTCTCTATGTATACACTTGCTCCTCTTGCTTTCAGACTAAGTAACACAATCTGAAACCTTAATCAGGTCGGGCAGACTTGGGGACCGAGTACTACTCAAAGGTCCTTGATGTTTTTTAAATTTTGTGCGAGGGTCGTACGTCTTACGTTTCGAATTTGCTTCCTTGCCGTATGCATTTTGCATTAATTTATTTTTCTTGGCAAACTTTCTCTCAAGATTTTTCTTTTTAAGCTCACTCACTTGCAAGCCCGTTTTTATCTCGCTTTACCTTTTGTGGTGTTTAAATTGCTTCCTTTCATCCTACAACAATCAGTTAAAGTATATCCACAGAGAAATATCGATTCCCGCTCAAAATAATTCATCATCTTATCTATAACGCTTCTCACTCGGACACGTGCTCAAATAATTGAATGCAATGGTAAAATAACGATTAACAAGTTACTACTTCATGCCACATAACGCATGATCATTCTTCCATACTAAATTGAATATGCAAGTAATCAACTCGCAGATTATTCTTGTGCTTCTTTTGCCGATTTCTTACTCAGTGGTGTTCAATAGGCAAGCTAAAAATAGTGTAGAAATTTTGAAAAATTACCCCTTTCAAACTAAGGCCCCGCACTTCACTTACTTTTGATATTGTCCCCAATGACAACAAATAAAAGAGAAAATAAAATAAGGACTTAGCTCGATATGGCCGCCCAAGTGAAGTATTAATTCATGGAACATAACCGCCGTGAACTGCTCCAAGGTTATCCATCATCCAAGTATTAATCGTTGAAATAAAGGTCCTAAACCCAATCGGTTGGACCGATCCACCGGTCGGATCATTTCTACTATTTATTTATGCTTATACATATATTAAAATGGCTTTTCATGTCAAATACTTATTCTTTTAAAGAGCCAATTATGAATTGTTATATGATAACGCCCTTAGTATTAAATCAGGATAGAGAAACCATAATAGGCGATTATGGTTTATGAGATCGCTAATCATTTTAATAAGTTTGATGCTTAAATGTCTCTAGGTTGATGTACTATTAAACAGGCATTGATAGTATAAATAGGCTAGCACGTATTAGATGTGTTCTGCCTTTAAGGCGGTGGATAGATCTCGCTCATCGGGTGTAGACGATTGACCAGATGTGGACGGTATTGAAGAATGCATACGTTAGATGCACTCACTTACACCGCGTTGTCACACTATGTGGCGGTTGTGTAATTATCATTAGACCGAGTCTCATACGGCATCACGGTGTGGATTGTCATGCTTTGACACTATTGAGGTTTCAACCGTGGGGCGATCATGCGGTAGTTGATTGGGTGTGATACTAAAGCATGCAGATTATACATGTTTGGTCGTCTGAAATCGTGGTACCCTATCAAGAGGGTGAATATCCGAAAGGACCTTCTTATAAGAAATATCTTACTTTCGTGAATCTTTGCAAAGTGGGAGTAAATGAGTTACTTCGAGAGAGCATGATATCCAGATTATAAGATACGGTAGTTGATGTTTGACACTCGACAAACGACCGTATGGATATTATTACAAATGATAGATTCTATTTACACGAAACTCAAGCTTTCACATAAAAGGTAGTAGTCATTGCATTTGACTCTTCCGAAAATCGGGGTCACGGTGTTTGCTGACGTTATCCCATGATCGTTAGGCATGAAGCGGCTTTTCGTAATTTGCACTTTGTGCCTACGGCCAACATATTCGGAAACCTATCGGGTCACACACATATGAACATCGAGTCGGATTAAAATACGGTTATAGTTGATGACCAAATAAAAAAAGTTTATCTCGTACTATAAAGGTTGTAGTGGTAAATTAATATGGTGGTATTTATTTATTATGAATAAATTAAATACAAGATATTAATCATGATGATTAATTAAATATGTATATTGATACTTATAATTTTGAAATATATATATATATGATATACATGAATTTTGTGAATTAATTAATCATAGTATTAAATTAATTAAAGAAAATATCAATTCCCAAATTAGTGGGAAGATGCGCCACTTTTAAATCAAATGGAAGATGAGCCACTTTCAAAGTGTTTTTGATATATTTGAGTTGTGCAATTTAATTAATAAGATTACCGTAATATTAATATTAGATATTAATTGATTTTTGGAAAATAGATTTATGGTAATAAGATAAAGATATATTCAATGTAAGATATTGTCAATATATATCTTAGGAAAAATATTTAATATAAGATATTGAATATTAATGAGATAAATCAATCAAAGGGATTTTCCTTATTTTATTGGGAAAATATTTTTTCTCATCAATCTAGTAGGCTAATCCCAATCGATTGGGAAGTGCATGTGGCGCATGTCACCCTATAAAAGCGGAGGCTTGGCTAGTTTTTTATACATCACAATTCCAAGAGCTAATAGTTCTTGTGAAAAATAGAGAGCTTCTGTAGAGAGAAAAGACTGGGTCTAAGAACCGATTTTTCTAAGAGCAATCCAATGGTGGATTCCGTGGGTCGTTCGTGGTGGATCACCGGTAGAGGCCGAATGCTTGGCGGCTCCATGCATCGCTACTCTCCTTAGACGGTCAAAGCGCCGATCTTTAGATCAAACAAGGTAACCACCGCCTACTAGCTTTTATGTTTGTTGCTTAAACGGTTGATCCCGGTCAAAGGAAATAAATTTTTGAATTCACTGCTCCTCGCCAGAGATTTCCTAACATTAACCTCGCTCAAACACTTTCAAAAGCATAAGTAACATGCGAAGGGCAATAAGAAAATAAGGTAGCGATAATTGTGCATTCCAAAGGAATGTGCAAAACAATTCAAGTCACTTTATTATTTATTGACCTAAGCAAGACATGAAATCTTTAACGAGATCACATGAGAATCGCTAAGGAAAAAAACCACATATATCCAGAGTAGGTGACAAAAGATGTATATGATGAAAAACATTCTCGATTGTCATGCTACTTTATTGACTCAATAATAAATAATAAATAAGGGTTTATCGTATAACACTATGGCGTAATCGACGAGAATGGTGGATTCACCGAATTTCGCCAAGCGCCTTCATTGATTGCTTATCTTCGCCCTTCTCTCTGAAATCCAACCCTAGTTTTTTCATTTAGCGCTCGCTTTCTTTTGTTTTCACTTGCCTTTGTTTCCATTTTTCTTTCGGTCCTCATGGCTCACCAAAATAAGAATGAGAGCTATGCCTCTACTCTTCTTCGATATCAAGTTGCTAATCCGTAACTTAAGTCAAGATTGCTACTTAAAAAGGTGAAATCGTGAGTAATTTCTCCCAATAGCTCATTGATCAATTAGTCGCCTTCAAATTTTCCCCCTAATTGGGAAATTCTCACAAGGTAAGCCTCGCATTAAATGCAATTAAGCACTTTCTCCAGTTCAAAATTTCTTTGAAAAGTACTGGTTGGTGTCCTAGATTCAAAGCATATTCGTATAAAATTTTCGGGTGAAAAGGATTTTATTCATTTGTACTCACGTAGTCAATGGTTTGTTACACGTAAACCTATGTGAATCGTGAAATGGACACCAGATTTTCATGTTGATATTGAATCGTCCATTGTCCCCGCCTGGATATTAATGCCTAAATTGCGTGCTCATCTAATGAAGGTTGATATCCTTCGAGAAATTATAGAAATTTTTGAAAATCTATTGAGGGTTGATGCCTCCACCGCTTCTCTAATCCCTCAACAGCAAGAGTCCAAGTAGAAATTGATTTACTGAAGCCTTTCCCAAAACGTTATGGATACAACAAGATGAGTTATCTAGTTTCTAGCAAATTCGAAATTAGAACAGACTTGCCCTAATGTTGTACTTATTTTTCCCAATATTGGGCTTCGAGGAGGATTAATGCCCGACTAAAAATCCACACCAAGCAAACCTAAAATTCAAATAGAATAGAGAATGAACTATATCATTGAGATCGTAATTCAGACCACCAAAGACAGATATGGAGATGTAAATACCGCATGCAAATTTCAATCAAGAAAGACAACAAACTCAGAGCTATAACCAAATACACAAAGATCAAGCAGAGGGCAATCTAAGTTTCAAGATCACATAAAAGTCCCGCAACTGAGATTCAAGAATAACAAGTAGTTCATCAAAGAAAATTATAATATGCTATAAGAACAATACAATCAACAGTAGTAGCACAATACACCCAAAGCATTCAAAGAGGTAGCACAATAGAATTAGGAGTTCAAAGCAGGTAGCACAATACATTCAAGCAAAGGCAAAGATACACACTGATATACGTAAACCCGAATCCGATCCGATCCATAATTGATCGTCGGATCTGATTTCAAAGACCGATCGAGACACTCGATCTAGCACAAATGAAGCTACAAATTAATTCGTGATGCGATTTTACCACTTACTTAATTCACATAATAAATTAATCAACTACAAGAAGGTTAGTAGATTTACCTAACCAAGAAAGAGAAGCAATCGACTGGCGGAGAAGCCGCAGCCTTCCGGATTGTATCTCCTAATGACGATCGGTGGACGCCGATCCTCGCCGTAGAACCTCCTCGATTATGCACAAGAAAAACCCAAGGTTTTTCTTCTCTAAATGACTAAGTCAAGAAACTAATTTTTCTTCATTTTTATTTATTTTGTATGCAAATTGTAGTTCTTATTGTGTTGGGAGGAACTCTCTTTATATAGGAAAATAACTAAGTAAAGAGAGAGTTGTCTTTTCACAATACAATTACCTATTCTCATAAGGAAAAGATATTTGCCAAAAGAGATAAGAGATAATTCCCAAAAATCATTCTCTTTATCTCTTTTCCATTAATTATCCAACAAATAGATAATTAATTAATTACACATGTGACATAATCTAGAAAAAATTCTTTTCCTAATTTATCTACATGTGAGGCGGTTATGTCATTATTTTTAATAGAAAATGTCTTTTCTATTTTACATATTATTTACCAAATAAATAATATTGCATATTCATTAAATATACCAACTATTTAATTTATTCTCTAGGTTTCATAAAATGAGAAAACACTCGCATGTTAGAGCCAACCCGGGACCATGGACCTATAACCAAGAGCTACAATAAATTAAATAAAATATTCATCGAACATAATATTTCTACTTAACTCATTAATTCCGGAATTACGCCACCATAAATCCGAAACTGAACTCTATCGATTATAGATATAACTTATTCTCAAAACGTCGAGTCGAGTCGATAAGTGTCCATTGATATAATCATTACATATAAACTAACCCTCCATAGACTATCCGTAATGAAGCAGGATTATTTCCGTAAACCATCTTCAATACATCTTATCCTTAATTACCATTAACCCACTAGTGATCAATTAGTTCATAAACAAGATTTAACTCCATGGATCGATCGCTTTCTAAGATTAACAAATAAGGGGATTGTATTTCTACTTCACGCAGAAGGAATGGATTCCATATCTCAGAAACACACACTTCTCACTCATTCCGCATTAAAGTGCCAACGTGAAAGTGATTTGGACCGCGCTCTTAGCGATCCTTAACGAACACATCAAACCCTATCCTCAAAACAAGTAGAGTCTATAATCAATTCAGATTAAGGTTAATCCATATATGATCATCTTGTGATTTAATAAGATTTCTCAATCACGGATTTATATGAGAAATTCAGATTAAATCGGTTCAGTCCTATATGACTCTCATCATATATAAATGCCCCACTTAGTCAATCAATGTCGACGGTCCGGATAAGACGGTCACACCTTAAAGTGTTCTGGGCACATTAATGGTGGTTTAATCAATAGACCCCATACTTTGCTTAACTTCACCACGGACTTACAGTTCAAGTGTATCGCCATAAACTTAATCCTCATGTGTGACACACACTAAGTTATATGGCTACATATGATACGACTTAGGGTTTTCAGTAGTGTATTACTTATAAGCACGAAGCAAATAATAAGATGAGAATAAATCTGTCATTTATTAATTATAAAAACAATTACATAAATTGTCTTTCGGGCGCTACTTCCAACAATCTCCCACTTGCCCGTAAGGATAAGTAATAATTGTCTTTCGGCACACTATATCTAACAATCTCCCACTTGCCCGTAGAAGACAAGCAATGATTGTTTTTATAGCACCACACCCTTATTCTATCTATCCACAACATTCTCTCACTTGCTCTAAAGCGTATGAGACATATCTCCCAATTTCATACCCGCTAAGCGCTTATCGCGACATTAGATGCCACACGACTTGGTAACTGACCGCTTAGGTTGTCGGCTCGAGGCGATCTATAGACCGAAATATCGCCTCTTGCACGATCTTTCCGACTGTGGGTACTATATCTCAATATGCTTTTGACCTTTGTGCTCGCTAAGATCATTTGCATGAGCTACCTCTCAACTGCTTTCACAAGAAATTGATATCGGCTCATCGAGACCTGGAATCACTTCCCGATCCAACAAAGAACTTCTCAAGCCACACCGCTTTTTAACTCGCTCCGAAGTCGCTATGTTTTCGACTAACAGAGTCAAACAGAAGTGGCCGGATTGCTCCGCATCACACCCATCACTATGAGTAAACACTCGAGCCCGAGATTGATTCACGATCATCCTTAATCACAAAAATCGTAATCAGCAGAAGTCAACGACACTCAGTGTTCACACCCGAATGGACAAGCATACGATTCTCATTCTCTCAAGATACTTGAGGTCAGATTTATACCGCTTTCAACGTCCGAATCCAATACTCGACTTTTATTGACTTTTAATAACCTCGACTTTCTATCCATAAGAGAATCTATCCCATTTTCTCTATATCCAAGACTAAGAGAATTATTCTCGTGAGGGGTCAGTAGGAAACCTCTCATTGAATTCTCAGATTCAAAATGCATTATCATCTTTAACCAATAAGATGGATGGGATATTGCCAACAACTTGTTCTCATGAATTCACCGAATCAAATTCTAAGAATATAGTCCACTTCTCCGATTCGCAGAAGCTTTGGCTCGCCGCTTTTTTGACTTTAGATAACATACCCATGTTGTTTCCAATCAAGTAATCGTTATCTTTATTAATACTAATGTCTACTATTTTACCAATATTGATTCTCCAAATACAAAAGACTCATCAATATTCTCGGTCAAGCCCACACATTCCAAAACATGTGACTTTAATGACCTAGAGGTTTGCTTTAATCCATCAATGGATATAAGCATAGGCAAATAATCCGCCATTGGCTTTAAGCTAAAAACCTTCCGCTCCAAATGAATTCAAGCTCCATTGTACGGCAAGAAAGTTTTAGGGCATCACCCCTGTTAGTCTTTCAGTTTTTCATGGAGTTAAGCAAGGCTGAGTGGTGAGAAAGTTTCAGGGCATCACCCCTATTGAACTATCTACTTCTCAGGGAACTACCCCAAGACCACTTGGCTTTGCTTAGAAAGATAAACTTTCTTATTCATTTGACTCCTTTTATGTAGATCCAATTGCTCCCATCGGGCCTCGAGACACTCAGTGGTTCTACAAGGGTATGAATGTACTCTAGAGTACCAAAACTCCATTTACAGTATTTGGCTTTAAACCAACCTCATATTGTCGTAATCCTATACAAATCCTTCCAAAAGACCATAGGTTATCAATCACCCCAAGCAGATCAGAAAGTCTCAGATAATCACAAATGAGGCAATGGATAAACCATACTCCCACCGCATTTGGATGGATTTACATTCGATCCGGTTTAGTAGTATTTATCAACGTAATCCCCAACAACCAATGTTGGATGTGGTCCGATTAAATCGATAGTAACTCCTTGAGTAATCAGATTTCAAGGTCTAAGGTTGTGATTTAATCATTCTTTTAGAAATGATGTAACGGTGTAACCATCACTATCCGATCTTAAGAATCTTATAACCAACCTTTACTCATTGTATTAAGATATTTCATGAACAAATCATCATCCGAACGTGTATGCAAAATCTCCACCCTACCTTCAAGCACTATTGCTAATGCCTCTATTTATGGAAGTGGGGTAAATGTAATTCACTCCTTATCCACAAATTCATAAGCATCTTCTGTAGACTTTTCGGTATTACATAATAATGTATACCATTATTTTGCAAATAATATCTTAATTGAGTTAAGCAATGTAATGTAGCATATCGATAACTATACAAGGCAATACATGGATTATCCTTTCAAAGAAATCATTTCACTGAGGTAGGCCAAGCATCGCTCAAAAATACTAATGCTATAGCCTATGTCCTGAGCATGGAATACTCAAGCTTTCTCCTGTAATATCGTAGATTCCTCCAAATATTTAGATAAACTAATCGGTGTTTCGAGTTGTCATCGACAAAAATGCCTACCACTCAAAAGCTCCCACTAGCTTGTATCCTTCATAAGACCCTCAAGGTCAATACTTAACAAGCCATGATACTTCTTTAACTCTATTACCCTTTCCTAATTGAAAGGTTACTTAGCCATTTTTCCTTTGAGATGGTGTTCTTAGACCGAGATAGAAACCACCCTTTGCCGCCTTCGATCTTATCTTTAGATATATGCACTAATTAATAGATGTCAAGAATCGCTCATCTAAATACGGAAACCATTTGTCTTAATAGTTTATATTGTGTTACATATACCTTTTCAAAGATTACGCATCGATCTCACTTTATCGCATTAAAAGTCCGAGTTTCGTAATCGTATACAAATGTCATATTCACTTTCTTTAAGGCAACTATATTATCGGGTTGGAAAGTGAATCCATTTGTTCCAACGACCAAAAAAATGTAAAATTAAATTTCGCAATATTGAAGGATTAAAATCAAATTTCTTTCCTTGTATCACTCCCACTATCTCAGCTGAAATAACTGCCCGTTTTTTAATCTTTAATCATTAATGCCAATCTACCTTGTTCTTACAAAAGAACTTAGCTTCCAGGTCAAATTACCCGATTCAAAAAGTCTCTAAGGATTCATATGTTAGTGATCCGAAATCACTTTCCTTATTGACAGACCTAAACCTAACCTTGGAAACGGCGCCAGAAAGCTGACGGACATTACCTAGGCTATACAGATCCTAACCGGCAGTGTACCGGGTCAAATTGTAGCTCTAGTCTGGTGAGTCAGGTCGTATTCCTCAGGGAAAACGTGGTAATTCTTTTAAGTGGGGTTAAACACCAAGAAGCTATTATTAACTCGATCTAAGTCGCAGTTTTTACTTTTTCCTGGGTTAGATTATGTTAGCAGTTAGATTGTTAGAGTTAGATGTTAGTAAAACAAGAATAAATACAAATAGATATATAGATATATTTTTGGATCTAGCCAAGAATACTTTATCAATCAATATCTTTAGTAGAAATAAATGAGATGCATCTTCCTTTATTCAAGGTGTAAATTATATATGAATCGGTGTACTCCTAAGCTAGACAACTCCTCCTCACACGAGCGTATGAAATTGTCATATGTCAAATGTCATCACCCAAGGTCCACAATCGCCCATGCTAATCTTAGTTAGTCTCAACAGTACCGAGTACAAATCTACCCCGGATAAAAGAGGTTATTCTGCTCGCCGACGGCCGATGTTATTCAAGAGGCCCGCTTGTCGCGGATCGATTTAACACAAACGGAGTAGTTTCAATTAAACTGTGATTTTAACATTATTAAGATCTCGAGTACAAATTTCAATAAGATTCATCTTTCCAGACAAATCTCGCTTCGGTAGGAAATCGGGTTCCGCTTGTCACGCTTTCACTCGCCAATTTTACCCCTCCGGTTTTTCTATTTTTTATCTCATATCCTAACTTATCCGGCCGGGCCATCGTCAGTTATATGTTGCGATTCATCTTGATTAATTACGCCAATCCGAATATATTATCAATACGCTGCAAAATAGAAAAAGATTCATTATAATTGGTTTTAATCATGATTACCAGAGTCGATCATTCATTTTACCAAAAGATTAACTAATTCAGATTCATATCTTGGCTAGATATATTTTTAGTTTAACATAGTGATAGATATAATATATATATAAACAAACAACAAAAGTAATAACTTGATAAAATTACCCGCTATGCAAATCAAAGCCGTATTCTCTCCTAAATAACAACTTCTTCAATAACAACTTTCTCGTAATTCTCTCGAGCATTACAACAAAGATTACTTTTATTTATAAATATAAAAAACATATATATACATACATAGACATATGTATATATACGGGCCCAAAGATGAAATAAAAAGAGAAAAGAGATGAAGAACGGAGATGAAGAAGAGGGGAATGGAAGAAATGGGAGGAGGTGGAGAAGAAAGATCTTGGCCAAGAGTGGCCAAGATGGGGCAAGGTTTTTTGATGGATATGGGGAGGTATTTATAGGGGGAGTTGAGGGAGGTTGTAATGAGGGAGGTGATATTTGAGGGAGATATTTTTGGAGAATATGCTAAGTATATGCCAAGTTTGTTACAAGCATGTGGGAGGTATTGATGAGTTTGTTATGACTCATCATCATCATCATTAGTTAGCACATGGAGTAACATGCAACAAGTTGAGCCAAAAATATCCGGTTCGACCCGAGATATCAACTGCTCGGTAAAAATTCATAACTTGAGTTGTAGACTCCGATTGATGTGATTCAAAATGAGTTGGAAAGCTCATTTAAATATCTAAAACTTTAGTCAAGAACTATTCTCCAAAAAATGCCTCTAATTCGGGTCAAATTTCCATCGAAAACAGGTTACGGTAGAAGCGCAGTAGAAAAATAATTTGATCCGCTGAACTCGTAAGCTTGTGGCATTTTCTTCTTTCCTCAAAATCCATCTTTTAGGCTTCAAAACATGTCGTTACGTGGAATCTTGGTCAATATATAATCCTCGCAATGAACCACCAAAATACCAAACGAAATCCGACATTTACACTCCGGTTACTAAACCGTACAAAACTAATAAAAACTTATAAAAATACGATAATTTATATAATAACTACTACTTATACATTTGAATAAAACTTATTAATTTTGACTTGAATTGATACAAAATGCTCAAAACGGTATCGTAAATGGGGTGAAATGGTATAATAATGAGTGTTAATTTATCTCTCATCACTTATCCTATGCTTTCTTTTATTAATGTTTCGGTTTAGCCTCTAACTTATTAGTTTAGATGACTTACGCTTGTAGACATTTAACTTCCCATTCTCGGCTTTCTTTAAAGGAAATGGCCGTGAACTAGCATCATTTGAGTAGACACTACTCGTGAACCGTGGGATGTCTAGTAAGATTGATACCAAATCATTCTCGCTGCCTTTGAACTAATTTTGTTTTGTCTCTCGCCATCACGAGTGACAAAGCAGCTACATTCTTATCAATGTTACTTAAGTTTGAAGGCTCAAGAGGAGAATCCTCTACCAAAAATTAATTGCATTCTCGATTAATGAGTTCAACGCTTCAGTATTTTTCCACTTTTACGAAGTGGTTATTAGTCAATATAATATGTTTAGCAATTTAGATACGCTGAGATGATATGTAGTTTCAAAATAAATTATGACAAAAATATAAATCAAATCATACACTACAACAAATAATGATTTTAGGAATTATAAACATGATGTCATGCATGCAGCTTTATCCTATCATTCCAAGGATTTAATCTCACACCTACAAAGGTCGCCTGTGGTAGGTCAAAGAGGTGACGATTAAATTGAGATATCTCTCTCAACAATTAACCGAGAATCGGACATCTCTATTTAATTGTTGATTACCTTCCTTTTCACCAAGATATTTCCTAAAATATCCTTTTAGAGAGTGTTACCTCATCGTTTCATATCTCAAAGTATGCCCCGAGTATGCCACCTCGTGGTCGGTCGTTGACTCGACGAGTACCCAAAATCCTATCCTTTCGAGACCAAGCCTTGTATTTTGATAAATGTGAAAGCCAACCTCAGGGGCCGAAATCAAAGTGGCACGAGGCATCACCATTCTCTCACGTGCTTGTGTCAATAAAGTGAGGCCGTGGGGTCGGTTGTCACCTTCCTCGCCTCCCACTCATTATTTTGAAAATTAGGTAGTCTTATTAGGATTTTCGAGACTTTCTTAATCATCCGAAAAACAATAAATCATGAATATTTAAAATAATCCTCCCACTAGTTCATCGGTTCCAAATACCGTCTAACTAGTGTCACTTATTCATGACTTTCCAATTTCTCGGATTTATAAAACCTTTGTGTAGACGCTACACAATTAAAATTCACCAAGAATTTTATAATCCCAATACATTAGGACTTTATGAATTTTCTAATAATTCAAAAAATAATAAATCATAAAATTTAAAAATCCCACTAGTTTATCGGTTTCAAAGACCGTCTAACTAGTGACACTATATTCATGATTTTCCAATTTTTCGAATATTTAGAAATTTGTTGTGTAGACACTACACAGCTAAAATTCACCAAAGAATTTAAAAGTCCTAATTTTGTCATGATAAAAATTTAGGATCTTAGAATTTTATCTCAATAATTTGAAAACAATAAATCTTGAAAAGCAATCACCAACTTATCGGTATTAAACCCTGGCTGAGCTTTAACCGAGTTCACTAAACATTGTCGGGATTGGCTAAGCCGATCCGTCCTCTTTGTTGGTTCATATACGACTGCTGGATGAATCGGGTTAAGGCAGCCCCATTGAGCCGAGACTCGCCGGATAGCTTGACCTTCCTGCACTTCCATCGACGCTAACGCCGCACGACGTAAGGGAGGTGTCGCCGGTTGAAAATCGGGCTAAGGTTGCCCCATCGAGCCTCACCACCGGATAGCTTGACCTTGCCGGACCCCGTGGCTAACCCCGCACTTGGACGGACAAGTCGAGTCGAGCCGAAGCCCAGTTGATCTCCCGAACCAATTTTCGAACCTTTTGCTCAGTTGGTGTCCAACTTTTCCGGATTTTCCAATTTTTCAATTATTAAAATTCTTTTATGTAGTTACTACATAATTAAAATCCATGAATGAATTTTTTTTAGATCCCAAAATTAAATTTACCGAGTAAATTTTATTTTATCATGTGAATTTTATATCCCGATAAAATTCCGTTCGTTTTAATTAATTTAATTAATTACCTAAATTAATGTAAACTAATTACGTCTCATACATGCCTAATTAATATCACGATTAATTATCTACATATGCATATGCTAGAGTGGAATTCATGAATACGATGCATGCCACAGCATGGTTATCTCACATAAATTATCCAACATGAAAATAAATACGTAAAAGTAAACCACTGAGATGGACCGTTGGTACCCCGTATCTAATCTATCAAATAAACAAACCCTACGTTCAAAAAATTTCTAATCTTTAATGAACCGCCACCGCTGCTTGGTATATAATTTAGAA
Source organism: Gentiana macrophylla (assembly GCA_026214975.1). NCBI lineage: Eukaryota > Viridiplantae > Streptophyta > Magnoliopsida > Gentianales > Gentianaceae > Gentiana > Gentiana macrophylla. The sequence continues at coordinate 38,535,482 of CM047810.1, forward strand.
TATTGTATGGCCAAAGGGATTTGAACTCGGGTCTGCACACAATTGAACTTGTGTCTTTACCACTGTGCTGCGTCTTTTTTTCTTCATGTCTTCATCCAAATTTATTTAAAAGGCCACTCGGCCGAAATAAATAAAATAAAAAACAGAAAATTTAAATTGCAAAATTAAATTACATGATATCCTATACCCAAAAACCGGGTTTACAATAGATCTAACGGTAAACAAGTACCAATCCAATCCATCTCGTCAACCAAAACATTCAATCGCATAAAAAAAATAAAAGATGCAATTTTTATTCTGTTCCACTCCTTATTAACTAATTATGCAATCATGATCGCAAAATCACTTTTACCTCGCTCTGATACCACATGCTGGATATACAGAAACCCGAATCCGGATCCGATCCATAATTGGACATCGGATTCGATTTCAAGACCGATCGAGACACTCGATCTAGCACAAATGAAGCTACGAATTAATTCGTATGCGATTTTACCATGACTTAATTCACATAATAAATTAATCAACTACAAGAAGGTTAGTAGATTTACCCAACCGGAGAAAGATAAGCAATCGACCAAGGGAGAAGCCACAGTCTTCCGGATTGTATCTCTTAACGACGACTGGTGGACGTCGATCTTCGCCGTAGAACTCTAAATGACTAAGGCAAGAAAGTAATTTTTCTTCCTTTTTATTTATTTTGTGGCGCAAATTGTAGTTCTTATTGGGTGGGGAGGAACTCTCTTTATATAGGAAAATAACTAGTAAAGAGAAAGTTATCCTTTTCACGATACAATTACCTATTCCCATAAGGAAAAGATATTTGCCAAAAGATAAGAGATAATTCCCAAAAAATCAATCTCTTTATCTCTTTACCATTAATTATCCAACAAATAGACAATTAATTAATTACACATGTGACATAATCTAGAAAATTTTCTTTTCCTAATTTATCTATATGTGAGGCGCCATTATGTCATTATTTTTAATAGAAAATGTCTTTTCTATTTTACATATTATTTACCAAATAAATAATATTGCATATTCATTAAATAGACCACTATTTAATTTATTCTCGAGGTTCCATAAAACGAGAAAACACTCATGTGTTAGAGCCAACCCGGGGACCATGGATCTATAACCAGTAGCTACAATAAATTAAATAAAATATTCATCGAACGGAATATTTCTACTTAACTCATTAATTCCGGAATTACGCCACCATAAATCCGAAACTGAACTCTATCGATTATAGATATAACTTATTCTCAAAACGTCGAGTCGAGTCGATAAGTGTCCACTAATATAATCATTAAATATAAACTAACCCTCCATAGACTATCCGTAATGAAGCAGGATTATTTCCGTAAACCTTCTTCAATACATCTTATCATTATTTACCATTAACCCACTAGTGATCAATTAGTTCATAACTAGTACGAACTCCATGGATGGATCGCCAGATTAACAAATAAGGGGATTGTCTTTCTACTTCACGTAGAAGGAATGGATTCCATATCTCGTGAAACACACACTTCTCACTCATTCCGCATTAGTGCCAACGTGAAAGTGATTCGACCGCGCTCTTAGCGATCCTTAACGAACACAACAAACCCTATCCGGAAACAAGTAGGAGTCTGTAATCACTTTAGGATTAAGGTTAATCCATATATGATCATCTTGTGATTTAATAAGATTTCTCAATCACGGATTTATATGAGAAACTCATATTAAATCGGTCCAGTCCTATATGACTCTCATCATATATAAATGCCCCACTTAGACAACCAATGTCGACGGTCCGGATAAGACGGTCACAGCTTAAAGTGTTCTGGACGCATTAATGGTGGTTTAATCAATAGACCCCATACTTTGATTAACTTCACCATGGACTTACAGTTCAAGTGTATCGCCATAAACTTAATCCTCATGTGTGACACACACTAAATTATATGGCTACATATGATACGACTTAGGGTTTTCCATAGTGTATTACTTATAAGCACGGCTAAATAATAAGATGAGAATAAATCATTATTTATTAATTATAAAAACAATTACATAAATTGTCTTTCGGGCGCTACTTCCAACATACACAACATCTTAACCCCTATCAAATAAGGAGGTAGTAGATGATAGCCTTATACCTAATACTAAAATTTCCATCTCAGAGCAAGAGGAGGAGCATCCTGGTACATGATATGCTTATGATCATGCAAGACCTGAATACAACCTTCTGACAAGGGAAGCCCGGTTTACAAGCCTTAGAGCTATACATGAGGAGTTAACACAAATAGTTCATGAAAAAGATTGTCTATGACACAAGAAAAGCAAAGTTCAATAAGAAAGAGAAGGGTTTAGTGGTTATCACCGTAAAAAAGGGGAAGGAAAAACTACTGAACCCTAAAACCCAATGTAAGTACCAGATCATCAGTTTTGAAGCTCCATCCCCCTCTATGATGAATTGCTTATTCTGGAATATATGGGGTCTGGGGGAAAAAAATCTTTCAGACGCCTAAAAAACTCATAAAAATACATGAAGTCTCTCTTATGTCTATTTCTGAACTTATGCTATCCAGTACTCAGTTAGATGCTAAGCGGATTAACCTTGGGTTTGCCAATAGATTTGCTGCCCCTAATGACAAACTTTGGGTTTTTTGGTCCTACACTGGTAATGTGAAAATTATCCGTAGCGCTGAGCAGGTGGTCACCCTTAAATTTTAAGGGCAAAATTCTTTTCTGGTTTCTTGTATATAAGGAAAATGCACCAGAATCTTGAGGGCTACTACATGGATCACTTTAGAAAGTCTTGCTCATATTAACATTCCGTGGATGATTGGAGGGGACTTTTATGCCATTAGATCTCATGAGGAATGTGCTACTTCCTCTAGTCCAAGCATATGTTCTATGGAGGACTTCAATGCCCTCATTTCCTCTTGTGGTGTACATGAACTCCCCACAACTAGCTCTCTCTTCACTTGGTCTAACCTGAGGCATTCTTCTTATGTTAAAGAGAAACTTGATCGCTTGTTGTTCAATAATAAGTGGATGGATAGAGAGGATAATGGCTCGGCTTCAAGTTTTGAACAGACAAGTGCTCACCATGCCCCTCTTCTCTACACCGAAAACTACAATCAGCCGGCCCTTCCTCCATCAAATTTCAGAATATGTGACTGCTACATTAAAACTTTCAGCATGTTGTGCAAGGAAATTGGAATAAACCCACAACTGGTACTGCTGATGGTATGATCCACTTTATGTTCAAGCTCAAGAGATTAAAAGCTGAACTCAAAACCTAGAACAAGTCAATTTTTGGGTATATTCATGCTAGGGTTAAAGACCATGAAAGGTACGCTTTAAATCTTGAGGCGATTATGATGCCCACCCCACTCATCGACAATAGAATTGCTCCGACAAGGTCCAAGCCCTTTATAATCTCGGTCTTGCCCAAAGAGAAAGAATTTCGGAGACACAAATCTAGATTCAAATGGTTCAAGGAGGGTGATCGAAATACAACCTTTCTTCATGCTACTGCCAAGGAAAATTTTCGAAGACTAGCGATACACAAGCTCAAAGATAATTAAGGAAACTGGCTTGTGAATCAGATGGATGTTGGTGTCCAGTTCTACAGTTCTCTTTTCAGAGATGACACTGCCCTCAATGAAAATTCCCTTGAGGACATCATTTGTCATCCATAGCCTTTTATCAAGACATGAACCAGATCTTTTGAAGCAGCTCTCTTTGAAGGAAGTTAAAGCTGTTGTTTTTTATTTGGATCCTAACAGTGCTGCTGGTATGGATGGTTTTCTGGTGCTTTCTATAAGTCTTGCTAGGATACGATTGCTATGGATATTTATAATACAGCTCAGGATTTTCTTGATGGTGGGTATATCCTTCAATCCATAGTGCAACTCTCATTACTCGTGCCAATAAAAGAGGTTCATATTTCCTTTCTCGATTTCGCACTCTATAGCTTTGAGTACTTTTATTAATAAAATATTCACCAAGATTCTGTGGTTCTAGGCTCCAACAACTCCTCCCACTTTTAATTTCTAGTGAATAAATCGCTTTCCTCCAAGGTATGGGCATCTCTGACAGTGTCTTATTTGTACAAGTGCTTGTGCAATTTGTGCATAAGAAAGCTAGAGGTCGTAATATTCTCTTCAAATTTGATGTTGCTAAGGCATTTGATAGGGTTTCCTGGCCCTTTCTTCAAGCTCTTTTGCTTAAATTTAAATTTTATCCCTATTTTGTCACCCTTATTAGAAACAATTTAAAGTTTAGTTAGTTTTCCATTTTAATCAATGGGCATCCTACTGGTTTCTTTCAAAATACTAAAGGAATTAAATAGAGAGATCCATGTCTCTATATCTCTTCATTTTGGTGTCTGAAGCTCTTACTAGAGGTTTAAAACATATTTTTAACACTACTGCTACTGAACACTATGATGTCCCTAGGGGTTTCCTTATGATCATCCACTGTATGTTGATGACCTAATTGTATTTTCTAGAGCTACCAAAACATCAATCCAAAACCTTTTCTATTTTCTTACTCAGTATGATCTAGCCTCTGGTCAAAATATAAATGCACATAAGAGTTCTTTCATCATATCCAAGCATGCTAGCACTAACACTGTTTCTATGGTTGAGAATGTCACTAATATAGCAAAAAGCTCTTTTCCCTTCACCTATCGGGTTGCCCCATTTATGTGGGAAGACCAAAAGCAGCTTATTTCCATCCACTGATTCAGAAACTAGAGCACAAACTACAGGGACGGTATACCAAGTTCCTTTCTGTGGGGGCAGACTGTTTTTAATAAAACATGTCCTTGCTGCAATTCCAATACATATTTTGGCAGCTTTAAAACTCCCTATCTCTGTTTTCAAAAATATTGAGCATATCTTATCGTATTTCCTTTAGTTGGATACTGATTCTTGCAGAAGACGTATATGGAAAAAATGGGCAGATATTTGTTTACCAACTTTGGAAGGTGGTTTGGGTGTTAGGAACTTCAGAACTCTCCAACAAGCTTTTGCTTGCAAACTTTGGTGGAAGATCAGAAATGACCAGGGTACTTGGGCAAAAACTCTAATGGCTTCTTCATTTCCTTTGTATAGACTATACAGTTGGAAGCTTCTTGCAGATGTTCATGAACCAAGTTGATGAGAAAATGAGATATCAGGCATCCTCTTAATAGATGGGTATGGGCTCTTTGCTTTTCGTAAATTCTCTATCAAATCAGATATTAGATCTTCGAGAAGAAGAATTAACCCTATATGATCTCAAGGAGATCCTGAAACCTCTTTTACCCTCGAATACTTTATTTTTTTGTCTAGAGAATTCACAATGGTTTGTTGCCTTTTGTTGATCAGCTCTCCAATTTTGGTATTAATGGACCTTTCAAGTGCATGTTTTGCAATGCTGAGGAAAATATTGAGCATGTCTTTTGGTACTGTGAATACACTCAGCAGGTTTAGGCTCACTTCCATTAAATCCTTCACTTAGGTCACAACCTACAAAGCTTTCGGGATGCTTTGCAATGCTGGTTCCACCCACATTCTAAGGGTGCTATCAAAACTATCTTCTTACACTTCCTTCCCTTATCTGCTGGGAGATTTGGAAGGCAAGAAATAAAGATTTCTTTGAAGATAAAATAATTGTTGTCAATACTATAATCTTTTCTGTTACAAAACTTGTTCAATACATTAGTCAGAGTTTGCATCTTCATAGAGCTTGTGAAGATAATGATGTTATGCTCTCTACTAGCCTTCTTATGCACTTCACCCCCAAAACCAGACCTGAATATATGACTATTTTCTAGAAGTTTCCTGGTGAGGCTTATAAATTGAATATTGATGGCTCTTATCTTGGGAATCTCAAGGTTGTTTGATGGGGTTATATTATCATGGGTCACTGTGGTAATGTCATTATTGTCACTGAAGAGCATATGGTATTGCTACAAACATGCAAGTCGAGGTTCAGCTTGCCGGATGGCATTCAACACTATGTCACTTTAGGTCTCCAAATGTCCATCTTGAACCACATTCCCAGGTTTTGGTTGATATGGTGCATAAAAGAAGATAGGTCCCTTGGAAATACACTTTAGATGTCATTCAGATACAAGATCTTATTGCTGCTCACCATTTCACCTTGACTCACATCTTTAGAGAGGCAAATGGCCCAGCTACTATTTGGCAAAACAAGCAAGCTCTACTCAAGAATCTCACATTTTTACAAGAGAGCAGATTGTTGGTGATTTGGGACAAGAGACTTTCTTCTGCTCTCTACTATCAGAATCAGAATATGAATCATCACTATGCATCCTGGGAAGCACCATTCATATTTATGAAGGGTGAAAACTGGTGGTTTTGATCCATCTTACTTTTCTATTCCCCTGCTCTTAGGACCGTGCTGTTGTTTTAGACCCTTGTGCTTCTTTTTGCAGACATTTGTTGGAAAATTAATGTACTGTTTTACTTAGAGGATCAAGTTGTCTTCCCACCCTTGTTGCTTACAGAATACCGCCAACGAAAAAATCGCTTATAGCCTGGATATACTGCTCAATGGAAGATTTGGCGATAGCCTGGATACATGTTGCTCTTTGTACAGGATATCAATCATGCGAGAGTTTTCTAGAAATACACCCCTCTTTTTACTCATCTGGGAGCATCAGAGGCCTGGTTTTTTGTTTTCCTGCTTTATTTTGCTTGTAATAGGATGGGGTGCATTAGGTTCCCCTTAGCATTATGTTTTATTTTTTCATGTGTTGTGTCTAGAGGGAGGTTTTCAACATATGAAGGACCATACTCTTTCCTTAGCACCCAGGTTTTCCCACCTCGGGTTTGCCAGACTAAGGTTTTGTGGAGGTGGTGTACATGTGTTGTTGACACTATTTTTTGGTACAGTCAGGATGACTTGTATAACTTCAGTTTTAATTTAAAAAAAAATGATCTAATTTTTACCAGAAAAAGGGTTTATCAGAAGTAGTTCTGTGTTTATAGTCGCCAAATTGACTATACATGTAAAGCTCATTTACTCGTAGCGCGGGTCGTCCAACATAATGACTTCCAATTCAGTGTCGTAATTGCACTCTAATTAATGCTTTATCCTATGTATTTTCACCGTGAAAACCCTTCCGTGAGCATTCATCTTGTACCTCATGCACCTTAATTGAAGACCTTTTGACGATATATGGTCCGAACCATCTTGACTCGCAACTTCCAGTGGAAGAGATGAAGACACAAATTGTATACATAACCTTGTCTCCAACTTTGAAGGTGCGGTTCGTAATCTTCTTATCGTAAGGGCGCCTGCTTCTTTCCTTGTAAATCTTAGCATTCTCGTATGCTTGCAATCTAAACTCTTCTAGTCGATTCAATTCCAATAATATCTTTTCTCTGGCTAGACTTTCATCAATATTTAGAACCTCGTAGCCTCACAAGGCTCGATGCTCTAGCTCAACCGAAAATGGCATGCTTTCCCAAAGACAATCATGTAGACAGACATCCCAATCGTGGTCTTGTATGCGCTCAGATGCCCCAAAGCCCATCACCAATTTAAAGGACCGGCCTTTCCTCGTGGGATTAACCATCTTTTCTAAAATCCTCTTGATCTCCCTATTAATCACCTCGACATGTCAATCACATGTGGGTGATAAGTCGCCACAACCTTGTGTCGCACTCTATACCCGATCATCAACTTTTCAAACAATGTATTACAAAAGTGGCTCCTCCATCACCGATCATGGCTCTTGGTACCCCAAACCTCGCCAAAATGTTCTTCTTTAGAAACCTCAGACAACCCATGCATCATTTGTAGGTGAGGCCACTACCTCCATCCATATGGAAACATAGTCAACCGCCACCAAGATGTAATGATTAGATTTTGATGATGTGAATGGTCCAACAAAATCAAATTTCCATACATAAAATAATTCCACTTCGGGATATTGTGCAAGGCATCTTATTCCGCTTAGAAATATTACTCCGCTCATCCGGAAGGAATGACAAGCTCTTGTAAACTCGTAAGCAGACTTAATAATTGTTGACCGGTAAAATCCACACTGCAGTACATTGGTTGTTGTCTTGTCTGGTCCATAATGTCCTCCAACTTCTCTTGAGTGGCAATATTCCAATATACTTGGGATCTTGTCATCATGGACACATCTCCTCAGAATGTTAACAGATCACATCTTATAAAGGTAAGGATCATCCCAATAATAATGCTTCAGCTCAGCAAAAAACTTATTCATGTCATTATTTGTGAATTTTGGTGGTAGGTATACCTTCCCTACTCTTGATGTAACTTGTCCAGGCTTGGGCGAGACTCGGCTTGAGCCTTGAGCTACTACAGAGACCGCAAAGAGTTGTTCATCTGGAAGGTATTCATCAATCTCAGTAGATTGCTCTTTTTCAATCAGTGTTAACCTTGACAGGTGGTCAACAACCTAGTTCTTGGACACTTTCTTGTCCTTAATCTCAACATCAAATTCTTGTAAGAGTAGAATCAACCTCAAAAATTTTGTCTTGGAGTCTTGCTTAGTCAGTTGATACTTCAAAGCTGCACGGTCAGTGAAAATCGTGACTTTAGATCCTATAAGATAAGATCTAAATTTGTCAAATGCAAAGATCACAAATAAGAGTTCTTTCTTCGTGGTCGATAATTCATTTTGGGCACTATTGAGGGTACGACTTGCGTAATAAATTGGCTTAAAGATTTTGTCCACTCGTTGTCCTAAGGTCGCCCAATCGCCAGATCACCGGCATCACACATCACCAAAGGTTGGTTCCAATCTGGCTACTGAATCAATGTCATTATCAACATTTGTTTCAATGTGTGGAATGCCTTATTGCATTCTTCTCCAAACACAAAGGGCACATCATTTGCAAGCAATTCAAATCAAAGGTCTAGAAATCTTGGAAAAGTCATTTATGAACCTCCTATAAAATCACGCGTGGCCAAGAAAGGCTCGCAAAGATTTTTAAGTATTTTGAGGTGGCAACTTGTCTATGACCTCAATCTTACCTTTGTCTACCTCCATTCCTCTCTTGATATCTTGTGAGCTAACATGATTCCTTCAATGACCATAAAATGGCACTTCTCCCTATTTAGCACAAGGTTGGTCTCTCCACAGCATTTAAGCACCTTACTCTAGTTGTCCAGACACTCATCATAACTGTGTCCAGAAACTGAAAACCATCAATGAAAATTTCTAGAAAATCCTCCATCATGTCTGCAAAAAACGACATCAAGCACCTTTGGAATGTTGCTGGAGCATTACATAATCCAAAAGGCATGCGATCATATGCGAATGTTCCATAAGGACATGTGAAAGTTTTCTTATCAAGGTCCTCAGGTGCAACGTGTATCTGGTATTAACCAGGATACCCATCTAGAAAATAATAGAATGTGTGACTGCTTAATCTCCCCAATATCCGATGTTAGGACATCTATGCGAACGCAATGAATTCAAAATTTTATTTCCTTTCTAACCAAGATCGACTTCGTTTAAGCAACAAACATAAAAGGAAGTAGACTAAGAAATACCTTGGATGATCTAAAATAGATCATCGCTTTGTCTACGGTTGTAGTCTCTGCATGAAGCCGCCCAAGTGTTCGGTCTCTACCGCTAGTCCACACGAACAACCCACCGGAATCCCACCATGGATCTCTACCAGAGAAACTCGGTTGCTAGACCAACATTTTCTCTCTCTCAAAACTCTATCTAGGAAGCTCTCTTATTTTTCACAAGAACTATTAATCTCTTGGAATTGTGATGTACAAAAAAGCTAGCCAACTCATTTCTTATATAGGGTGTGTGGTGCCCCAAAGGTGTCCCATCCCCAATAGGAAAAACTTCTAAGTAGAGTAAGGAGAAAGAAAACATTTTACTAGTAGAAATAAAGAAAATATATTTGATTGATTTATCACATTTATATCTAATATCTTATATCAAATATATTTCCAAAATATATATTGACAATATCTTATATTGATTTTTCAAAAAAAAAAATATATTGAATATATCTTTAATATATTACCATAAATCAATTTTCACATGTGTGTAAATCTATATTTATTAATATCAAATAATTTGCAAAATCAATGTGTATCATATACACATCAATATGCGCCCTATATAGCCATAAATTGGCATCCGGAATATTCTTAATTAATTAATATAATACTATGATTAATTAATTCGCAAAATACATGTATATCATATATATATACATATATAATTCGATATATACATAAAATATGTATAGTTAATTATCCACATGTTAATATCTTGTATTTAATTTATTCATAATAAATAAATACCACAGTTAATTTATCACTATAACACTTTATAGTCGAGATAAAACTTTTCTTATTTGGTTATCACTATAACCTCATTTTAATTCGGCTAGATGTTCTTATGTGTGTGACCCGATAGGCTTTCGAATATGTTGGCCGTAGGCACAAAGTGCATTTTACTAAAATACCCGCATATACCTAATGATCATGGATAGCGTCTAAAGCAACACGTCCACGACCCCCAATCATCGGAAGAGTAAAAGGCAATGACTACTACCTTTCATATGAAACGGTTACCGTGTAAATAGAATCCTATCGCAGGTACAATATCCATACAATCGTATCTCGAGTGTCAGTACATTAACGAACGTATCTTATAATCTGGATATCATGCTCTCTCAAAGTAACTCATTTACTCCCACTTTGCAAAGATTCACGAGAGCTAGACATTCTTTATAAGAAGGCCCTTTCGGATATTTACTCATATTCATAGGATACGCGATTTTCGGACGAGCAACATGAATCCTACGCATGCTTCAGTATCACACCCAATCACTACCGCATGATCGCCCCATGGCTAGGGGAAACCTCAATAGTGTCAAAGTATGACAATCCACACCGTGATGCCATTAAGACTCCGGTCTTAGGATAATTACACAACCGCCACATAGTGCGACACTTAATAAAGTAAGTGGGTCAGTCTAACGTACGCATTCTCTAATACACGTCCACGTACAGTCCAAGTGTCTCTACACTTTGATAGACTAGATCTATTTATATCTTCAATAAGATAGAAGACATCTAATACATTCTAGTCTAATCATACTATCAATGTCCTGTTTGACAGTACATACGACTAGAGACATTTAAGTATCAAACTTATTAAAGTGATTTGAGATCTCATCAACCATAATCATTATTACGATTTCTCTTTCACAGTTTGATATTAGGGATGCTATCATATACAATATCATAATTGGTTCGTTAAACGAACAAATATTTTAAAAGTCATTTCATAAATGTATAAACATAAAGAGATAGTAGAAATGATCCGACCCGGTCAGATCCGGTCCAACCCGATTGGGTTTAGGACACTATTTCAACAATATCCCACGTGGCCTAAAGCCAATCACTCGTACACACAAGCCCAAGTTGAAACACAAGAATCTCATACAATAATTGCGACTAACCCTAAGCGTGGAATAGATCACTATCCGTGGGGACTCAGACTATCTCCATATCATGCTCCAAATGACCAAGTCAAAAGGAACCACCTCAACACACACATGAATCTCTGACGAGACACTGGTCCTTGCTTCAAGCAATGAATCCACCACTATATCAGCTATATAGTAAAGGTGGAAGAACCGTACAAGGTTCAAGAATGAACCACTTAGATTCATGTACTACTCCCTGCGCCTCTAAGGCACTACTGTGTTTTGGCTAAGTTGTAGAATCAACAAAGTGATCTCTAGCTAAGAACATTTTCGATCATCAGTATCACTCAATCAAAGTGATCGCAAACCCAAACTCAGTAGCTCCTACTATCTTCATATGACTCTCGGGGTATACATCTCAGATATCTATGTTTATTCAATTCCAAGTTTCAATAAACTAGAACCCATCCTTAACACGTTTAAGGATATTCTCGACATTCACTAAATCACTTTCATACTTACTCGTGACTCTTCATGCAAGATGAACTCCTGGTACATCTCTTATGATATGGATCCTATTGTAGTAGCAAAGGGAATCTTCCATAAGTATCATCATTCACCTTATCTTCAAGACTGACGTCCTATCACAGATAGACCCCAAGAACACTGGCTAGCAGTGTCTCTCAGCACTTTGGAGTTCTACCGCCTTTGGTAGCTAGATAGTCAAAATCTCCTTTTCACCAATGTCTACCGAACTAGATGTGCTGCCAAACACCATATTTACACGAATCATCCTCCTTTCAGCCACAAAAAGAGTATTTTCCACCACCGATTCCGCCGAAGCTACAAGCTAATTTGTTGTATATGCCTCAAATTCACATTCCGTTTTGTTCATATGCATATTGGTTGTATGAAATTCAGCCCCTGCTTTCTTTTTCACCTCTTCAACCTCATTCCTTGGGTTTTCACCTTTTTGAATTAAAGACTCTTCTGTAAGGGATGCTTCGAGATCGTTTTTGGATTTCTCGATATGCAGCTCGCTGGCATTATTCTCGGACACTGACTCCTTATCATCAGTTGTTATGTCCTACTTGAAAGCACTAAGTGACATATTTTCGCATTCAGCGACTTTAGGAACATCAATAATGCTTGAATCTGAGTAATGAAATTCATCTTTAGAACCCCATTCTCCAAGCTGCTTCAATCCATTGCTGTGAAAATGAGTGAGGACTTTCATCAAACAGTTGGCGTCCTTCGCTTCTTCTTCCATTTCTTGATCTTTCCGTTGGTTGGGGATTTTTGCCAAACACTTGGTAGGCGAAATCTGTTGAGCAACATGTTTCATCCTTGGCCATGAAATGATTTTCTCTTTACCACCAAAAACTCTATCATTTTGGAGTTGTTTCCACCAGTAATAAGCAGCCCCCTTCATTTTATTCGAAACAGTTTTGCACTTTAGGTGTTCCGGTGGACGTATTTCTTCAAAGAAATCTTCTACCGCATCTATCCAACTCAAGAGATCTTCTACGTGCCAAAATCCATCAAAAACAGGTAGATTTCTCTTAAACCTGACAGTTAATGAATCAGATTCACCATATCCGTTGTGAAACCCAGCAAACGAAGCTTCCTTTCCCATGTAGTTAAGAAACCAGCGTTCAACTTGTTCAATGCTAGAAGTAACACCAGCGTGCTTCCAACATCCTTGCTCACCGGCCGTGTACCGAGGAAAGTCTCGTTCAAAGCAGCGCTGAACCAATCGCTTTTGTCTTCCTCATATCTTGTCTTAGATCGAACAGATTTTGACTCATCTCTATTGCAAACGTGTCAAGTTTCCGATCAATCTTTGACAAACCATCCCATAGGATTTCGAATCCCGAACACCGTCGCGGTTCCGGCTATCTTCCCAACTCAATTTAGTCATCGGAATTGCCCAAGGGAAAACCTTACCTCTGATTACCAAATGATGTAGAAGATCAACAATAAAAATGGATAAACGATAAAATAAAATAAAAAAAAGAGCTAATTCAAGCTCTTAGGTAGTTTTCACTCATGAAATGAGAATTCAAGATTACATAATGATCTTAACTTTTAAAAGTTCTATTTATAGGCTAAAAGATCCATTTAGGATGAAAGGCCAATAAACTATCCATTTAATTAAAACATTCTATCAATACTATTAATTAACTTGGATGTGCTACATCACTATCACTATCATATATTTGTAACGTTAGGCCCGACAAGTACTCCTTTTATCGATGCATTATAGTATATTTGGAAGAACTGTAATCTTTTAATTTTTGAAAAGAGAGCAGGATCTCTTAAATGTCTTTTAACTTAACTTGTCTGGGATCTCTACTGCTTGTCCTTTTGTTGTTTTTGGGCTACGGCCCCCTTCTGTTCAACCACGGCGAAATTCAGGGCATATGAAAGTCAACAAGGAAATTCGCTGTCCAACTTAAAAAAATATAAGAAAAATCCGCATTGTCAGCATAAGAAAATCCATATCCATAAAATCAAAAAGTATCATCATTCAGAACTGCAGAACTTCCCCCAAAAACATATTTTGATAGTTCAATGTCACAACTTCAACTAAAAAAAACAAGGAAATGGTAGAGACATAAATCCGCCCTGCAGATAATTCACAGCCTTCTTCCCCTTCTGCCACCCTTCCTACGGGTACTGTCTGTGGGTATTGGAGTCACATCCTCTGCAAATACACAATCACAAACTAGCACTGTTACTATTTTACAAACATTGGCTGGCAATGCAGTTTACAAACATTGGCTGGCAATGAAGTTGGTCATAGAATTGATTATCTGATGTATTTACCTATGCGCCCAACTTTCATGCCTGATCGAGCAAGTGCTCTGAGAGCAGACTGAGCACCAGGACCAGGGGTCTTCGTTTTATTGCCACCAGTAGCACGAAGTTTGATATGGAGAGCATTAATCCCAAGTTCCTGAGAAGAAATTTCAACAAAGCAACATATAATAATTCACGCACTAAAAAGTAAAAATCCATGAAACCAAGTACATAAAAGGGCAATGAAGGGGTGTCCTAGGAAGGACAGGCAAGTTAGGCCTATTGTACAGTCTTTACCCGCAAGGCATCGCACTTGTTAGATGACTAGCATTGGGATAACATGAAACTATAGATATATAATCACCACGAGAAATGAAATAAAGATAATAGCAACCTTGCATCTCTGAGCAACATCTTGTGCAGCAAGCATAGCTGCATATGGAGAGGATTCATCTCTGTCAGCCTTCACTTTCATGCCACCTGCAATTACATGGTCCAATGTAAAGGACAACAAGCATGTCATCAATAATAAATCACTGAAAATTCAAAGGAGGAAACATCTAATCTATAAGGAGGACGCCTCATGTGTGTGAGAAAAATAAGAACACTTTCAAGAAATGCTTTTTACTACTGAACCCAACACCAACAAAACTTGTATTTGAAAGTTCTTCAATTACAAACAATTTTATGCTTTTAGTGAGTAAATCTTTGTACTTTTCAAATTCCATTTAAAAAGCCAAATTAGCGTATAAAAATGCAAAGAGAGGAATAAATTCAACCAAGTTCGGCAGCACATATCCTCATCGAGGTATAAAGAGGACATTTCACTAGATTGCATAATGCTTTCAGATCATAAGTCCACACAATAACTGACACATTCCGTATACTCATCCACCAAAACCAATGTTTATAGCTCAAGAAAAAAGAATCAATTTTGGGCATAGACGGCATACGGTTAAGTAGAAAATGAGACATGAGGCACGCCTCAACAAAAGGTTCCAAGTATTGCCTCTGTCATATAAAAAAAGATCTTCACAGAATGTGGGCATCTTTAGCTTTACTAACTTAGAAGAACATTCCTAAACATTCTGCCACCCTAAGATCTGACAGAATATCTTTAAAGTGCCTGTTCCATTCCAATCCTCTCAAGCCTTGTTTTATGTTTACACCCTTCTCACATGTACATTACTATATTTTCTGTCCTGCCTCTCTCTATCCCTTCCCAGTCACTTCTCGTTTCCCTACTCTTCTACTTGCTGTTACTCTAAACTCTTCCCTTCAGTTTTCCATCCAGTCTTTCTCTACTATACACAGTTTATATAGCAAAGGGGTTACCTGCACCTCGGTTGGATGCAGTGTGCATTTCTTTTGCACTTCATACAAGGAAAAAGCTTGCAGACTTGGTGAGGCTTTCAATAGGGACATGTAAAAAGTTGGCTATGGTGAAGCTTTCAATAGGAACAACAAAGAAAAAAGCTTTCTGACTTGTGAGGCTTTAAATAGGGACATGTCAAAAGTTGCTGACTTGGTTAGACTTTCAATAGGAACACACATATGCACACCTTATGAAACTTAATTCTACTTCCTCTGCAGTAAAAAAAAATATGAATAACAAGGCACCATTCATAATTCATCATTCATACTATTATAAATGACTACAAATGAGCAGCCAGATTGCATCCAGGAATAAAGCTCAAGGAAAGAACATCAGCAGCTAGAAACTAAACAGCAAAATTATGTGAAGATTCAGTACTAACATGGCTAATCAATCGGTAAATCATTCATTCCAAATACTATATGGATCACTGATATAATGAAATGGAATAGCCAAAGAAAGAAAGCCATAAGATCAATCACACATCACAAACAAGTGAAAAGATATGTGGCAGTTTACCAGTAATCCGAACCATTGTTTCCCTTCCTGATAAATCGGTAACATGCTGCAAGGAAAGAAAGCCAGATACCAAGCTTCAGTCAATCAAACTACACATTGACTCCAAAAATGTCGACAGAAATTTACCACCAAAAAAAAAACTCACGATGAATGTGTCATTGAATGATGCAAAAATGTGGGCAACACCAAAAATAATCTCGCCATCCCTAGTGGCAGGGCCTAGGGTAACATTTTCTTCTTTCGGCTCCCTGGTCCTTCTCTTCGACTACAGCCAATACACAAGACACGTAAAACAGTTTAGCACAAGTTTAACTCGAAAAACATAGCAATCAAAACCCCAATCGCTCCATTGAAAACAGAAAAACAACGATGGATCACGAAATCAAATTTCCTGATTGACCATGGATGCGAGAGTCAAAATCAATTAATCAACTTCGGTATATCTTTCAACGACCTACGAAAGTGCGAATTCGGATACTTACCATGACTTCTGCTGCGAGAGATTAGCTTTGCAGAGAGGTAGCTGTGAAGTGTTCACTCGATATCTGAAAACCCTGCAGGAACTGAGGATGTATTCGTGAGCGATATATTGCTAGGGTTTCAATAAGAACGCTCTTCTATTCCCATATTGACCCTGCGGTATTATTAAAACTACGAGGCTTGCCCTGGTTCCTTTGGAAACTCAGTAGTTTTATTGTGGTCCAGCCACACCATGTCATATTGCTCCAATACGTAAAAAAATAGGAAAAAAACTAAAAATAGATCGTTTTTTCTGCACAAATTAGGGGGCCACAATAATAAATTCACAGATTTATATGATTACGGGCCAGTAGTCATACTTGTAGTTGGATCAAGATAAAATTTGCCTCGGAAACAGGTCGAGACAAAATCGTAATATTCAAGCGGATCCAAGTAGGGGTGGCAAATTTTCCGATAATCCCGACCCGTCTCAATCCCGTCGGGTTCCCGATCCCGTATGTATATATATATATATATGTATATGTAACATTTTTCATCCCGATATAAATACCCCCATCCCTAAATATTAAAACATAAACCTACTACTCTCTGCTTCCGCCGTTTCTCATTTTTCCTGCATTTATCTTCTGTTCTCAAATATTCCAGAGTGTTCTCTCTCACAAAAGTCACCCGCCTCCACCGGCTGTCCACTCTGTCACCGTTAACTCATTTTTGCGGCCCCCACCTTTTGAACTATTGTTTTGATCAAGTAATTGTTGTCATTTTTTTATAACATAAATATTTTTTATGATCATATGTTCGGGACATTCATTCCCGACCCGACGGGATCCCAAACATTCGGGTATCCCGATTGTCGGGACCCAACGCTTATCGGGTACGGGCTCGGGAAGAAAAATGAAATCCCGAATCTTGTCGGGACGGGTTCAGGTAGGAGGTTTACGGGTCGGGTCCCAACCCGATGCCACCTCTAGATCCAAGTAGGGTTAAAGAAAAAAATATTATATTCCCTCCGTTTTCTTATTAGTCACTTTTGGTCAGGGTACATAGACTAAAAAGTGATTAATGTATCTGAAATATAGTATGAAATGACTATATTGTCCTTCTTTAATCTTTTGAATATATTTGCAGTCATTAAATACACTATACTGGAAATGTAATTCTACATTGATAGTTGTACTATTGGAGTTCCAAAATAACCTTTGGTGTTTTTGATACATTGGAGTGTATTTTTTATTATTGGAAGTGTAAAACTTTGTTTATAAGAGATATAAGTAAGAAAATAAATTCTCAAAACTGACAGTGAAAAAAACGGAGGGAGTATTTATTTTTTCAATTTTGATACGTTCGGTTACTTAGGAAAAGAAAACTGTCATTTTTTGTGTGTTAAGATCTTTAGCATGTTGCATTGCCGTAACCATGGCATCTCATTCTTTGGCCAGGCTTAAGAATCGTTTGCTCAATCTTTTGGACTTCAAGTTTTACGTAGTGTGAAAAGTGTAGTGATAATATCGGCGAATCTAGTATCCATGACATTGATTGTCTCTTTTGAATCCATTCTAAATTATTCATATGCATGCATGAGTTGGTTAATTTTATTATCCTCAACTTGAATAGTACCCTCATGACGATCCTGAGGTGATCCTAGATTTCTTTAGCAGTTTGTGACTAAGACATACTTACCTTTAGCGGGCTTAGGCGTTAACAAGGATATCGGTGGCCTCGAGAATTCAAGGACATCTTTCAAGATCCTCATCATCAAGTTCACCCATTTCCTTCTTAACTTGTACCATGACACCCTAATCTCTACCATCCTTTGAAGGAACAAAAGGGTCCATCCTCTATAATGAACCGTAGAAATGGATGTCAATTGCCTCTACATGGAGTTGCTTAGCCATCTTACGTCCAAGACTATCAAAATAAGGAGACCTTACCAAATGTAAGCCCTCACGAGGTGGCTAGTTATAGTTCAACGTAGCCATGTACTTAACTATTCTAGGCGTTTAAAATGAGAATGAAATGAAGTATAATGCAGATTGATGCACCTACTACTAATGTAGTGATACAATGCGCTTACGGGCGGGTTCAAATAAGAAGTAACAAGAATCTCGGTTCGATATTCTAATGAAAGTGGTGTGTGAAATCGTGGAGCGACTTAGAAACCTAAACGTTTGCAAAAATGAAAACGATGGTCGAAGCGTATAATCGAAACTAGGATTCGATCCAAGACGGATCCTAATAGTTCAAATTAAGCAAAACAAAAATACAACACCTACAAGTAAAGTAGATCAAGAGCCAAGATCAAGGCAATAAATCGGCACTATAAAGCACGGAAGTCGCAGAAACAAGTTCCTTAGTACTAACAAAAAAATCTAGCATAAATGCAGAAACAACATGTTATATCTCAACAATCAAATTCAAAGAAGCCAAAAAGTCTGAATATCAGAAGTTGACCACAAGAGACGAAGCTCTGATACCACTTGCTGGATCGTATATGCGCAGTTATATATCCTAGAGGGGGTGAATAGGATATTACGGTTTTTTAAAATCAAATTAAGGCTTTTTCATAGTTTTAATAATTTAACTTATATCAGTAATAAACTAGGCAGAAAATCTAGCTAAGACCAACGTATTTAAGTTAAGGGTTCTTGTTATGAAAGTGAGATATAGATTTTAACGAGTTAAAACCTAATCAGATTAGCATGCAATAGTATGTAGGGGAAATACAAAGGGGAATGAACAATGCCGAACCAGAAATGAAAGTGCTGCAATGAAAAGAACCGGATATACACGTAGAGTCGATTTGAGAGTCTTTCCTACGAAAATTATTCGTCCCCAAATGATTGTCTCCGGGTAAACACGAATATCTTCACGGGATAAAACTACGATCCTCTTTCAATCTAGACAATATAGATAGAAAGAAAGCTACAAAAGCTTGGTGACATTTTGTGTGTATAGAACTTGAGGTTTCAAGGACATTCAAAGAAAACCGGAGAAAGGTTTCTCAAATCCTTTATTATCCATGGAAAAGGTTCCAAGTATTCTTTTATATGTATGTAGAGTTATATTTATGTATCTCTACATACACAACCTTTAAAATTGGTTACAAGAGCCAAAACCCGAAAGGACACCAACAAAACCGACCAAAATCGCTCCAGAATCGCATCTTTGGGCGTCCGTTTAGAATCCTGGGCGCCCGTCACTGAAGCATCTTTGGGCGGGCGTCCAGCTTTCTTCAGACGCTCGTCCATCCAACCAGGTTACATCCTCGTATGTAAATCCACCTTCAGGCGCTTTCGTCCAAAGAACTGCGACGCCCGTCGAAGTCAAACGCCGATCCATATGAAATGGATGCCCGTCCAATAAGCGGCGAGATTTGGATTTTGTTCAACACTTGATCTAACACTTCCGTTAGCTTGTAAACATCAATTATAAGCATGCACCCCGCATCTCCTAACTCATATCGATTGTTTCAAGCTCACCAAACCTCAAACTAAATCCAATTACACTAAATCACATTGGTGATATAATCACCAACAATCCTCCCCCATTTAGTGTAACCCTTGATTTAGTTGAAAACTTACCAACACACAAACAGTTCATCTTTTAATGATAATGTCACGAAGATTGAATTACCACCTAGTGTATTACACATTCCAAAATATTCGAGTATTGGGGTGTGACTAAGCATTGAACCCTTTACACATTTGAATACTTCAAAGATAATACACAAATGAACCAAGATACAACTTCATAGCTACTTGACACCAATTATCCAGGCCTTGTGTCCATATCCATTTCATGAGTATATAGAAAGTCAACCCTAACTTTCTTGAAGCGGCCAAACTTCATACTCATATAGGTGAATCTTTCTAATCATGTACCTGAAACACTTTTCCAAAAGATATCACCTACACAACAGGTAATGCACATACTTTCGGGACTTTTTCATGTGCCAAATCTTTGAGAATGGGCCTTCCACATTGAATTCTGCCTATGGCGTTGTACCATAAGGGAATTGGGTATCCCAAACCAAAGATTTAATGGGTTCTACACATCCCGATAACAAACTTTTTACCAAGTTTCAAGTCAATCTATATTTGATCAAACAAGATTTGACTAAATCACGAGTACTCTTTGAACAACCACCATCATCCTTTGAGTTAAAACTCACAATCCAACTTTTCATTAATACATTGGTGTCTAGATCACCATTGTAACATTTGACAATTTTCCACCAAACACATTGGATAACCGGGATGAACTTGGTTATTAATTGCAGGGAATTCCGAACTACTAAGTCATCAACAAAGAAATCCAACTCCATAGTCCAACCAGAAATTTACGCACTTAGAAGCTCATAAATGATACTTCATCCTAGCACAAATTACTAGTTAACCGAGGATTCTTCTAAACCGAAGGAATCTCATATAACTTTACTATAGAGTTTAAACCTCCCCATGATCGTAGTTTAAAACCTTGATGACAATACCGTCCAGTTATGAACAACATGATTTGGTTAATACCAAAATCAATATGTCAACAATGTAAACTACTACATCACCTTATATTCCAAGGCAAATCCAATCTTTGTAGATCGAGCATGTTTCACTTTTAGTATCATGAATAGATACTAAACCAAAGCAAAACACCAAACATGTATTCAACATACATCAAAGGACAAAGTCATTTCATTAGACATCAAACATATGTAAGATTTGTATAATTACTGAACACGGTATTGTAAACAACTTTAAATTCAACTAATCTTCAAGCTAAGAAGTCTATCAAGTTTAATTTAGCACCTTGAACCAAAATAACATATACACTCCTTATGTTAATTTTAACATAACAAGACCCTCCAGCTTGTTTCAAATACAATGCCCATTCCAATCTCCATTCTAAAACCAAGTTTTACCATCCATGTAATGGATTACAAAATTTGTTTAACAGTTGTTAAAACAAATAACAACAATTTATCCGAGGAGATTTCATTAACCGGTGCCAAGGTATCAAAATAACCAATACCTAAAAACGTACAAAACCTTACATTATTAATCAGGATTTATACATGTTGACTTACATCAACTTTCATCTTTCATTGAAAGATTCACCGCACCATTTGCTCTCATTGAGCTTTACCGGCATATTTAGAAAACAACTTTATTGTTTTCTTTCACTCCAACATTGGTAGGAGTTTCATACTTCAAACTTTGTACAACATTATAAATGTCCAAAGATGGCATACCAATGATCAACAACAGATTAAATCAGACTAGAATCATTCACTCCATTATATGGAACCAAAGAACATTGGAATGCATAGCAATTCCAATAAACATAGTTTCAATGACTCTTTTACTCAAGGAATTAACTTTAACCTCGGAAAGTCACAAGACCTTCTCACACATCCAAACCTCAAGTTCGGATTTCATTATACCAAAGTTCAAGTAATTTAGCAAACAAACAATCTGTTGGAGCGTAGGAGTATAAACAAAAGCTTAAAACTTATGCTTAAATACTTTCCAATAAAACTCATTAAAACATACACTCTTTTCATTTACCTTTTGGAGGACTTGATAGTTATTTACTACCATTTTCATACCATCACTTGTATTACTACAAAGTAACGCAAATAAACGATGTATCTATTAAATAAAAAGAGTTACAACTTTTTCAACCAAGGATTCATAATCTTCTAAACCGAAGAACTACAACTTTTACACCAAGAGTTACAACTTTCTATATCGGAAAGTCTCAAATTTTCAAACAAAAGTTACATCCTTCTGAACCGAAGAATCACAACTTTTCAAAACAAGTCACAACTCTTAAACCAAGAGTTGTAATCTTTAAAACTGAAAAGTTTCTACCTTTAAATTAAAAGTTATAACCGTTCAAAAGAATACAAACTCTAATGAGTTGTATTCTTTCACCAAACCGATACATTCTTTAACAAATCAATAACATGATTTTTCCTCCAAAACATTCACTTAAAATCAAAGTGAAAATTCATGATACTTGATCATGTTTCCGAAAAGAATAAGTTCAAAACAAGTTAAAACCATATGTTACATATATATATTACCAAATAACAAGTATAACACATGAAAGACTAAATACATAAATATTTTAGTCATAGGAGTAAAAGCAGTATAATAAAGCAATTATAATTTGAACCAAAACACTCATATATAAGTCCTATAGCATATCAACAGATCTCATATACATATAAGTATCACTTAAGCATACCAATAAACATACATGTATAGTTATTTCAAAATATACAAACCATGTACAACTAATGTTTAAACTATATAGTTTCAAGAGCCAAAGGATATACTTAAATCTCTTAACAATGACAACCTTGACTCCATTTCATGAATGTCACGGATCAACAATCCACCGGTTCACAACTTCAAACCAAGTTGATCCTTACACTCACAATTTTTCAAACCGAGTCAAAACTCAAAACAACATTTTATTAGTTGTTTCACCAAAACTTAGTTTACAAAATCATTATTCTATCCTTTGTTTGATCTTACATACTAGGCATTCAACCTAGTAAAACAAGATTTTCGTAAATCCAAATTTCTTTAGATTTGCAAACTCTTCATTACAAATGTTCTATCAAGGATAGACATTTAAAAACATTATCTCTTCAACATGATTTCCATCTATTTGTATCATTAGAAAACATCTAACTACAATAGACATCAAGTTTTCCAAGAGATAACACTTGATTTATCCCAACATTAGTTATACACAAACACTTAAAATTTCTAAACATTAACATGATTTTATCACCAAGATCAATGAACATTAAACATTAAACACGCAGCAAGTTTCATCATTGATTCAATCATGTCTAGAAATATCAAGCCAAACAACATATATGTATAATCAAACAACATCCAAGAACAAGACTTAGACACTACAATCAAATTTTATATTGATTGTAGTTACTGTTCTTGACACCACAAACTTGCATGAAATAATGTAAATAAACATACATACCATTCATCCGTAGTCATAGCAACATCACAAAGCAATTTTACAAAGTTATTCCATTGACCTTTTACTTACATCAATCAAAAACCGCAGCAACTTCTCAGACTTTCTGACAACTGTCAACATCGAACCAGACCTCAAACTTGATATCACTGCGATCCTCGTCTCGCCACGATTCTAACGGTATCTCCGGATTTTCAAACCGATTCCTGAATCAAGAGTTATGCCCAAAATACTAGGACACAACCTTTGATAAATTCCGAAAGACAACTCTTCATTTCAAACCGACATTGTTCTAACAATCAAAACAAATAATTTTCGCAGATTGTAGGGAAATACAAAGGGAATGAACAATGCCGAACCAGAAATGAAAGTGCTGCAATGAAAAGAACCGGATATACACGTAGAGTCGATTTGAGAGTCTTTCTGCGAAAATTATTCGTCCCCAAATGATTGTCTCCGGGTAAACACGAATATCTTCACGGGATAAAACTACGATCCTCTTTCAATCTAGACAATATAGATAGAAAGAAAGCTACAAAAGCTTGGTGACATTTTGTGTGTATAGAACTTGAGGTTTCAAGGACATTCAAAGAAAACCGGAGAAAGGTTTCTCAAATCCTTTATTATCCATGGAAAAAGGTTCCAAGTATTCTTTTATATGTATGTAGAGTTATATTTATGTATCTCTACATACACAACCTTTTAGAATTGGTTACAAGAGCCAAAACCCGAAAGGACACCAACAAAACCGACCAAAATCGCTCAGACCGCGCATACTTGGGCGTCCGTTTAGAATCCTGGGCGCCCGTCTCAAGCATCTTGGACGGGCGTCCGCTTTCTTGAGACGCCGTCCATCCAACCAGGTTACATCCTCAGATGTAAATCCACCTTCGTGGCGCTCGTCCAAAGAACCTAGACGCCTGTCTCAAGTCAAACGCCCGTCCCATATGAAATGGACGCCCGTCCAATAAGCAGAATTTGGATTTTGTTCAACACTTGATCTAACACTTCCGTTAGCTTGTAAACATCAATTATAAGCATGCACCCCGCATCTCCTAACTCATATCGATTGTTTCAAGCTCACCAAACCTCAAACTAAATCCAATTACACTAAATCACATTGGTGATATAATCACCAACATAGTACATGTGAGTTTCTAATTAATTTCCAAACACTTAAAACCGATTTTAAAGTATTTTAATCTAGCCAATCAATCGTATGTGTCAATGTCAATCACATACACGCTGATTCCACTGTATACTTTTGGAGTTACAAAGATTACAACAGATGTTCTTGGTACACAAATTGAAATACAAGAGATAAACGAGTTCTGACTTGTTAAACCTTTAGATCACACTGTAGTGAAAGAATCTTTAACACAATAATGACTCAGTCACAAAGATTCAATCACAGTTCTGTTTCTAAATATTAACACAATAGAACAAGGTAAAACCTTCAGTAGTTAGAATGATCAAGTTCTAAATTCAAGACACACATGAAAAGAGAAACTTGAAAACCAAAGTAAAACGTGAACTTATTGATATCGAACCCTAAGGTTCAGGATGAGAGATATGACAGACTGGTGCCAGAGACAAACCAAGACAGCAGTCCAGGCTCAAGCTGGATTCCCATAAGTTTATCAACTCAACCAAACCTTGAATCATAGAAGGATTCAAGATGAAACCCTGACTTGCCTTTTCTGAATCAAAGAGAGCAGAAAAGCAAGTACTCAGCAGACAAGTTTCTTAAATACAAAGATATATTTTTAGTAAATACAAAATGTTTGATCAGTTTAGTTGCTAGATCAATTTGATGTCAATGAGATCTTATAGTCAAGTAATGGACTATGCATTAAATGACTCTGTAATGCAGAGGTGTATGAAAGTGAAATGCAGTTGTGTTGTGAGAGAGAGTGTGCATAAAAGATCGTTATTTTCAAAAGACCAATGCCATTTAGTTTAAAATCGGCCGATTGTTGGTTTATCCAAGAGAAGTCTTTTCGGTTATTTCAAGGCTTAAAATCTTTCACATTTCCAAAGCTCATTTAATGCAATAATTTGAATTCAGAGAATGAGAATAGTAAAAACACAAAATTTGAATTATATTGATTTTAATTTGATGACTTATAATATATATATATATATATGTGTGTGTGTGTGTGTGTGTGTGTGTGTGTGTGTGTGTGTGTGTGCAGTGACCTAAACATGATTTAGTTTATATTTCTATAAATGCATACATCTATCATGAGGTTAAGGTTATAAGATCCTAATGTGGCAAATTTGTAAATAAAGAGTTTGTTATTCGAGATAATCTGGATTATTTTCTTTCCCAAATAACAAACTTATACATGACTTAGACATAGATGTAGATCTAAATCACATATCCGAATGGTTTTATTTAGGTTTGCAGGACAAACTCACTAAGTCTGCAGAACAAACCATGAATTGAGCTCCGCAGGTCGGACTCAACTAAGTTTGCAGGAGAAACTCACTAAGTCTGCAGGGCAGACATCGAATTGAGCTCCACAGGTCGGACTCAACTAAGTTTGCAGGACAAACTCACTAAGTCTACAGGACAGACATCGAATTGAGTCTACAGGACAGACATCGAATTGAGCTCCACAGGTCGGACTCAACTAAGTTTGCAGGACAAACTCACTAAGTCTACAGGACAGACATCGAATTGAGCTCCATAGGTCGTACTCAACTAAGTTTGCAGGACAAACTCACTAAGTCTGCAGAACAGACGCCGAATTGAGCTCCGCAGGTCGAACTCAACGAAGTTTGCAGGACAAACTCATTAAGTCTGCAGGACATACATCGAATTGAGCTTCGCAGGTCAGACTCAACAAAGTTTGCATGACAAGCTCATTAAGTCTGCAGGACAGACATCGAATTGAGCTCCGCATGTCGGACTCAACAAATTTTGCAGGACAGACATCGAACTGAGCTCTGCAGGTCAGACTCTGCAAATTTTGTAGGACAAACTTTTCAAGTATACAAGACAAACATAAAAAATTGAGCCCTACAGGTTAGACTCAAGAGAATCAAGTTCTGCAGGCCAGACTCAAATAGTTTGCAAAGTCAAACTCTTCAAGTCTGCAGTACAGACATAAAAAAAATTTGAGCTATGCAGGTCAGACTCAAGAGAGTTGAGCTCTGCAGGCCAGGCTCAAACTGTTTGCAAAGTCAAACTCCTCAAGTCTGCAGGACATACGTCGAAAAGTTGGCCTCTGCAAGACGGTCACAAAAAATTTTCCAAGGCAAACTCCTTAAAGTCTCCAGGACATACATAAAAAATTGAGCTCTGCAGGTCAGACTCAAGAGAGTTGAGCTCTACAGGTCAGACTTAAGAGAGTTGAGCTCTACAGGTCAGGCTCAAACAGTTTGCAAAGTCAAACTCCTCAAGCCTGAGGACAGACGTCGAAAATTTAAGCTCCGCAGGACAGACTCAAAAAGTTTGCCAAGGCAAACTCTTTAAAGTCTGCAGGACAAACATAAAAAATTTAGCTCTGCACGGCAGACTCAACAAGTTTGCAGAAGACAAGCTTACGAAGTCTGCAGGACAGACATTAAAACTCTGAGTTCTTTAGGTCGGACTCAAAAAAGTTTGCTAAGGCAAACTCCTCAAGTCTGCAGGTCATACTCAAGAGTTTATAATCAAACTCCATTCGAAAGTCACCAAGTATGCCATAAAAATACTACAAGTTTATGCATGACATACTGGGGGGAAAATGTACTCCACTAAAAGTCAAAAGTACTCAAAATAAGCTAAGGTAAGAAAGCTCATAAAACTTATCACAATATTGCATATATTATAAATTGTTTGTACATGATACAAGCTAAGTTTTCAAAGCGAAAACAAAATACAAGTCTAGAAGTTCAAGATGCTTCATGGGTTGAGCTCTGCCCAGCCTCCGTAGTGGGGGCAAGGTTGTCTGAAGTAGCACTAGCCAAAGACGCCCCAGCCCGAGTAACTGAAGCATGAGCAGCCGAGGAAGGCACTCGAGATGGAGCAACAACACGACGAGGGGTGTACTTAGACACTATGTCTATACATTGCTTAAACTCTCTCATTATGGTCTCAAAGACCTCACCCATGACTGGACGATACAACGTCTCATGGGCAAGATCACCAACGTTGAGCTCGGCAAATTGGGCCTTGGCATAATCAACTCCTATAGAGTAGCCATAATTCACGACATGAGCAAGCAAGGTCAACATGGCTTGACATAGCTCGTCCAAATCTTTGTAATCCCTGATAGCCTGAGCAGAAGCTGCCTCAACTTGGGCTTGATGAGTCTGAGCAGCAGCCTCCAGTGCATTCTTCTCAGATTGGAGCTTCCCGGTCTCCCACTCCAGCTCGTGCTGGATTTCCAGATGCTTATCCTCTGCAGCTTGGAGACATGCATTATACTTAGTCTCCACGGCTTCCAGATCAGTCACTTGGGCCTGAAGATTTTCTTGGAGAACTTCGATCTCCTTGTGGTTGGACTTCTCCAAGTCCTTGAGCTTCTGACGACGGTCATAGCTTATTTTCACCAGAACGAAAACCCTCTCCTCCAGTTTCTCCACATGGGCGGAGGATTCAGAACATCTCTTAAAAGCCTCTTGGCCGACAAAAGACCCTTGCACAGGAAAGTCATGTGAGAAGCCTGGTCAAATCCAATGAAGAGCCCGAGAGAGAAAAAGAGGCTTATTCGTAGCTTGAAAGCTTGGAAGAAAGAAAAGGGTCATCGACGTGGATTATAAACCCCCAAACGACGTGATTCCCGAAATAATGTGCCGTATCATAAGACGTGGGCAGAAACGCCTCGAATCCCGGAGCAGTTATGACATCGTCATAACGGTAACTCTGCCACCTGGCAGAGTAGGTCATTACAAATTCTACAAGTCTAGACGATAGAGGCCGAGCAAAACCTCTAGCAGATCTGACCTCACAACGAGTAGTTCAACAAGATCTAGGAGGCTTATGACGAGGGTCGAACTGAGCCTCGCCACATGTCTTCTTTATATTGATTAAGCATTAAATGAAGACAGAGAAAATATAACATTAATGGTCAGGAGCCCCACTTCATGCCTAAGGGCGGACCTAAACCCCAGGTGGGAGATCGGTCTCGTCCGCTCCTTAGACCACCGCAGGTTGGCTAGGTCGCAACGGAGCTGGACCGGTGCAGTTCGGGCCATGATGGCCTGAGGGCTCGACGCAGGTCGGCCAGAGGCTCCCTTATCCGATATTAGCCTACTGTTGGAAAGGTGTCCTAAACCCAATCGGGTTGGACCGGATCCGACCGGGTCGGGTCGTTTACAGTCTATTTAGTTCATGTAATAACTTTATTATGATTAATAAAAGCACTTATGTTATTATATATATTGTTTATCTTCATATTATTTGTTGTATATATATAGTAACGTCCCTAGTATCAATCTGTGATAGAGAAACCATGATAGTGATTATGGTTGATGAGATCTCTAATCACTATAACAATGTTGGTACTTAAATGTCTCTAGTCTTACATATTATCAAATGGGACATTGATAGTATAATCAGACTAGCACGTATTGGATGTCTTCTATCTTTTAGAGGATAGGGATATATCTCGCTCTATCGAAGTGTAGGGACACTTGACCATGCGTGGACGTGTATTAGAGAATGCGTGACGTTAGGGCGACCCACTTACATTAAGTGTCACACTATGTGGCGGTTGTGTAATTATCTTTTTGACCGAGTCTTCATGGCATCACGGTGTGGATTGTCATGCTTTGACACTATTGAGATTTCTCCAACCACGGGCGATCATGCGGTAGTGATTGGGTATGATATTGAAGCATCGCGGAGTATACATGATTGGTCGTCCGGGAATCGTGTATCCTATGATTGGGATCGAATATCCGAAATGGCCTTCTTATAAGGAATGTCTAGCTCTCGAGAATCTTTGCAAAGTGGGAGTAAATGTGTTATTCCGAGAGAGCATGATATCCAGATTATAAGATACGATCGTTAATGTATTGACACTTGAGATACGATCGTATGGATATTATTATAGCAATAGGATTGTAAGTTACACGGTAACTGCTTCACATGAAAGGTAGTAGTCATTGCTTTTGACTCTTCCGATGATTGGGGTCACGGTGTGTTGCTAGACGCTATCCCGTGATCGTTAGGTGTGAAGGGCATTTTAGTAAATTACACTTTGTTTCTACGGCCAACATATTCGGAAGCCTACCAGGTCACACACATATGAACATCGAGTCGGAATTAAAATGCGGTTATAGTTGATAACCAAATAAGGAAAGTTTATCTCTAGACTATAAATGTTATAGTGGTAAATTAATATGGTGGTATTTATTTATTATGAATAAATAAAATACAAGATATTAATTATATACAAATTATATTAATTAAAGAATATTCCGGAAGTCAATTAGTTGACTAATGGGGCGCCATTCTTGAGTGTGTAAGATACACTTGGATTGTGCACTTTAATTAATAAGATTGCCATAATATTAATATAAGATATTAATTGATTTTGAAAAAAATAGATTTATGGTAATAAGATAATTATAATCAATATAAGATATTGGCAAAATAAATTATAATTAAAGAGATAAATCAATCTAGTTGATTTTCCTTATTTTATTGGAAAAAAGGTTTTCTTCTCCTCCACACATCATATGGGGCGCCACCTCCTCTATATAAAGGAAGTGGGTGTCAAACTCTTTTGGACATCACAATTGCAAGAGTTCATAATTCTTGTGTAAAATAGAGAGCCTTCCATGTAGTGAGTTTGTGAGGAAGAAAAGGTCCGGTCTAGCGGCGGAGTTTTTCGATAGCAAATCCAGGAGGAGGATTCCGGCAAGGGGTTCGTGTGGATTAAGCGATAGAGGCCGGACGCGTGGGCGGCTTGCGCGATTGAACTACTCTCCGTTGGCGGTCAAAGCGACGATCTAGTAGATCATCTAAGGTATAACCGTCAAACTACTTAACGTGTTTATTGCATTAAACGAAGAACGATCTAGAAAAGGAAATCAAATTTTAAATTCCGCTGCGTTAAACTAGTGATTTCCTAACACCTACGTGCTTAAAATACGAGATAATTATGGGAAGATCCTAAAGATCCTTTACCCATTATGACTTTGATCCTATCATTCAAAACACCATGATTATCTCCTAAAATCAAGAGGATTGACACGTACAAATCCTTAAAGGATACGAAATAGAGTCCACAATGGACACGACACAGGCATGTCTATGACAAAACGTCCTCTATATAAACTATCCCAAGAACTACGAAGAGACTTGATTCTTGACTCATACATAAGATACGTAGGCAACTTGGGATTCATAATCTCAGGCTCAGTCTAAAAATACTCAAACACCACCCCCGTTTTATGCTTGTTCTTAGAGCATAGTCTTGAATTCGTTGTCACAAGATAATTACGGTCCGGATAATATTACATGCGAGATCGAGCATCGTCACTTTCCTTTTCTTTTCTTTTAACAAGTTTGGGTTGATGACTATCCAACCAATCTTCCCCACTCATATCCAAATGTTGATGTCATGGTCAAAAAGAGACTTGTGCCCTGCTATTAGGTGCTATCATGAAGAGAAGAGACATATTGGTTCCGGATCCTGAGTCTAAATGAAAATGGAATTTCGTCTCACAAGCAATCGCAGTACAATACATAAAGCATTCACCAAATACTGAATGCATCAGAGGTGGTGACTGGTGACTGAGAGGTGTTTACATCAAAGGTACCAAATGAATGAGAAGGCTGTTGCATAGAGGGGTTGCGGAAAGTGACGTTGGGGAGGTAGTTTGATGAAACAAGGACAATATTGTCATTTTACGAAAAATGCTCTGGCACTAATTTACTTTACATGGCAATACCGGGCACCAAAGACAATTGTTTTGTTTAGACATCCTCCGCATCTTCTCTCAAAAGCTTGTCGGAGGCTTTGATGTCGTCATTGCTGAAGCCTTAGCCATTCACCAAGCTATGGTCTTTTCATTCACATGGGGCTACTTTGATGTCATATTCGAAGGCGATTCACAGACGGTCCATAAAAAGCTTATGTCGCATGAGGATGATTTATCTCACTTAGGCTCTATTATCGATGATTGTAAAGCTCTTATTCCTGTTTTTGTCAATTTTTGTTCTTCTTTTGTCAATAGAGAGGGCAACATCCCATCCCATCTTCTGGCAAATAAAGGCTTATCTCTTGTCGGTCTCAAACAATGGGGCACGAGACCGCCCTCTAATTTATTTTGGCATGTTATGTTGATTTGAATCAATAAAAAATTCATTTTTCCCTCAAGAAAAAAACGAATCAAAGGAATAAAATATAATTAAGTAAAGTAAAATAATAATTAGAAAATTGTTTTTCTTTTTGAAATTTGTGTGATGAGTAAATGATTGTTGAGAGAAAGTAGTATAATAACTAAAATAATGATAAAAAAATGTAACGGAAGGAATAAAATGAAATGGTGGAAGATTGATTTTTTTTTTTATTTTGTTTCAAGAAAACAAGATGTTTTTTTATTTATAGACAAAGAAATAATTGACGAGTTTTTTTTTTTTTTTTTTTTGGAGAGAATTGGCAAGTTAATTTTTTTTTTTTAGGGTAGTTAATTTTTTTTTTGTGTTGAGGGTAGTTAATTTAAAACGAATGAATAAATAAAGTGGTGAGATTTATTTATTTATTTAGTATTATTATTTTTATTATTATTGTTGTTGTTTTTGTTGTTGTTGTTGAGAGGCAGATGATTTAAAATGAATTAAAAATGATTCGTGTCCAAACCTTAGCGGCGGAGCGCGGCAGAGGTCGGTGAAGTTCCAAAATGAATGAGACAAAACGGATGGCACGATCTTGGGGCAACGGTGTTTTCTCTTGCCTTAGATTTTGCGGTATCGAACTCGAACATGGTGGTGGGTTCTTGAGTAGAGTTCAATTAGAGCAACAAAAAAAACAAAACCTCAAAAACATTAGAATTACTCAAACAATGTTCTCGTCGGCGATGACTGAAATGCACTGAGCAGTGAGCTGCATTACAGAAAAATACAGAAATGGCCGCCATTAGAAGATTGACAATTAATTTTTCAAGTCTCAATACCATGTCCTCTCCGTCCCCTGCGCTTTTAATATCTCGTAGAGGAGGCGTAGCAGCAGCTTCGAAGCTTTTCATCGGAGGTACCTTCTCTCCGCGTCTCGTATTCCACGTTTTTCTTGCCTTTTTTTTGTTTTGCTCTGAAATTATGAGTGGCAACCGCATTTTCAATAAACAATAAGTAACCACGATCACTATGATTTCATTCCTCTGAATTATTATTCAGAATATCGGATTTGAGGGAGGAAATACCAGAATACTAGTTTTCAAATTATCTTTTGGGGGTTCACCTTTTGGGGTCTCAGCCGCTGGAGCTTCATTAACTCCTAGATACATATTTTCTGATGCATTATGAATCATGAATGGAATTGGTTTTTTTTTACATTCCTAAGGAGTAATTTGGTTGCTCTTGTTATAATTATTTACATGATTTGTGAATTATTTGCACAATGTACTTGGATAAAAAAAAAAATCATCAAGTGAATCTTAAGCTACTTACATAAGAGGTACCAATTTTCTTGATGGATCATTGGCATTGGATTGAATTCCAAGTACATGCAAGATACTGATTTCAGTTGCCTAATGCATTGCAATACAAGATCAGACACATAACTCAGTACCATCTACATTATACCCACCAAGCCAATTAAACAAAATGCAAATCTTCTCAAGTGCGCTCGCCATATCTGTAAATTAGATTCGTTTAGAATCAGATGTCAATGTAACAGCATCTGCACAAAGTGGTGTGGACAATGCATGAAATACCCCTTTGATGATGCATTCTGCCAATTCCGAGAAAAATTGTGTGAAAAGGTTATATGGTTCTGGATTGTAAGAGATGCCACCTATCTTAGTCAGATTCAGGCCAGAGGATTTCCAATTGTCAAACCATAAAGAAGTAATGCTCTGTTTCTTGATTGTTTAACTTGAGCACTGAAATTACTTGACATTCTAGTTTACTTTTTTTTTCTTTTTTCTTTTTCAATTCCTGTGGAATAGCTTTCCTAAACCTGATTGCGTGCATATTATGATACTTTTAAAATTATGCTTTGGGGTTGCTTTTATTCTCTCTTTGTTACGTGTAGGAGAGACCTCTGAAAATAACTTTGAAATTTCAGAAGCACCTTCTTAAAAGTAGCTCACCCCCAAGCAAAGAAGAAAATCAACTCTTTATTATTTGTAATATTTCTCATGATTTTTCGTCGCTCTGTTGCAGGAATGTCTTTTCCAATCGCGGAGAATGGTTTGTCTGAGGCATTATCTCAGCATGGTCTTTCAGTGTTTCATCTTGGGAGGCTACTTTCCCAAAGGTCTTTCAGTGTTTCATCTTGCTCAAGGGCTAAGGAAGAAGGAAGTCAAAGCAATAATCTGGAGATGAATAAAGACAAAACGACTCTAGCTTTGAGCTTAGCAAGCTTAATGGACGAAACTTACGCTGCACAGGAGAAACAACCGAAGAGCAGAGTGGAGCTCAAGAGATCACTTGAGCAACGTATTAAGAGGAGGGTCAATGAACATTTTGTAGATGGGAAGTTTAAGGCCCTTTTTTCGAAAGTGATTGCAAATGTGGATACTCTTCGGGATGCTTATGATTGTATTAGGGTACAATCCAATGTAGACTTATCATCGGATAGGGAGAACCTGCCTTTTGAATCCATAGCAGAAGAACTTCTATGTGGGACTTTTGATGTGAGTGCTAATACATATTCTTTAACTACTAGGGGAACAACTAAAGAATTGTTAGTTTTCCCAAATCTTAAGCTGACGGTTGTGCAATACGCTATTAGGATAGTGTTGGAAGTTATTTATAAACCTCACTTTTCAAAGATTTCACACGGTGGTCGAAATGGAAGGGATCATTTGTCTGCTCTAAGATACGTCAGGAAAGAGGTACCAAATCCTAATTGGTGGTTTTCAGTGGTTCTGGAACAAAAACTGGATGATTGCATCCTTAATAAGATTCTCTCCATCATATCAAACAGGATTGAAGATCCTGAACTCAATGATATGCTTACATGTATGTATCGTGACAATGTTCTAAATTTGGAGTTCGGTGGCTTCTCAAAAGGGCTTGGTCTTCCACAAGAGGGAGTGCTGTCTCCTATATTAATGAATATATATCTTGACCTTTTTGATCGTGAAATATACAGGATAACTATGAGATATGAAGCTCTTGAAAAAGTGGGATTGCCTACTGAGAACAATAGGCGTCACTCAAAGTTACGTAGCTGGTTTAAGAGACAAATTAAAAGCACCGATAACCAAGAATATAGCGTTGAGGAGAGCTCCAGTCCACGAGTACATTGTTGTCGCTTTATGGATGAGATTTTTATCGCCGTTTCAGGTTCTGAAGAAATGGCTCTTGCTTGCAAATCAGATATAGAAGATTACTTGAAGAATTCTCTACACATAGAGGTCAGTAATGAAACAGAGGTTTTGCAATGTGATGGTGCCCATGGTATTCGATTCCTTGGAACGTATATCCAAAGAGGCCTGAAAGACAGTCCTGCATTAAGAGCTGTTCATAAGTTAAAGGATAAAGTAAAACTGTTCGCCACACAAAAACACGAAGCTTGGGAAGTGGGCACTTTTAGAATTGGCAAGAAATGGCTGGCACATGGGCTGAAGAAAGTCAAAGAATCTGAGATCAAGCATTTATCTGGTAACAGTCCTCTATTGAACCAAATTTCTGGTTTCCGTAAACCTGGGATGAAAACTGATCACTGGTACAGAATCCTTTTACGAGTATGGATGCAAGACATTAATGCTGTACCAGCAGACAGCGAAAAATCTGTACTTTCTAAGCACATTATAGAACCAGCTCTTCCTCAAGAACTACGAGATTCCTATCACGAGTTTCAAAAGTGTGCTCACGAGTACGTGTCTTCTGAGACAGCTGCTACCATTGCTCTTCTACCAAGCAATACTTCTTCTTCTTCATGTACCTCTCTCTGGCACACACAAGTTTTAGCCCCTACACATGCAATGAAAAAACGCCTCCATCGCTATGGTTTAACGAATGCTGAAGGATTTCCTCGTACATGTAATACGCTCGTTTTACTAGATGATGATTGTATCATTGATTGGTTCACAGGAATTGTTCAACGTTGGCTTAAATGGTATAGAGATTGTGACAACTTCAATGAAGTCAAGCTCCTTATTTGTGATCTAGTAAGAATGTCATGCATACGAACACTGGCAGCAAAATACCGAATACATGAGGTGGAGATAGAAAGAAAATTCGATATGCAATTAAGCGAAATTCCTGGTGTCGATGAGGAGATAGATTGCAACTTAAGGTATAAAGAATATGATATTGATGATAGCGTGTTGTTTGGGATCCCTAATAGTGGGTTGTGTTTGTTATCATTAGCAAGGATGGTCAGCAAGTCAAGACCATGCAATTGTTTTGTTATGGGATGTGTGGCTTCTGCACCTTGTGTTTACACTCTTCATGTAATGGAAAGGCAAAAGTTTCCAGGATGGAAAACTGGGTTTTCAAGCTGTATACATCCGAGTTTGCATACAAGAAAAATTGGTCTTTGTAAACAGCATTTGAAGGATTTGTTTCTTGGGAATATATCACTTCAATCTATCAACTTTGGTGCTTGGAGATGATGTTGAAATATATCTGCATGGATTTATCACTTCAATCATCAAATTACATTTAAAGATAATTTGGATCATACCTGCTAAAGAAGCCCAATACAGGGAAGATGAATTTTATTGATAAAACTCTACTGGTTCATAGAACATCTCTTTAGTGAAGATACCTTGCAACCGACGTCTCGATCTCCTCTTTTCCCAGAAGCACGCTCTGGTGCGTTACTTTTTACTTTTAATTAATGCCTTCTGATTTCTATGATGTAATTTCTTTTTGCTTTGTGTGAATCTTTCTTCAATAATGAGATTTAACCTCAGTGTACATTTCGATTTACAAGCTGAACAAATGAAGAACGATCCATTTGTTTTCTCGATATGGACAATGATAGTGTGCTTCTTTTTCTTGCAATCTCAAAGTCAAATTTTTTCGTCATCTTAGGTTGGTGTGTTGTTCCTATCTTCGTACGTTATTTCCCACCCAGAATTTTGTTTTTTGGAATGTTATATGCATTGCTCAGGCGATTAAGCATTGCGTGTAAAGCTTCTTACAACGAAGGGGCAAGTTGCAACATTAGAAATTCAAGAGTATGGCTGAAGATTTGAGCTCATGAATGAGCTGAACAAAGGGAGTTGATTATATAAGGGCTATACTCTTCTTTGCACATTTTTGCACTCTGAAGAGTAATTGTAATCTCATTCTACGTTTTTCTTTTTATGGGAGTTAATTTTTTTTATTTTTTTTAAGGGAGTTTTATTTATTTTTATTGTAAATATTCTGGGTGCAAAAGAAGTCCTAATCTTGAAGTTTGGTTTGTTTCCATACATGACTTGATTTCTTTCATGTCATTTTATGAATGGTCCACATGAGTGAGGGGATTGTATTGTGTTTTAGCATGTTTGATTTTAAGTATACTTTTATTACCAGCCTCTGTGTTCTATCATTTATCTTGTTTCGTTGACATTCTTGTAGTTGTTGTACCTTTGTGCTTAAATTATGCTCCCATGTCCAGGGACTATAGTGCCCCTTTCCATTCAATATTCTTTGTTGATTTATTCATGGTATTGAACCAATGTATGTACCTTGTTATTGGTGTATAATATGTTCAGCAGGGTAGCTGAATATGTTCAAAGGTAGCCGACCTCCTCCGAAAGTATAAGTCTCATGATGTTTCAAAGAGGTAATCGACCTCTTTGAATATTAGTCTCTATTGATAATACTTCTACGTATTATTATTTTTAATATGTACAAATGTAACTTTATTACTTTTGATAGGATACTTGAGTATAACCACTCTATTATGTTTGTAACCACCCTATAAAGGATATCTAGGTAGTTATTACTTACTTTTTAGTTTATCTAGGAAAGTTACTTTTTCACTTTATGCTTTATAAGCATGCTTTGTATTTCACCTATTTATACCAACCTTATTTGGTTGAGTTTAATATAAGAGTTAATCTCTTAATCTTAATCTTCTTCTTCTTCACTCTTTCTAAATTTCTTTATGGTAGCAGAGCCACTCAACTTATTTCAGGCAATCGATCTGTGTTCTTAAGTTCTGTTATCCCACAATGACAGATCTTGAATCTACACCCTCATCTCTTTCCTCTCTCATTCAATGGAGTTGATAATCCATCGCCCCAAATCACCTCTAAAAATTGTCTGGACCAAATTATGTACCATGGTCTCAAATGCATCTACACTTATGTCTTGGGCGAGAGGAAAGAAAGGATACCTCACCGGATCCTCCATACCTCCCACCGACAAAAACTCAAAGGAGTTTGATACATGGAAACCCAAGATGCCATTGTGAGATCTTGGCTTATGAATTCTATGATAGAAAAAATCGGTTCCAACTTTCTATATGCAAAATCACCTCTCGGATTTGGAAGAAACTAGAGTCCTTATACTCTAAATGAAGGTAACTATGTTCAAGTTTATGGGTCAAAACTTAAGCTTAAGAATACTGGCCCAAACTGGACAGCCAATTAATGAGTACTTCAATGCTCTAACCAATCTGTGGGAAGAATATGATCAACTTACAATCAAGGAATGGAAATGCACAGAAGATGCAGACATTCATAACAAGGAGGTGGAAAGAGATAGGTTACTAGACTTCCCGGAGGTCTGAGACACTACTTATGAAGCAGCCAGAGAAAGAATTCTTGCCATATCCCCTTCCCATCTATTAATGATGCTTTTAGTATTCTCGAGAAAGGAGGAGTGCGAGAGAGGAGTAATGCCTATCCTCTGGAGGTATCTGCCAACTCCGGAGGAGTAACATCGCTTTTAAAGTTTACGAATCGAGATCTTGCTAATGCAACTTATAACAAATACAAGAGGAGTGAGAATTGGGCCAATCTCCTATGTGATCACCGTAAGAAGAAGAAAGGTCATCTTAAGGAAAAATGTTTGTGGTGTTGCACGGTAAACCACCCCATCTTCTCAAAAATCGGCAAGTAAAAGCGGTGATAGAGGCAATGAAATGAATAAGGCTTATAGTGTTTACGAACAGAGACAAGGGTTCTCGGAAGAATGTATGAACACTCTCAGGATGATGTTCAAAGAAACTTCAACCACGACCATCTTGATCACTGTTGGAGCAATCGCACATGAAGGTCACAAATGGATTGTTGACTCAAAGGTGCTCTAGCCATATATGATGGGTGAATTTTACTGCTTTTGAAACTTTCACAAGTATTGATTCTCATCACCATGTTACTATAGCTGATGGTTCTTCAAAAAGGGTGTTAGGAAAAGGTAGAGTTAGACTTCAACCCAACATTACCCTAGAAAATGTCCTCTATGTTCCTAATCTCAATTGTAACCTTCTCTCTCACAAGCAGCTTTGTAAAGATAGAAAATGCTCAGCTAACTTTCTGGATACCCATTGTGAGTTTCAGGATCTGGAGTCTATGATGAAGATTGGCAGTGCTAGGAGTACTAAGGGAGGTCTGTACCTGTTCCATAGCAAGCTCTTAGAGGAACCAAGAGGATTAGTGGCTAGTTTAGATTCTAAATGTAACAAAATTATTCATTTACATTTTAGACTAGGCCATCCTAATTTTGTGTACTTGAAAAAGTTGTATCCCTCCTTATTTTCTGGAGTTTGTATGGAAAATTTGAAATGTGAATTTTGCATTCTTGGTAAACAAACTAGAAATGTTTACAAATCTGTTCCCTATACACCTACTGCACCTTTTGTTCTTGTCCACACTGATGTTTGGGGTCCATCTAGGGTCTCAAACCTATCCAAAAAACCATGGTTTGTCACATTTATTGATGACCATTCCAGGACTTCATGGGTATATCTAATGAGCCAAAAATCGATGTTGCGACCATATTCACAAACTTCACAACTTTGTTGAAACTCGCTTTAAAACCAAAATTCGGATCCTAAGATCGGACAATGGACCGAATACTTTAATTCTCAACTTTCTCCTTTCCTTGTTTGAAAAGGAATTGTCCATCAATCCTCTTGTACAAACACACCCCAACAAAATGGGGTAGCTGAGAGGAAAAATCGACATCTCTTAGAGATTGCCAGAACCATGATCTTCACCTATAATGTTCCTGCTTTCTATTGGTGTCAAGCTGTTCTAACTGCCACTTACTTGATCAATAGAATGCCTTCAGGATGTTGAAATTCGGGACCCCTATTGATGTCCTAAAAGGTATCTACCCTTGCACAAAACTTCTATCGATATCTCTCTAAAGATATTTGGATGTCTTGCTTTTATCCACAATCATAATCCCAACAGAGAGAAAGCTTGATCCTAGGTCCATTAAAACCATATTCCTTGGTTATTCTCCTACAAAAAAGGGGTATAAATGCTTTGACCCCAAAACACATAAAACCTACATCACCTTTGATGTTACCTTTATTGAGGATCAACCTTTCTATTCCAAGTCTGAAACTAAACCCACTGAGCAAGACTTACTCACTGAAAATGCTATCACCACCGCTTATTATTGTTGATGCACCCATCATACCTAATGTCTCTCATATCCATCAACTTTGAAAAGGAGGTTATTATTTACACCAGAAAAATTGGAGACTGTGCTGCTTGAACCCCTAATGATTCTCATATCCAAATTTCATCCAACGACTGATTACTCATCTACTTTACCTACTTCCTCTGAATCTCATCTTGACCTTCCACCTCCCATTATTGAGCCTCGAGTCCGCCTATTGCCCTTAGAAAGGTAGGAGAGAATGCACTCAACACCCTATTCGAAATTTGTGGCCTATAGTAAAGTCTCACCTCCTTACCAAGCATTCTTGTCTAATATTGACTCTTATAGTATCCCTAAATCCATTGAACATGCCTTGAGTCATCCTAATTGGAAACATCTTTGTTTTTGAAGAAGCTATCTTGCTTTAGATAAAAATCATACTTGGGATTGTGTTCTAAACCACGAGGAGTGAGACCGAGAGGGTGTAGATGGCTCTTTACCATCAAACACAACCCGGATGGTACCATTAATGTGTACAAGGCAAGGCTAGTTGCAAGGGTTTTACACAAACTCAAAGGATTGACTTTAATGAAACATTTGCTCCAGTGGGCAAAGCTAAACTCTGTCGAGAATCTTGATTTCTATTGTCATTGCCATCTGAATTGGCCTCTCTACCAAATGGACATTAAAAATGCCTTCTTAAATGGGGATTTGAAAGAGGAGGTCTATATGCACTATCCCCCTGGTTTCATGCTTAAACCCAACCATGTTCTGAAGTTAAACAAAGCAATCTATGGATTAAAGCAATCTCCAAGGGCCTGGTTTGAAAGGTTTACCAAAGCTATGAAGGAAGCAACTTATCATCAAGGGGCATAGTGATCATACAATGTTCTACAAACATGATCGATCTGGCGGTCACTATCCTCATTGTATATGTTGATGATATCATCATCACAGAAATTCGAGAGGAAGAAATCATCCTTGAAGTACTTTCAAACAAAGAATTTGAGGTAAAGGATCCAGGAACACTAAAATACTTCCTTGGTATTGAAGTTGCTAGTCATCCAAGGGGTATCCTACTCACTCAAAGGAAATATACTATGGACTTACTATCTCGATTATGGATCGTTGGGGTGCAAACCTGTTAGTACACCCCTTGATAATCTGTGGAACTTTGGAAAGGATGATCTTGGTCCGGACATTGAAGCCGAAAGGTATCGAAAACTTATAGGCGGATTAATCTACTTATCTCATACAAGGCCGACATATCCTTTGTCATTGTTACACTCACCCAATTCATGCATTCACCAAAGGAAATACACTACAATCTCGCGATCGGACTCTTAAGATTTTGAAAGGGAATCCAGAAAGGTATACTATTCAAAGAGAGAAGGAAATACCGTAATGAGGCTTATGTGGATCTTGATTGGGCGGTGCAATATTGATAGAAAATCAACCTCGTGGATGGTGCATTTATGTCTTTGGAAATCTGGTTTCTTGGAGAAGCAAAAGCAAATCTGTTGTGGCTAGAGTTCACGAGGTCGAGCACAGGCAATTGCAGTATGTATGTGTGAAATATTATGGGTAGAGAAACTTATGAGGAACTAAGACTTGTTATTTCTACTCCTACTTGCCTATATCTGATGATGATCAATCTGCTATCGAGATCACTAAGAATCCTGTACAACATGACAGGACAAAACATATTGAGATTGATAGACACTTTATCAAAGAGAAGATGATGAAGGGAGAGATTCTTCTATCTTATCTCAACTCCAAAAATCAAGTAGCTGATGTGTTCACCAAAAGTCCGCTTAGCACCTCCCTCCCTCTTGAAGTGTATTGACAAGCTTGGTGCGCTGAATATCTACATCCCACTTGAGGAGGAGTATTGGTGTATAATATGTTCAAAGGGTAGTGAATATGTTCAAAGAGGTAGTGACCTGCTTGAGTATAAGTCTATCGATGTTTCAAAGAGGTAATCGACTCTTTGAATATTAATCTCTTGATAATACTTCTACGTATTATTATTTTTAATATGTACAAATGTAACTTTATTACTTTTGATAGGATACTTGAGTATAACCACTCTATTATGTTTGTAACCACCCTATATAAAGGATATCTGGTAGTTATTACTTACTTTTAGTTTATCTAGGAAAGTTACTTTTTCACTTTATGCTTTATAAGCATGCTTTGTA
This sequence comes from Gentiana macrophylla, assembly GCA_026214975.1. Classification (NCBI taxonomy): domain Eukaryota; kingdom Viridiplantae; phylum Streptophyta; class Magnoliopsida; order Gentianales; family Gentianaceae; genus Gentiana; species Gentiana macrophylla. The sequence continues at coordinate 38,577,992 of CM047810.1, forward strand.
TTTCACCTATTTATACCAACCTTATTTGGTTGAGTTTAATATAAGAGTTAATCTTTTCTCTTAATCTTCTTCTTCTTCACTCTTTCTAAATTTCTTTACTTGTTGATATTCAAAGGAAGAAATGGTCTAAACGGTCTATTTTGGGGTTAATTTCGGACAAGCCTTGTTATTATAATTCATCGAGAGATAATAGTATCATTGTAATCTACGAGGAGGTTTAACCGTGTCATGTTTGGCGATCGTCGACGACATCGCAAGTTTTGTTTACCACATGAAATGTTATCCTCGACTTCATACTTTTCGTGCTCGAGAATTTTCCGAGAACTGCTTGTACTAATTTGACTAACTTGTTTTGCAAGGAACCTTCTTGGATTGTTTGGGAACCTCCTGCTGAAGGATGGATCAAATTCAAAGTTAACACAGATGCAAGCTGCATTGAATTTGATGAAAATGGCAAAAAGGGATGATCGCCATTGGTGGTGTTTTCAGAGACAACAATGGCAGATGGATTAGAGGCTTCATGGGAGTTACGGGAAGAAACTCAAAATTTTAAGCCAAGCTTATGGCCATAAATGAGGCTATTTGAATAGCCAAATATGGTACGCGCTTATTCTTAACATTGTATCGGAGCCAGAGGTCACGAGATCGAACCCTGGTTGGAATATTACTTTAAAAAAAATTTGTGCAAGTGTGGAGACAAATTGCTCACACTTGAGGGGGGGTGTTGGGACAGACTGCCCACACTCTTGAATGAAAATTGTGCAAGTGTTGGACAGATTGTCAACACTTCAGAGGGGTGTTGAGACAGATTGTGCAAGTGTTGGACAGATTGTCAACACTTCATGGGGGTGTTGAGACAGATTGCCCGCACTCTTAATGTATAAAAAATAAAGTTGTGCCTTTACTGGATCTTAATGTATTAGAAGCGGGGCGTCACGAGATCGAACCATGGTTGAAACATTATTTAAAAATTTGTGCAAGTGTTGGATGATTGTCAACACTTGAGGGTGCTGGTATGAGATCGCGTTCACACTCTTAATGTATAAGAAATAAAGTTGTGCCTTTCTTTGGATCTTAATGTATTAGGCGGAGGAGTCACGAGATCGAATCCTGGTTGGAACATTATTTAAAAAAATTGTGCAAGTGTTGGGAAATCGCCTTCACACTGGCAGGGGTGTTAGGAGAGATTGCTTGTGGCTTTGAATGAAAAAAATTGTGCAAGTGTTAGCCATATTTGCTAACACTTGAGAAAAAGTGTTGGGACAGATTGCCAACACTCTTAAAAATGCCTAGATAAATATAGTTGCGCTTTTACTGACACCAATTAATCTTTACTAAAATACTAATTTGGTGTGTAATTCAACAGTGTGTGGCCTTTTTCGAATCAGTACCATATGTTTTATATCTCGTGTTTTATGACCTTTTGTAGATCTATGAATTATTATTTGATTTTTCTTACAAATACGAAAGACTGGTTATATAACTCGTATAAATGTCATAAATATCTTGAGATCTCAACTTAACAAATAAAATAAGTTCAAGCCTAGTTGACTCAACTCCTTTTTTTTTTTTACGCAACTCGTGTTGTTATTGGACATGTTTTATGACGCAACGATTATAAAAATATTATATCAAATAATATATATTATAATATTTTATTTTTACTCTCTTCCATGTAATATATTTTTTTATCGTGGTTGAGATGTTAAAAATGAAATATGGTAATATATGTCATTATATTGTAAAATTTGTCTTTTATTGACATTTATTTAATTTTTCATATATGGAGTATCTTTTCAACATCACACACTCTTCTGATTGAATATAAATCAGAATGTGGTTGATATTGTGACTTAATTTCAGTCGGAGTTAAAGTGTTTTATAGAGCAAACCGGTCAAAAAACATATTTCATTCAAAAAAAAATTCAATATTCTACTGAAATTTGATTAAAATAAATAAGCGAAAAAAATTGAATTAAAATATATATATATATATATATATATATATATATATATATATATCTAAGACTTGTTGTGGGAAAAGATAATATTTTATAATATTTTTTCGACCTAAAGCATTTTTTGGGCTGACGAATGACTTTTTAAATTTTTTTTTTTCCGGAACGTTAGAAGGGCCAATGACTTGCATTTAAAAAAAAAAGTAAGTAAAAACAAAACCACAAAATAATAAATAAAAAAAAAACGATCTGGTGCGGCGGCTTTGAAGTCGGCACATATCCGAGGAAAGCGGCTGGAGTGTATTCGCGGAGAGATGTGGGGAAGTACAGAGGGAGGAGCACCGGAGGTGACTTTGGAAACCTCCATGGGCTCCATTACTTTTGAGGTACTCTTTTTTCCTATTACTGTCTTGATTTTCGTTAATACTAGTTTCTTGTAAATCGCTACCACTATTATCTCTTCTCTTTTTATTTTAAGATGTACTACAAGCACGCCCCGAGGACCTGCCGGAACTTCATTGAGCTGGCTCGCCGGGGATATTACGACAATGTCAAGTTTCACAGAATCATCAAGGTACTAGGGACTTTTATTTTCTCAGAAATTCCTTGTAAATGATTTATTTTCCATGTGAAGTATGCATAATTTCTATTGAATGGGTAATTGATTTTTTTTTTCCTTCCTATTTTTGTGAAGAATTTCATCGTTCAAGGTGGGGATCCTACTGGCACTGGTCGTGGCGGAGAATCCATATACGGGTATGTGCTATTTAAGAAAAAAAGATTCAATTTATTAAAGGAATTCGTAGTAGTCTATGTTCATTTCAAATCTTAGTTTTTTTTAGAATATTAGCATCAAAACTTAGGGGTAATGGCAAACATGAACTTAAGGATACAAAAGGTCTTTTTTTGAAATTCTTCTGCGTTTTGCGTTTTACATCATGTATGCGGAATTTGTGTTGCTTCTTGAATATTATGTTCTTCTTGTAAGAAACTAAGTTCCAGCAATGATTCAGGATTGTGTACTTTGGCTTTGAATGTGTGTTGAGGAGCACTTCCGTTATTAGCCTCTTATATTCTCTTAGAAAAAGGAGTTTAATAGATTGTTTGGTCCTCAATTTTGCTTGTTGAGAAATGCTTTGGGTTTTGAATGACTAATGGCTTTTTACTTATCGTTACAGTCCAAAATTTGAAGACGAGATTACTCCACAACTAAAGCATACAGGAGCTGGTATTATATCAATGGCAAATGCTGGCCCAAACACAAATGGCAGTCAATTTTTTATTACCTTGGCTCCTGCACAGTCACTTGATGGTATGTTTATTCCTCTTCATCTTTCCCATCATGTTTTGAGATACAGCGTCTCAGGTTCCGATTTTATTGGAGGAGAAACAATTGGAATGCATGACTTGGTTTGTGAGAAGCGTTCAAATATCTTCTGTCGTACTTATATCATGTATGAATGTGACACGTCAAGGCATCTCAGTCAAGCTGATTGTAGAAAAATGTGTAAATTTTAGCTGAAGTAGTTCAGCATGTCATCGGTTTGAAATTCTAATTATAAATGAATCAAGACAGTTTTGGGAATGGAATAACACTTCATGTGATTGCTAAAGGCAATATGAATAATTATCGACTACTACGGATTGATTTAGACAATCTGGTTGTTTAAGTGGATTGAATAGTTGCTATCATTTCATTTGTTGAAGCTTCTTGGGGAAACTCCTCCGGAATTTTTTTGAGCATAGGGTTTTAGTTAGAGTATGACTGGTATTTTATTTGTCATGTGATTCTCTGAATGAACATGATATCAGACTTCGTAGTTATCTATGAAAAGCTTGGAAACTATCATGTATATGAGCAATAAACTGTTTGAAAGATACAAAAAGGAGATCATTACAAAACAACGTTTGAACGGCTAATAGATTTAGGGGTTCCTTTTTTGCCAAAAGCATCTGCTTTCTTGTCTATTTATAGCATTGAAGCATACTCTTTGTTGGATTGTACAGGGAAGCATACCATATTTGGAAGAGTATGCCGAGGAATGGAAATCGTCAAGAGGCTTGGCAGTGTTCAAACTGATAACACTGATAGGTTTGTCAATATTTTATTATTTCTTAACCATTTGGTTACCAGATTTTGTCATCAGCGACATGTGTTCTTGTTATCATCATGTACACTTGTTTTTTTCCTAGAAGATGTTGTACATAGATAGTTACACTCTCCTATTACGATCCAATGTAACATGCTTTCACATTTGCCGGCCTTTTGACTTAAATGTTTGTTAACTGCAGACCAGTCCATGACGTGAAGATACTACGTGCAACTGTGAAAGACTGATCTTGTTTCCATGACGGAGCTACTGTATTTTATCACATTAGGCATCAAGTCTTTGTCTTTAGAAAATTGTTGGCTTGCCTTTGAATTTGTGCCTCAGTAGTAAACTAGAGGGCGGATGTGTTACGGGTCGGTCTGCCTTTTGTTATCCTTGCTTCTTTTTTTTCCTTTCTTCTTTATATTGCCTCTGTAGTGATTATGAACATGTTCATTGGTGATAGTATATTATTTACTTGGTTTTTGTGTTCATTTTTGCAGTTCTTGAAACTTGCTTCAGTTTGTTTAACTCTCAGAGCATTTCCCGACGTATCGTATTGTTTTGTTGCAAACATTTTTTCATATGACCATATTCAATGATGAAAAAACACATTTAACTCATCTAACAATACATTAGAAGTGCAGGTGGTGCAAAATTAAAGAATGTTGATGATAATGAGATAACCCTATTCCATGAAATCAGGGGTTGTAGCATACCACCCTAACCTCTCCAATATCTTTTGTAGCCTTTCTTCCTGTCCTTTGGAATCCCCAAAAGCTGTGGTGAATGGGTAAATGTAGGTCACTTTTTTAGCCATTGTTCTATACAAAACAGTATCTTCCTTCACCAAGAATTCCATCACGTCTCGCCCAAATCCTCCTCCATCAACCTCAACTTGCAAGTATTTCCCATTCGGAGTGTCATCCATTGCTTCAATCTTCACGTTCTTCTGTGTCGCTACAATGGCGTTCTCTAAATCCTTAACTGGGTCTTGCATTAATGAATTCTGAGGTATTATCCATGGGAATGAAAACGACGATGATTTTGGATTCGTGGACAAACAAGCTGGATTTATTGAAGGACAAGGCCTTATCTTACCATTTTCAAGCCCCGTTGGCAGATTCTTTGATTTAGAAAAGGGTGTAGTTGCCGGGGAATCAATACCAGGCGGCGACCGAGGGAAAATAGAAGGGATTGCCGATGCCGGAGACGGGGATAGAGCAATCAGGCCAACGGCGACTCCGAAAGAGAGTGCATTGGACAATAGAGATGATTTTGCTATGTCGTTGAAGCTTGTGATTTTGTGAAAAGGTGGAGGGGTAGATGATGATTTATTTGGTAGAGATAATGGAAGATGGACACCATTCAAGACTTTGAAGTTGAGTGTCATGCTTGTGGTTATTGTGCTTCTTTGCCTAGCGGAAGGTCATGCTTGTGGTTATCAGTCCATTATCCTTCCGCAGATGTCAATTTGAAGCGTTTGCATTTTTATTTTTATTTTAAATGCCAATATGTTTGGTGTAGGATCCGTAGGTGTAGGCACGAGAGATTTTATGGTGCAACGGTTGTATTATAAAATTTAACGTGTGTGATAAGTTGGAAACGAATGATTATAATGTATGCCACTTGCTATGACCTTTATACAACGGTTGTATTATAAAATTTTCCATGTAGACACCCCTCGCCCTCTATATTATTATTATTATCTTTTATTCTTTTCCTTTCGTAAGTACTGTCAGGAATTAAAAGTTGAGACCTCTTCAATAAGATTTGCTACATTCACAAGGTCTCTAACTCGAAACTTTTTGCTTGAGCGGCCAAAGTCCATTTCACTCTAAAACAAATTTTTTTTTACAGGATTTACTGTATTATTGCAAGTGCTCAAATGCCAAAACTGCTCAAATACCAAAACTTAGCAGTAGTTTCTTAAATATGAAGTCTCAAGTCGAATATCTTTAAGAATTCTAATTAATTTAAATGCTGAAATCAGTTAGAGTGTTTGATAACATTACAAGTCTAACTCGTAAAGTTTAAATTTGTTCTTTCATTATTTTATTACAAAACAACATATATTAAAAAAACAAATACTAAAATAGGACTATGTATTTTTTTCACATATTAAATTGAAAATTAGGGGTCGCATGGAGGGCTAGAATGTCATTACATGAAACTTCTGCATATATATATATAGGTCGAATTGGTTGAGCTACGGAGTATATCCCTTTATTAGTAGCCTCCTCCGACGCAGTCTAGGGTTTAAGCTAATTCGAACCCATCGAAATTCGCCGTCTCTAACTTTTCTAATGCGCAGGAGGATGGTGCTTTCGAATTCTCTGATCTATTATCGCCTTCCAATTTGCTGATTTCTGTATATGCTTTTCAAATATTTTTTCATTTCTTTTGTTTCTGTTTTGCTACATGCGCGGCCCTTAAGATCGCCTTCCTTTTTACATTTATGGAAGCGTTTCGAGTCATAGCTGCGCTAAATTAATCGTTTTTATGCTCACTCCTTGTGGATTTCGAGTGTAAAAATTGGATTTCTTCTCTGGGTTTTCCATAGAAGTATCCTTTTCTCCTGTCTTTGCATTAGGCATTGCTTCTTGATTCCTGTAATTGTTGAGGCCTTTATATAATTAATTTGTATTCTGTGTACTTTTCGATTTACAGGACATTTGAAATCGATTCGATGTGCAATGTCTTTGTTTTAGACTGGAAACATTCCCTTTTCTTTGATCAAATTCAGTTTTATCTGAAAATGAAAATAAAAAAAATGAATTATCTGTTGTTGCATTTTTGTCCTGTTCAATAGCAAGAATGATGAAAACTATTAGATGTGCGAGAGGTAGATTTTCTGCCCCAATGAGCTGAATTATCGAGGCTTATTGATATTCTGACTTGCTTTGGCCTAATTAAACTATTGTTTTTTTTAGTTGCAATGTATTTTTCTTCAATTCTTGGAACATTACATGGTAACACTAAAGCTCTTTCAAACGAAAATATTTGAAATGTCTTTTTTATTGGATGTGTAATGCCTTTACTTAAATTCAGTTTTCCCTGGTTTCTTTGTTTTGTTGTTGTATTTCTGGTTTTTAAATCGTATTCGTGTTTATGAAAAGCAAGAATGATGAAAAAAAAATTAGATGTGCGAGCGGTGGATTTCCCACCCCAATGATCTGAATTATCGAGGCTTATTGATATTCTGACTTGCTTTGTTTTAATTCCACTAAATACCCTTTGAGTTGCATTGTCTTTTTTTTTTAAATGCAGCCAACCTTACATTACAGTTCAGTTATTGGAATATAATGCAAGTATTTTTGTTTTTGTTTCTTTGTTGTTGCTTTTGAAAATAGCATAGTAGTGATTAAAGCAAGAATGATGAGACCATTAGATGTGCGAGTGGTGGGTTTTCTGCCCCAATGAGCTGAATTTACGAGGCTTATTGATATTCTGACTTGCTTTGATTAACAACTAGCTGTATAATCTTGTTTTTTGGTCAAGGCTTCTTCCATATCAATGATATTATACTTACCACTCAAGTAGAGTTTTATTTTGTAGGAAAGATGGATTCACCGTTAGGTATCTAACTTATTTTCACCGACAGTGCGTGCTAAAAAGAAATATAAAAGAATGCTTTCAAACTATAGATCAAACTGGTTCCTCTGTTTATTTTGTACGTGGTTTGCTCCGGAAATTCAAAGAAGATGAACGGCGGAGTTACATCCGGAAACTCGCCCTGTATGTAAGTGGCTCGCCTCGCAATACATCTGAAAAGTAGAATTCACAGGTGTATTATAACGCGGTACTTGATCCGTGAGGATAGTGATCGAGTTCACGACGGATCGATTCTTCATTAATCAGCAACTCGTGTAAATATCATTGTAAATATTGTGATCACTAATTTAATCAAATTTGGGGTTTGCTCTTGTTTGTATCTCTATTACCATTTATATTGCATGCTTGAATAAGTTAAAAGTTTTTCTTTTTGCAGCTTGGTTGATGATGTACGTTTGTTTGATAACTATTCAAATTAAACAACTTTTATAAGTAGTTCTCAAAAGCTTTTAAGTTGTATCTTTCTCGACACAACTTTGGTTAAGTGATACATAGCCGTACACCTAGTACAACTTAGATTTACACGTTAATTTGACTACTTCCTTCGTCTAGTCACTTAAATTAATCTAAGTTTAGTATAACTGTTTTTTTTATTTTTTAATATAAGTGGTTTTATATTACATTTGTGATTTTGCGTAACAAGTTTTTGATAATAAAAGCTTTTAATTAAGTCGGAGAAGTTTTAAAAATCACCATCACTTTATTCACCCTCCATCTAGAGTGATTTCCTTACGTGTATATCGATACAACAATCTGTATCAGAGTTTTGGCTACCTAGTGATCAGTTTTGGTATTATTGTTTGGTGTAATTGCAACTTAATTATGTGCTAATTGTTTTGGTTTTTCTGAATTTGCTATTTTTCGAATTCTATGATTATACACTTTCTTGCCGAAAGTATTGTTTTGCAGAATCTATATTGTAGAAAATTTGTACACATTCCAAACTGATTTGAATCTACCTTTTCAGTTCAGACTTGATTCTTTTCTGTTCGATTCGTAGTAAACTAAATTGTATTCAGTTCTAGGCTCGTACCCCAAACGTTTAGATATTTGAAACAGACCAACTTACACCTATTTTAATACTCCCTCCGTCCCAGTTTGTTTGCCACATGTTGGAACTCATAATATTTAAGAAAACATCATTTAATGTGTTGTTTTATATGAGACTTTTCTATTTTTACCCTTTCTATTTTATCAATTCCCTTGCTTCATAAATTCAATCCAATATTTATTACTCTTAAAATTCACAGCTGCCATATTAGTAAAAGTGCCAACTAACCACCACAAGGAAGTGGTTAAAATTGTGGGTACCTAATCGTTCTATTTTCTTTATACTCCCATAATTCATGTTTTTTTCTCTGTGTATGTAAAAGGAAATTCAAAGAGACAATTTTCTTATCTTTCCAATCAATCTGATGAGAATTCCACTCGAATCAAACGCTAAAATTCGCGCACAGTTTAACGAAATAAAATCAAACGTTAAAATTTCGTCCCAAAAAAGTACACTATGGAGGAATCATCTCAATCTTCTAATATTAATTCAAAAAACTACCTTCCGTCTGATCAAAGACATCATTCTGTTCAAACATTGCGGAAACACACTGAGGATGAAAACTTAAAAGAGTCATAAAAAATCACTTGCAATCCAATACAAGGTGAAAAGGAAGACGATATATAGAATTTGGCAGCAAGGAAAAGCGTCTGTTTGTCAGGATTCTTTGGTCAATGTTTCACCGAATTATTAAGGTCGAGTTGGTGGCAAAAGAGTTCAGATTAATTTACAGAAATTAAATTGCTGATACTTCGTTGCGTCATAGGAGTCTACATTCCTTTTCAAAGCTACGGGGTATTCTAGAACAACTATTCATCGATGTGTCAAGGAGGTTGAATTACGTCCTCATACAAATGCAATCAAGCCCCAACTAACATATGGAAATATATAAGAAAGCCAAAATAGAGTTCTGTTTCTCAATGCTCTAGGTGCAAGGTCCTAATGATAATCATATATGTGTTTGATGACATGTTTTCATATGTTCATATAGATGCGAAGTGGTTCTTTTTGTCGAAGGAAACCCAACGAACCTGATCCTTTACACACCTGCAAGAGTAAACGTTTCTTCCCTAATGTTATGTTTCTTGCGGCAGTTGCAAGACCAAGGTATGATCCTTGTCATGGTAATGAGTTTTCTGGAGAGCCGGCAAAAAGGAAAAGCAAAAATCGAGTTGCATGAACAATGGAGATTAGTCCGCAGTAAGTGAGTGCTTTTCCGCGTTCAAGACTATTTTTGCAAAAAAAAAACCACTTACAGGACTAAAATTGTCGTCAAGAGAAAAATCAGGACCAAAATCGAAAAACGTGTCTAGTTAAAGGACCAAAATTGTAATTTAGCCCTTTCGTGTGATAGGGATATTGTGGAGAGAGCCTTGGCTGCTCTATACTATTGGACATGTTGATGAGTTGTGTGAGAATCTGATGGTGCTTTTGCTTTAATCTTCATTGTTGTTTTTTTTTTTCTTTCAGAAGTGGGTATTTTTTTGAGCCGTAGTGCAGTAAGTTTTCAACTTGAATTTTGTTCAGTTTATGAAGTCTCCTATGCTGAATGCATTGATCCATGGTTAGCCAAAGGCAACCAAAATACTCAGAGCCAAAGGTAAAAGCAACAACACAAACCAATAAAAATTACACAAACATAATGCAAAATCACTTTTTTTTTTTTTTTTTCTTAAAGGGGGAGCCACATATAAAAGCTGTATTTTACACGTAGTGCTAATGGAAGTAGTGGTATAAACTGCCATGTGCAGGAGATTAAACGTGAAATAATAAAAATTACAGAGCCATCTATTGAAGAAGATCCTCTAAAACCATGGATTGAACAGAAGAGGCATGTTAAAAAAGTGAAGCCATTGCTCTCAATGGTGGACATAACTTCAAGAATCGGTATGTTTACGTACGTAGACGTCGGAGCTAGGAGCTACGGTTCAATAGCTTTATCATCATTGATGCCTTCATCTTCCCAACCATCTGCCCCATTTCATCAGTTTCTTCCATTCCACCTCCGTGTCTTCATCTTCCCAGCCATCTGGTAATGAACAATCTCAATTAATGGACACTAGAATTGATACTCATATTCTTTTGAGGGGGAAGTAAATGAGTTTTTTTAGAGCATCAACGTAAAACAAAAAAAATGAGCCAGACTTCATTGGGGGCAATTTAGGCAGTAAAGGAACAACTTTTAGTCTAATTTATGAGACTTACTTTGGGACATCTATAAATAGAATAAGTCTCACACAAACTGGACGGAGGGAGTAGTTGACATCTCTTTGTATAGGGCTGTTTTGAATACCTAAGTGTAGGTTGTGCACACACCTCACTCACTCAATGCACTCATTAATCTGATTATCATTTGTGCTTTTTCACTTGATTCCATCTAAAACAAACAAAAATATATCATCTTGTAATTATATTGCATTGTAATCACTACATTAGTTGGTTAGAGCATATTTTGCATTACAATCCGCATTTCATATAGATTAGATTCACTATCACCTAATTTTTGCATGGCTTCCGTGTCATCTTCCGTGACTCATCGGGAAGGCTTATCTTTGATAAGACCCCCATATTTTGATGAATCAGGGTATATGGAATGAAAACATTCAATGCGTCTACATTTTGAATCAATGGACTATCAACTATGGTTAATAGTAAAGAATGGTCTATTAGTTCATATGAAGACCATTGAACAAGGTGGTCTCCCAATGCAAGTTGATAAAGAGGAAAATGAATTTGATTCCGAGCACTTCAAGATGTTGTCCTTGAACTCAAAGGTTAATGATATCCTTATCAAACTCTCTAAGTACATGTGAAACTCGGGCAGTTAATTCATACAAGTCTACCATAGAAATTTTGAAGGCTCTCGAAAGAAGGCATGAATGAACCTCTCGAGTTAAAAAGTCTAAAATAAACCAACTTATGTGTTCATTCGAAATGTTTAGGATGGAATTTAACGAAAGTGTTAGTGTTAAAGACACTAGATTCACAGACATAGTTAATGCATTAGAATCGTATGGTAAATCCATCTCTATGGAAGACCAAATCCTTAAGAATCTTCAGAGTCTACCTCCTGAATGGGATGCTAAAGCATATGACATTGAGGAAGGAAATGATATAGAGGTCATCAATAAAGATGAGCTTATCGGAGTCCTGCTCGCACGCGAGATGCACCTAGCAACTCGTAAACATGACATGAATATGACTAGAAGCACAGCCTTGAAGGTTGATGACACCGAATCTGAATCTGAATCACCTGAAGCTGAAACATATGAAAATATAATCCAAAAGAGTTCTCAAATTTCATGAGAAGCAAACGAAACACTAGGAGATTCAATAGGAGCAATTCTAAGAAGGAACATGGAAACGGCAAAGAAAAATGGATCTCAGATAATACCTGCTACAAATGTGATCAGAAGAGACATCTTTCAAACGACTGTCCCAAACACAAAGTGAAATTTGAAAGATCCAAGAAAAGTTCCGGTTCCAAGTCTAGAAACAGCTCCAAACAAGAACTCAAGAAATGAGTCAAAACATAGCAATCCATCAATTTTCTTAAGTTAAATACTTTCTCTGTTCTGTCTTGTGAAAGTTCATGGTGTAAATTCATGGGTTTATTACTTAAAAGTACAGTTTTTTATACTTATTAGCCTCATAAGGACATAAAGGAATCTGTTGGACTTATAAGGACATAATATATCTACATGTACCAAAATACCCCTAATCTAATAAAATAAAGTAAACCCACGTCATAAATGTTCTTTCCGTTGTTTTTGCACCGAAAAACTGAAAATAACTCCCCCGCATCAGTGAAAAAAACTGCTCAACTTTGCATTGAAGTCCCCTTCAATAGCAATTAAGAGGATTAACAGCCGGAATTCATAACCAGGCTTCAAAATCAAACCGCAAATATGTGTTTCTTCATAAAGGAAGAACAATTGAAGAAAAACTTTGATAAAATCAGTGGATAATCGAGGAACATGGTGAGACAGATGCATGTGGTTAGAAAACATCAGAAACAAGTACGAAGTAGGAGAACAAAAGAAGCACCAAAGAAATCCGAGTAAGAAATCATTTACCTTAATTACAATGAGCAATTTTGACAAAAATGAATTTATTTTGTTTAATTTCAAATTAGGTCACTTGTAGTTCAGAAATTATTGAAATTGTACTGAAACTTCTTCGAAAAAGTGTTCCAGATCATATAAATACATTTTTGAAGAACATAAAGCAACTGCATGTTGTCTAGAACAAATATTTAGATGAAATTGATATGGTAATAGCAGATGTCACTGCAAAAACTGTACTATTTTTACATAAAATTGCAGAAATTGGTGAAGTCACTGTACAAGATGTTCTAGATGACTAAAAACCATCTGCATACATATAAAAAGAGGTTGTAGTCACTGCATTTTCATGTACATAAGTTTTGAAATGAATTTAGTACAGAATATCAAGTCACTGTATAATTGTTATGATGTTATTAAACTGCTCAACTGCATTACATTACATATCTGTGTTGTTGTTTATATAAAGTCTGTGAAGTTGAAGTAACTTTGTAACTGATATATTGTTTTAAAGTAATCGATGATGATATCGAGACAATGTCTGTGTTTTTGGTTTCTAGGGTCTCTCAAATCGTAGTAGAAAATATAATTCCATGTCATCGCACCATGTCACTTTGCATGTATTTACACTAACATACTGCTTTTATCCACAAAGATAAAGAGAACAATCTGAGATATACGTTAAACAGCATGCATCAGATATTTAAAAGTATAAGGGCTCATATCAAACCAAAGCATCGTGAATTGATGGACAAAACTCCTTTTAAACATATATTCAAGGCATTTGAAGATGAGAAGGTCATTTTGGAGAAAAAGAAGAACGACATACTAGATGAGCTTATAAATACATACAACAGATCAGAGCAAGCATTCAAGATTGGAAAGCATTATCACATGCCAACTAGGAGTGATGTCAAGCTAATTTTTGCCATAGAAGATGGCAAAAAAGTAGTTGGAGACATGAGCAAGCACTCAACGGAAGAAACTTCATTGAAAACAAGGCTGTTCTTTGATGTTGGAAGAATAAAAGTTAGTGCTCTGAAAGAAACAACAAAAGAGATCAGAAGGAACTCGACAAAGCGTCAATTGAAGACACAGTCAAGCTACTATGCCTTCTCTTACTTGGTACGGTATTCTTTGCCACCTCAGGCCAAAACATTGCTTGGTTGTATCTATACTTTGTGGACAAGCTCAAAAGATTACGTGCATATGATTGGTCCTCTCATATATTAAAAGAACTGCAAGATGGACTTAATCGACAATGGTCACATCCAAGATACGTCAATGGATGCCTTTGTCTTCCCTTATTGTAAGAACTCTATTTCATTATTGTTGCAACTTGAATTATATTGAAAAATGTATACTATTTAACAATACTATATTATATTGTTACAATCTTCGGTTCTGTGAGCACACACACATTATAGAAGATGTTTTCAAACCGGAAAAAGGCGTAAAAAAAAGAGGGGGACGAAGAGTATATCAAGGAGAGGAATTCCAAGGATAACAAAATGGAATTTGAAAGACCTTCAAGGCAATCTAACAAAGAGCAAGCTACAAAAATGGCGTAAGATGAGGTAAGTAATAAAAACAAAATTCATAATGTAGTTGATAGTTCATACTAAACTGATTACAATTCTATGTCATCAGATTACAATATCATGTCATTTGCATTCCTATGGCTTGCAACTCTAATGCTAAACTAATTTTAAACTTTTCCAATGCAATATCAAATAGTTCAATGCAGTAGAATTGACTCCAACAATGAATGAGCTACTCATGATACGAAGTCTGGGAGCAAATAGTGAAGAATGTGACGAAGAAGATGAATCTGAAGGAGAATCTAAAGGAGAATCAGAAGAAGAATCTAAAGGAAAATCAGAAGAAGAATCTGAAGGAGAATCAGAAGAACATTCTGAAGGAGAAGAAGAATCTGGAAGAGGATCTGATGGAGAATCTGGAGAAGAATGTGAAGCAGAGTCTGAAAATGAAGAGGCATATTCTGAAAATGAGGATATGGAAGATCAATGCCACAACATGGAAGATGAAGGACAATTGGAAGACAATGAAGAACATATTGGAGAGGAAGATGCAGGGGCTGAAGAGAGCAAGGAAGATAGTGAAAGCAATGTGCAACCGTAACTGAAAATGAAGCGGTTCGACAACAAAGAAACCTCATCAAACTCAAAAGGAACACAGACCGAAATTAGGACCTCTTCCATCATTCGAACTACTGACACCATCATCACCAGATGGCCCTGAGCATACAACAGCAGAGGTACAAAAAATGACTGCAATAAAATACATAGTACTATGAATACATAAAATTTGAATTGACATTATCTAGAACACATGCAGGAAGAAGACAATGAGATGGAGAAATTGAAAGACCAAAACAGCACACTATCAAAAGCATTAGAAGATGCCAACAAAAACATTCATCAACTCAAGCAAGAACTGGTATGTATGTTGTTTATATTGCAATTCACACTACATTATTTTATGCAAATACATACCCTGATGTCACTGCATCAAGTCACTGCATCAAGTCACTGCATTACACAAGATGACTGATGATAGTTTCATTATCCAAATTTATTAATTAACAAGAATATATTGCATGCAGAAAGCAAAACTTCTCAAGCTAGCTTAGAGATTATGTCTAAAAGAGTGGGAGAACTAGAAGCTGAAAATGCAATCCTCGAATCCAGTCTGAAAGATTTGAAGGAAAAAGCAGCTGATATGCAAACAAAGAATGAAAAACTAGAGGAAGAAAGTAAACAACTCATTGAATTAGAGGAGAGAGTTCTGAAAAGCGGAACTTACAGTTGAGATTAAGGAGTTGAACAAGAAGCTTGAAAATGCCATGGCCACCATTCAGCTGCAACAAAACAATGAAAGAAAGAAAAATGCTTATATTGGAGAACTGATGGAAGCTACCAAAAAAGAATCAGACCAACAGAAAAGATTGCCGGTCTATTGGAAGAGCTAGAGAAAAGCAAGAAATCAACAACCGAGGCCCTAAATGAAGAAGTCAAAAACTCGAGAATAACGTGTATGAAAAAGACACAACAATTGGCTCTTTGAAAATTTGAACTTGTGGAGAAGAACCAAAGAGATAATGAAATGATAGAAAAGATGAAAAGGCAAGAAAATGAAATTCAAGAGCTCAATAGCAAAATCCAACAATTGAAAGATGAATATGATTCTCCGGCAACTCATAAGGTGTCCCAAAATCTGGAAGAAGGAAACAATTAGATGATAGTACTC
This sequence comes from Gentiana macrophylla, assembly GCA_026214975.1. Lineage (NCBI taxonomy): Eukaryota > Viridiplantae > Streptophyta > Magnoliopsida > Gentianales > Gentianaceae > Gentiana > Gentiana macrophylla. Next base: position 38,594,040 of record CM047810.1, read on the forward strand.
GTGCATCCAAATTTCCGCCACTCATGCAGGTGAGCGAAGAAGGAAGAGTGCAGATCAAGCAACCAATGTGTTCTCAATCGAAAAGAGGGTTAAGCATGAACCAAGAAAGAGGCAAATGCACAGAGACGACGACTTTCACTACTCAGCACAGAAGAAGAAGAAGAGAATTCAGAAGTCGTTAAAAAAGCAACCATATTTCTTACCTGATGAAAATCCATGTGATGAAGAAGGCAAACTCATTGTGCACAAAGAAAAAGATTATTATGCTTGTGGACCACACATGCTTCCAGAAGTATACGCTGCAATTCAAGAACTAAATGCAAAGGAAGGCAAAGAGTAAGCATTCCGAACTAATCATCCAAAATTATTTAGATTATTTATATATTCTACACTAACAACAAATTAACAAATGCAGGGCACTAGTCTGGGCAAAGACACTCGGTGATTATCCATTTGTGAATGTGGACTCTATAATGTACATTTTGAATGACCTCTACGTAGATGAAGCGGTAACTATTAATGCCATTCCATGTCACTGCATCATGTCACTGTACATCAGAAAATTATTCAAAAGCATAAAAATACATTTTAATGTTCCAAAATGCCTGAATTCATGAACTAACTTCATTGAATGCAATGTCAAACAGGTTCTTGAAGGAGTCATTGAATTGATAAATCGAGACAGCATATTGAAGGATTCAATCTACATATTCTCTACAAAGATAAATGTATACAAATATACTTATTTGCAATATGTGAAATTTAAATTTACAATTTAATTGACATTGAATCTGCAGGCTGTTATTGAGGAGACTGTACGTTGCGAAACATTCACAAATGAAGGAATCACGAACATTGTACAAACAATCCTCAAAGGAAAGAAGGTATTGCTACCGTTATGCTGTTCGGGAAAAGAGTCAAGACCATACCACTGAGTACTCCTAACATACAAGTTAGGAGATAATTCATGGAAACTGTATAATTCTGCACCTGTACAACGAAAGAAAGTCGACATATTCATCGAAGAGTGCAAAAGAACAGTAAGTTATCAAAGAAAACAAATGCATTAATTTAACTCTGTGTTCTAGTAAATATTACTAAAAAATTCTACATGTACTTACAGGTGCAGATTTTCTTGAAAAGCATTGAATCAATATCAGATGCAACAACCATTAACAAAGAAAACATTAGCAAAGATAAGTTGAAAAGATTGCAAACCTTCCCTTACAAGACAATCAAACGTAAGTCTAAATTCCATTACATAAGAAACTAAACAAAACAGAATGTATGAACTAACAGCATTTTATAAACGTAATGCAGGAACTGTGCTTTGTACGTAGCATATTACATCTACAAACTAGCACAAGATCGGGTGATTCCACCAAGATTTTAGAAGATGAACAAGTATAGGAGTGGAAAGGGAAGGTTGTGAATTCATTAGTTCTTAACAAGTTACACAAATGGCAATATGAAAGATAGTGTAATTTGACTTTTCCATGGAATGGTTATTTTGGTAGACTCTAGTTGTTTGGCCTAAGAGTCTGTTATGAGACAATGAATGTGTTGTTATTATCTTGAATATATCTTTTTTTATCATGCAGTGACTGTTTTAATAGTTCAATGGTTTATATGTATGATACATATCATCAATGATCACTTATTGATTATTTTGCTTTATTTAATGACTGAAATTTGCATTTTTTTTCTTTCTATATTTTGTTTTCAACCTAACAATAGTTCTTAAATTGGAAATAAATGCATTGGAACATGTCACATCATATTGAAATGGATAATTAATCATTTCCTTGCAAACAAACAAAAAAGAAAGGGCTAATTGTAATGAAACCAGATGCAGTGACATGAGTGTCACTGCAGTGACACATGTATTATCAGGAAGTCTATAGCACAAACATAGAATTATAATCAATAAGAACAACAAATTATTGGAAAGAAATATTTTTCAATACATTAAATCTTATTCAAATGAATAATATTCCATTATAACCAAGAAAAGAAAAAAAAACATAAAAGCGAAATTACATTCTGCTTTCAACCTAACAATAGTTATTAAATTGGAAATAAATGTATTGGAACATATCAAATCATATTGAAATGGATAATTAATCATTTCTTTACAAACAAACAAAAAGAAAGGGCTAATTGTCTTCGAAACGAGATGCATTGATACGAGTGTCAACTGCAAAGACACATGTATTATCGTGAATTATATAGCACAAACATAGAATTATAATCAATAATAATAAAAATATTGGAAAGAAATATTTTTCAATACATCAAATCTTATTCATATCAATAATATTCCATTACAACCAAGAAAAAGAAAAAAAACATAAGCAAATACAAGGACACATATGTCAACGCAATGTAAATCTTGAACAAATCCAACAAACCTATCACGGTACTCAAACGGACTTTGAACTAGAACATGTCTTCTTATTATGGTGTCCAAACTGCCCACAACCGCTACATTTGATAGCATGCTTTGATGACGACTCACCACGAGATCGAATACGCTTGATCTTTGGCTACCAGGCCTCTTACGTGGAATGCGAGGTAGCACAAGATTTTCGAGGATTGTTATTCAAGAATGGACCAGGATCGGATTTATACTAAACTTATAAGAGCGAAGAAATGATCGTGACAAAAACATGGATCAACATAATCAACCAATGGAAACTCCGCACTCCTAATCACGGCCAAAACATGAGCACAAGGATAGCCATTCCGTTGCGGTCATTACAAGAACATCTACGAAGATTCGGATCAACACTTGCGAAAGGATTTGAAAAAACTTCATATTTATAATAACCGGAAGTAGAAACACCAAAAGCCCTCCTACATCCATCAACTTATACAAAATAGCATCAACTTTCGGACAGATTGACGAATTGAAAGTTGCGGCAAGAGCACGCGTCTTTACGAAAATCTTTCCATTAGCTTAATACGGATGCCATCAACCATATTTAAGACAGGTAGGTGCCTCTCCCGACAGATCCATGAATTGAACGACTCTGCTAAAGTGGAAGCGACATGACCATATCGACAACCTTCAAAATAAGCGTTAGCCCAATTTTCCGGACGTAAATTTTCAAAGAATTTCGGTGCACGTTTTCCACCTTCAAGTAAAAACATTTCTATATGCTTCTGGTACTCTTCAATAGTTGAAGCATAAGCACATTCATAAAGCAAATGAACCAATCTATCACGCAAAGCCTTATTGCCAAATTTACCACTAAAATGATTCTTCAAATTCATTTGCAAATGGTATATCTGATAGGAATGAAATGCATCGTGAAACACCTCCTTTATAGCTTCAATTACCCGAGATTTCTATCTGTAATAAACGTCATTCTACGAACAGGGATACGTAAATTCCTCAAGTGTGACAAGAACCATGTCCAATTGGTAGTATCCTCAAAAGTTACAACACCAATACATAAAGGATATATTCCTACGAAAAAGCACAATGAATACACTAAAATATACCGGTGACTAAAAGAAAGTCCAAATATATATAAAATCAAAGTTATATACATTTAATATAAACTCAATGCACTTGAAAATACAATGTCATCAAGATAATGTTCAATGTCATCAGACTTGAACATTGCATGTGTCATCAGACCGAACATTGCATGTCATCGCGCATAAAATCGACATATAATTGCACATAATCAAGATACATACCATTATCACCATCCTTTCCAGTAGCAGCTAACAGATGACCATGTTGATCAAACTTCAAATGAGCCCCATCAAGGAATAACAACGGTCGACAATGTGCAAAGCCCCGAACACAAGCATCAAATGCAATAAACAGACGTTGGAAATGGCGTGTAACAGGATGAATCTCTAAATGGACAAATGATTCGGGGTTTGTCTCACACAAGATACTGAACATAAAGCGGTAAATCTGTTGAAAGATCATTTAACATCACCGTATAACGAATCCCGAGCCTTTTTAACCGCACGCCAAGCAAGCTTATAATTCATTAGACGACCATAATCGATGGCGATGAACGTCGTAAATCCGTTCTGCGAATAACTAGGATCATCACGGACCTTTTAAGGACTTGCTTGCCAATAAGATCAGAAGTCATACGACAATCCCGGCCAAAATCTCTTGAAGATGTACCACAAGTATGAACATTGCAGAGCTGCTTTACAACAAAATGTCCTGTGGATTTTTCTACCGAACCACAAACATTCCATCCACATTTCGATGAATCCTTCAAAGCACAAACATCATTAATTCTATCATTGGAATTCTTGGTATAAACATACTTAAAACCAGTTTCCACAGACAGTTTTTGCAACACCTCCCTAAAAGCAATTACACCACCCTTGAACCGCTGACCCTCCTTCACAAGTATTTTATCCCAACTGGCAGTCAAACGACTAATTTCAGGCATAGATACCGAAGATGAATACATAGAAACTTCAGACTCCATATTATCCTCAAGTGCAAGAACACTACCAGCATTATACGAGGATGAAGAACCGACAATAGCACTCCCAACAACTTCCATATTCACACGACTACTATTGTATGATTCAGCAACTGATATCATTGCCTGAACATCATCATCAGAGCATATTAACCACTTAGGGTTATCAGGGAACAAGTAGTACAAACTGATGCACCCATCCTTCAAATCAGACCACCGCTGTGAAAGTTTATCATGAATAAATTTGAGAGTAGTACTACGTGTAATGGAAACAACGCATGTTTCCTCTTTATACCCACACATAAGCAGCAACACAGTCATGACTAAATACCTGTGGGAGAAAGAAGACATATTAGTACATCATTAAACCATGTCACTGCATCCCTGAATTATGTGACTGCATAAACCTTTCAGGTAAGTCATCAATCAATCATAGAAAACAGCTTTGTTCACTACATAAATTATTCAAATTCGGATGCATAAACCAAAGATCGTAAAAGCATACACTACAAATATGTTCTCATACTACCAATAACAATATGAAAATCAACAGCACAAGCAAATATAGTTCTAAAGATGAAGAAATTATAAAAAAACGAAGATACAAAATCCAGAGCATTAAACCATGTCACTGCATCAGTGAACTATGTCACTGTATACATCTTTCAGCTAAATCTTCAATCAACCGTAGAAATTTAGTCAAAATGAGATCCATAAACCAACAACATTCGAAAATCAATGAAACACTTTGCAAATATGCAGAGAAAAGATGCTTTATCCGGATCTGAAAAATTATAATAAAATCGTCCAGGAGAAAAAAATACGATTGAACAAACTGAGAATAAATGAAACCTGGTAATAGCAATGAAGGATTCAACAATGGCGGATTCAACAATTTAAAACTTAACAATGACAAAAACCACTTCTATTAGTTAATGTAGCTTCAATGCACAGATTCGTCTTCATAGTAAACGAATTGCAGAAATGAAAAAGGCCGGATTCATCAACGAATATGGCGGATTGAGTAACGAATCTCTCTCATTACACAGATAATTTCGAGCTATGAACACACGAAATTTCACAGAAATATCTTCATATTCATAGCGCTATTAAATGCTAATGACTGCGGTTTTCAGCGTGAAATCTTTGTAATAATGAACACTGCGGTGATTTATTATTTAAGGGTAGAATGGGAATAAGGAAAAAGTGTGTCCTTATAAGTCCAACAGATTTCTTTTTGTCCTTATAAGTCCAATAAGTCCGTTTTGTGTACTTTTGGGTCTTTGGCCCTAAATTCATCACTGGTTCAATTATTGATTAGTGGTTGAATTTTGGTGGTATCATCACTGGTGTAGCATCTCAGTGGTTGATCCATTTCTGGCTTATTGGTTACTGTTTGAGGTGTTGTTCTCAATTCTAGTATTAGTTGTATTCTGCGGTAATTAAGAATGACTCTCAGCTTGATCAGTAAGCTTTCCTTAATTATTTACAGTTTTCAGTAGTTAATTTGTGTGATTTAAATTTTTATTGTAAAATGTGTTTCATTTTACTGCAAATTTTTTTTTGATAAAAATTGTACTGCAATTTTAATTCAAATTAAAGTGTGAGTGTGTGTCTATCTTATATTAAGTGGTTCATAATTAAAGTTTGACTATTTCTCTTGATTTTATATATCAAGGTGAAAAGTCTAGTGAGAACGAATAATTTAATTTCTAGTATTGTTGATTTAGTGATATACTCCTTTTAATTTGATATTATGGTGTTGTTTTATCCCCTTAAACCGTTACCATATTGGTTGTATTAAGATTAATACACTTTAGTATTTGAATCTGCAAACATTCAATATTGTGTGTTTTTCTTGATAAGTCCAATTTAATCTCTTTGTAAATCTTTAATTTTTAGCAAGTTTGGATTTATTGTAATCTGTAATACCTGTGTAGTATAACTTGCTTATTTGAGACATATATGTTGCCTAAATTAGAAAGACTAAAAATCTGCAATTTGTAATCGTGTTATTTGTGCTACTTGCTTTATTTGGAAAAAGATTATTATCACATAATAGCATATTAATAAAGATAAAAAACAAAATTGTGGTTTATCCTAGAATTTTTATTTCAGGAATTATTTATGTGAAATTGAATACATGATTTCGCATAAATATCTTTATACTAATCAAAACACATGTGAAAATTATATAACAGCAACAATAACAAGATACAATATACATGCCCAACCTAACACTAATTTGTATGTTTTACCTAACTTCTATTTTTGTTTTTTTACATTTTTCTTACATTTAGTGGGTGAACTCTGTGATATAGGTTGATGAACAACTACTAGAAAAACGAAGAATCACCAAGTAAAACGATTAATACGGTTAGAATATTGCTGGAACCGATAAGGAACTGATAAGGGCCTATGTTTTTCATATGGTATCAGAGCTACCCTTTATTGTGTAAGTGTTGGGCTTATTTGTTGGCCTTGTGTGCCCAGTCCACATTTGATGGGGCGTGTTAAAGTGTCCCACATTGGGAACTTGTGGTTGTTTTACCCACTATATTAAGAGATGAACTTCCCTCATCTCACAACCTAGGTTTTGAGGATGAGACCCCTCCTCTTATATATGGGCTTGGGCCTATTTTCCCACAAAGAACGATTGAAAAACACCAGGATTCTTACAAAAAGCTTTGAGACTACCGCGGGTTTGATTTTCCCTTAGATGGGGTTCGGCTGACCTAATTAATTGCGATTTAGATGAAAAGACAGATCATGAATTAAATTTATAAAAAAGATATAAGAAATTTATGCAATACAAATAAATCCAAAAACGTAATCCCATTGAAAAAAAATTATAATGCAACCACGGTAGGAAACTTGTATCAATTGAAATACATTACAACTATTTATTTTTAACATCTCATACACGATAAAAATATAATATGTGATAAAAATAAAAATAAGAAATTCTAACGGAGGCCACCTGATACAACTTTTCTACAACCATTACCATAAATTTAGATCCAATTATAAACTTAAATGCTTGCTTAACTCGGCTCAAAACCTGCATTTCGTGTCTTTCCTGAAGCTTATCCATAATAATTAATTATATCGTGTTTACTTAAATGCAACTAACCCCAATTAAATTAATTAAAAGGGAAGAAAAATATTGTTAATCTTGGTAGAATCCAGATATATGTCTATCAGCATGCATGCATGCATTATGAGCTTAATGATTCCTTTACCAACTGTACCGCTTAATTAATCAATACTAGTAGATAATTAATTATAACTTAAAATAATAGAAATGGGTATCAAAATTGGAATATGATCCCTAAAGAAATGGATTGCGATGCGATGCAATGCTTTTAGTCTTTAGGGGAATACATTACTGCATTATTACACATATATACAATGAATGTTCCAAATCTACTGCACTATTAAACATGCACAACGATAAAACATCTCATGATAACAAAAAATTTAGCATAAAACTAGGTCATTATATTTATAGCAACACGTGCACCCTCGTTTTTCTTTCTTTAAGGGCATGTATAATTGTTCAAGCTCTTTTCCAATTGCATTTTACATTAAATGACTCAAAATATCCCACATGCAATCACATTTCATCACATCTGAAATGATGATCTTGCATTTTAATTTAAAGATACTGTATCTGCCCTACACATTAGAATGGTCATATTTATGGAGATAACTTATTTAAAAGTGCAAGCCCAAGCGAAGGGGAAAGCGAAGGCCTTCCAGACAGGCCATATATTCCTTGACTTGGGAATTGAGGAACTTCAGACGTGGAAGAAATATTTATTTATTGTATATGTTCTTTTCCAAGATCATCATTTCAGAATTTGATCTCGTTCATTAATCATCACTTGCCAAACCAGCCCTAAGGGAAAAAAAATAATACCTCCGCTCCAGAAAAAATATCTACTTTTTATAGTGTACATAGATTAAGAAAACAATTAATATGTTGTATTTTTAATAGTGATGGACATATATGCCCTATCACGTAATAAATACTCCCTCCGTTCCACAATAACTGAGGCAGTTGACAAAATAATTTGTTCCATTTTATGTGAGGCAATACATTTTCCAATACAACACTTATTGTGTTTTTATTTGATCTAATTTATTACACTATGAGATATAAAAAAGAAGGTCACATTAATTATATACAAGGCATTCTAGCCATTTCATTATAAAAGTTAATGCATTAACTCACATCCTTAATATGCGTGATTTTGATAAATGCCTCAGATAAATTGGAACAGAGGGAGTACTCTTTTGGAATATGAAATGAATATATAAAGATTAAATGTTATGATAGATGTATGTTTGTAAAAAGTGCATTAAATGATGTATTGGTTTTCTAAATATACACTTTTTATAGGACAATTCATTTTAAAAAAATGGACACTTTTTGTGGGACGACGAAGGTAGTACTTGATAATGTCGGAATTATCACAAACAATATTACACAGTGGATATCTAGCTAATTAGGTATCAATTTGTATGTTTTATGTCATTTAGTCTCAAGAACAATATGAAGATCAAGTATAATAAAAATGAGGTGTTTTGGGGGGATTATTGCCGAGCCGAGGTGGATGCCTACGTATCCTTGAATGTAAGGGATCAAGCCAATTATCACGTAGTTCTTGGTGTGTGAGGGAAAATCGCTATTTATAGATGACATAGTCAGTGTTTACAGGAGGGAGGTAAAATATGTGTGTCGGCGGGCGAACTTCGATAGGCGGGCTTATGTTGAGGCCGCTGCGAGCTCCGCGCTGGTGACTGCTTGTGTGTTTGCTTAACTGGTTGGGCTTTGTCCGAGCAGATGGCGAGGTGAGGGCGAGCTAGTCGGCCCCTGGTATCTGAGTTGAATTGCATGCGGGTTGACCGTCTTCTGTCTCGGCAGATCGTGAGAGCTTGCAAAGGTGTGAGGCGGGCTCTATTCCTTTGGTGTGACTCGGCCTACGACGGGTGAGATAGCTAGGCCGCGAGCTTGATCCTTTGTTGGGCTTATGTATGGGCCAAGCTTCGGATTCGCGGGCTGTTTGTCGGGCTTGACATATCAATACCACATCCGTCCCAAAATGTAAGTCCAATTAAATTTTTGGTTTTGTCGCATAATTTAACCCCATTTCGAATACTAATAAACCATTTATTACAATTTTCTCCATTTGCCCCTCAATTATTATAGGTGGGTTCTATCCGCACCACGAAATAACTATCGGTACCCTTTAATTTATTATTTTTCATTCACTTTTCCACACCACGAAATAACTATCGGCACCACCTGAAATAATAACTTTTAAAAACCGTACGCTTTAGTCCTTCATGTTGTAAAAATTAAACAATTTAGTCCCTAATGTTTAACTTTTACCCCTACACTTTTTAAAAATCATTTAGCTTCCCTTACATCTTCTAACTTCACACATTACTTCTCATTTTTTTTCATTTCAAACAAACTTCATCACCCTAAGAATTTCGCCGGAATTCTCGTCGGAAAAGACGCCGGAGAAGATCAAATTGAGCCGGAAAACCGCAAGTGAAGCTAAGAACAACACCACTTTGAACCAAATCATGTAAGTATCATGTTTTGTTGCATTTCAGTGGTAATTTGGTAGAAATGGAATGCAGCCGGAGTAATTTTTTTTCGATTTTTAATGGAGTAATAATCGAAGGTTTTCATTCCGATTTTTAATGGAGTAATTTGTTCCATTGTAATGTGTATTTGTTGTTGGTTGAAATCAGGTTGAAATCAGAGGTTTTTAAGGTGTTTTTCGTTCAACCGGCCATTTTCCGATCGGAGGTTTGGGGAAGATGACCGGGTGCTTAAAACGTCAGTGACAGTGACGTTTTAATGCGGATGAAACATCAGCACGGCTGACGTTTAAGTCATACAAACCCACTAGGGTAACATGTTCCTTCCTCGGTGAGGGTGACGTTTATCTCGTACTCAGAACGTCGGAGTGGAGGACGTTCTACTTAACGTCAACTTTGGTGACGTCTTAGACTATTACGAACGTCAACAATTATGACGTTACTGTGTTAATGTAATGTTGCACTTCCTGACGTTATGTGTTGAATTTCGCAATAATACATAACAACTTTGAATTAATGTGTTTCTTGACTTTGTAAACAACTGTCCACCAATTATGAATTAGTGTACTTCTTCACATTGTAAATAACTTTCCAACTATGAATTTTGGCCATGTAAATTGAGTTAAAATGAAATGTATAATTAATCTAGTAACATTTTTACTCATGATAGGGGTCTTAAAATAAAATTTTTGTTATGTAAGTGTGTTTTGCCCATTATGTATGTTGTGTGGACCCGATAATATAAGCCGTGAGATTTTGTTTGCTTTAACAGGTTGGGATATCTTACAAACCCTTGGGATCTCTTTGCTGTTTTTATAGACTGGCTTACCTGAATTATTTCCATTAAGAAATGACCAATGATATTCATTTGTTAATATCTCACATAAGTTGATATGCCAAGGATATCCATTTCTTAATGGACTGATTCAGGCTAGCCATTATCTACGTAAAAAGGCCTGATGTCCTCCTCACTTTGAAAATTTGAAGTCTATCGACGAACAATTAAAAGAACTTCAGGTATTAAAACAACACTTGTTGATCGTAGAAGAACTTCAGGTATGTAGTATGGATTAAGATACTAGTCCTGTCTTGTGTGATTGGTTTTGTTTGGCTTGAGTATATATGATGTCTTGTTTTGGATTGGCAAGCGTACTGATTATAATTCAAATTCTGATTACTCATTCATTTTTAATATACAGTGAAGCAAATGGATATTGATCGTTTCTTTAAAGTTCTTGTTGGCAGTTTCACGACAAGTTTAGTAAGTCATTATTAATTAACTTATATTTTTATCACTTATATTATGATTGAACAAACGTGATATGTTTCTTTTTTCATAGACACTACCTTCAGCATAGGTTAATAAATTGAACAACACGCTGAGGAACCTAGATAGGGCCATTCTCAAAAGCCGATTAGGGACATAAGAAGTGAGGGTTGGAGCCGTAGACAATGGACTTCTTCGTTTCTTTGGGGAAGGTTGGGAGGAGTATGTGGCCGCTCTTGACTTGAATGAGAGGGAGTTTATAGTGTTTGAACACATGGGGAATTTCACTTTCGACACTATTGTGCTGGATCACACTTCCTGTGAGAAGACTTTTTCTGAGTCCGAGAGCGAAGAAGAGGATGCAGATGATGATGCAGGTGCAGGTAACCAAAATCCCCATTTTCAGACGATGCTTGCAAACTGGGCATTTTCACATGGTTATGTGGTGAGATATGTTAAAATCTTTTTAGTTGTTTTCTTGTTTTATCTTTTTCCTCATTGCACTTTCTAACACTATTTAATTTTGTTTGTGATTTGTAGAAGATTCCGATGCCATTTGCTAGAACAAACGACATGTTGCGAAACAAGACCGTGGAACTGCGAAGTGCCACAGGGGAATCATGGCCTGCTAGAATTGTAGATTCGGTCGCAAACTATCAACAAGTTCGTTTAAGCGGGTTGAATGATTTCATTATGGACAATGATCTAAATGTTGGAGATAAATGCAGCTTTGAAGTCGTTGATGAACCAAGAGAAAATCACGTCGTGTTTAATGTGGGGTTTATCAAACGTCCAAAAAATAGTTCCATCAAAATTCTTCTGGATTACTTTTGGATCATTGTTACTGTATGTTGTGTGGATTACTCTTGACTTACTTTTGGATTATTTTGAATATGTCTGGATCGGTTTCACATTTTCATTGTATTATGTTTTATTTAATTTTGGATTAATTTTTTGAATTAATTTGTTTTTATGATTTTTGATTGTATTACATTTTGATTGTACATTTTTGTTTGGGTGATTGTTTGTATCATGTTTGGATGATGCAAAAACACACAAATATTTTCAGTGCTGACCTATAAACGTCACTCATTGTAACGTTGGTATCGCAAAACCAACGTCTGGTACGCCGACGAAATGCCATATTTTTTAACCAACGTTAACAAATCCGATGTTGGTTTGCAAGACCGACGTCCCAAAGGATGCCGTTTAACAAACATAAATTCATTAAGTTCTGGAGTCAAAAACGTCGGGAGTAGTGATGTTTATCTTTGGTTCCAACATCAGAGTTGGTGGCGTTATAGCAGCAACAAAATATTCATTTCTATACTAAAAGATGTCACCAAGTCTGATGTTTATTGTACATACGAACATCAGTTGTACTGACGTTGGGTTGGATGCTGGACAGAAAATCCAATCGCGATCGGAAAACTCTAAAAAACTTCATTTTCCCTTAATTAATGGTGTTTCATGCCATGGAATATGATTTTTGATTCCATTTTGCTTCCATATTGTTTAAAATGATATTTGGGTGAAAAAGGTTGGAGTATATGAAATGAATTTTGATGAAAAAGAATGTTGAAAAAGATGAAGATGAATTTTGATGATGAAGAATGTTGAAGAAGATGAAGATGAATTTTGAAGAAGGTTGAAGAAGATGAAGATGAATTTTGATGATGAAGAAGGTTGAAGAAGATGAAAATGAATGTTGATGATGAAGAAACTTGTAGATGATGAAGATGAAGATGGAGATGGAGATGGAGATGAATGTTGTTTATGGTGGCGCAATATAGGAATAAATATAGATGATAATTTGGATGAAAATTAAGTTTGTGGTTTGTTATTGATATAAGTTAATAATTTTGGATTATAATGTTTAATTTAAATAATCAAAGGACTAAATTGTATTTTTTAAAATTTGTGGTATAAGGAGTAATTCCTTTTTTTTTTTTTTTTGGTTGTGCTTCAAGTTAAAAAAATAATACAAATAATATGGTGGTGCTTAAAGCAATTTATAAGGTCTGCTGTAAGTATTCATTGGTGCATGAAAAGCAATTTAATGTAGTCTTGATAGAACCACCTTATTATATATCACCCACTTTTCACTACTTTCCATTAATAACAATGAAAATTTTAGATTTTTTCATCAAAATTTACGACACATAACAAATTTAATCAATCTTCTTAATATGTTAAAAAAATCCAAAAAAACTTATATTTTGGGACGGATTTACTATATTACTTCCTCCGTTCCTATTTAACTGTCAAAGTTGTCAAAAAACACACATCTTAAGGAGAGTAGTTAATGCTTTGACTTGACATCAAAATGACAATAACACCCCTTAAATATAATTAATGCAATGTTGTTTTCATTCTCTCACCCCTTAATAAATAAGGTTAGATGTAGAAAATACAATAAACAATGCTTTGAAAATATAACTACGACAGATAATTTTTTTTTTTACTTTTGACAACTATGACAGTTAAATAGAAATGGATGAAATATTAATGTATTGGTCAAACAACGAAGCAGAATGCTTGAGATTGAGAATATGCATAACGATATTAAGAATTATTACCTCCGTCACAAATTGTAAATCCGTTTAGACTGTTTTCACATAGATTAAGAAAGAGTTAAGTGTCATTAATTTTGATGGTAAAAATTTAGAATACCTTTTGACTCTAATTAAAGCATTGACAATGGCTCAATTATCTACACTCCAAACAACCACTTCACACTTTTTGTACGTAAACTGCACACAGTAGCTCAATGAAACACATCAGTAGGTATATAAATGTGGATGTGAGAGTGAATATATCCCCACCCACTCCCACACTCTGTGCACGGTTTTAAAAAAAATCATTTGCAAATGAATGGTTCATAATAATACATTTATTTTGTCCTTTTCTTTTCCATTGTGCAGTTGTGCACGGTTTCCCTTGTGTTGTTGTTTTTATTTTTATTTTTTTATTTATTTATTTTACTTTTGGTAATGACACATGAGATATTTTAAAGTGTGGAAAACAACACCATTGGAGTGAATAAAGTGTATTATATTATATAAAAAAAAATATTTTAGCTTTTTTTTTACGCATTTTGCCATGACCACATGCATCCATAGTGGATGCTCTAATAGTTGTAAAGTAGGTGAATGCATAATAAATTAGGGGTAAAAAGAAGAAAAATATAATAAATGCTCTATTGGCATTCTAAATTGATTTATATTATGAGACAAATTCCAAAAGTTAAACGGACATACATTTTGAAACGGGGGTAGTACTTGAGAATTATTTCAAAATTTGATTAACTAATAAAGACTAATAATTCAAAATACAATTTCTAGGCAGCCATTTTTTATCCTTGAAGTTGAATTGATTTTTTTTTGAGGGACAAACCCTTCCTATGCCAATTTTTAATATTCATATACCTGAGAATAGTTAAGCAAAGAACTATGTATACTATTGAAGATATTGATATAGTTTATATATAGCATTCTTCACACAAAATCATCATTTGGTTGTGACCGTGCGTATCTATATTTTGTCGTACTTTTTTTTTTTTTTTTTTTTTTTTTTTTTTTTTTTTTTTTTGTACAAAATGAGAAATGCACGATGAGATGTTTAGAGTATAGACTTTACGTGAACATTAAATATATTTTATCCATATTATTAGATAACATGCGAATCGAAGGTAGAAGGTAGGAAGGTTATCGGTTGCAATAACTTCAAGATAACATCGTACACTGAAACTCATATTTGTGGATTGAAGCGATTAACCAACAATCATGGCAAGCCACGCCCGCAGCTATAGGTCATTTCGTAAGGGAGAACCTCATCAAACTCGACAGTAATTTCATAGCAAAACATTTAATAGTCGAGGTCAAAAGAGTATTCAACATAACAATGGATTATCAGAAAGCGTATCAATGTAGACAGAGAGCCTTGAATTAATCAGCGGAACCGTAAAATAATTATATTTAAAGTTACCCGCTTACTTTTACATGTTGAAGAGTGAAAATCCTGAAACTATGACAGACATAAATGTTGGTAATCTTGGCAGGTTAAAGTATTGTTATATATATCTCGCACCCTCTCTCGCTCTCTGCATTTACGTGCATGACTATAAGGTTGAATAAATGGCTAGGCCTTGTGTTAAGTAATTTGTTGTTACTACTGAGGGCATTTTAGTCTTTTATGTTTACTGGACATGTTGTTGCTAGATTCTGTTATATACTGTGGCTGTACCCCATAATCTAATATGATGATAAGATATTATCTTCTACAAACTTCTCTCTTGGTATCGGAGCCAGGCTTGCCGGAACACCGCCGCCGGTGAAGTGTTCCTCCTTCATAATGACCACCGCTCCACCAACGAGCAGCCACCATGCTGGCGCTCGTGGACCAAAGCTCAGGGAATACCGACCTTACTTTCCCCCAAATCTCGGACGATGAGCAACGTAGTCATTCCGACCGGTTGCTCAGGAATTTCAGCTACTCCGGCCATCAGCAATGTGGCCATTCCAATCTACATGCAATCTAGCTTATTCCTTACCACCGCTTTTTCGATGAGCTATCCGAGATCTGATCTCCTTTCCACAGGTTTCCTCCCAACATATCCTACTATTCCTCCATTACCGTCATTTGGATCTACTGGAAACTCAACTCCACCGTCCTTACCGTTTAGCAGTAGCTTGAATCAACCGTGTAGCGTCAAACTAGACCGAAACAATTATCTCCTCTGGAAATCTGTGGTTCTTCCGGTTATCAGAGGTCACCGGTTAGAACACCATGTTTTGTCCGATGATCGGAGCTCCAGTGTCTCTCCTGCTAGTCTGTCTCCGTCTCCTTTTCGCCGTTTCCAGACTCAAGAAGAGTGGAATCTTACCGATCAACTGCTGATTGGATGGTTGATGGGCACCATGACTGAACATGTGCTGCATAAAATTGTTGGGTGTACCTCTTCTAGAGAAATCTAGCTAACCCTTGAAACGCTATTCAATAGCCAATCTGAATCCCGCATGCTGGAATACAAAAGTGCCCTTACTAGAGCTACAAAAGGAGGCAAATCCATGGCCGATTATCTTGCTCAGATGAAATCTTACTCGGACAATCTGGCAGCTGCAGGGTATCCCATATCACGCTCAGAGCTCATACTGGCCACCTTGGGAGGTTTGGAGAAAGAGTATGAAGCTGTTATTGTAAATATGACAGCTAGAGTGGGTTCATTAACATGGAAAGAATGCGATCATGATTGATCATTCATGAAAGACTTTTGGCCCGGTTCAATCAGGGCAATACTGTTGACTTTGGTATGAATCTTATGAATCCCAGTGCTAACTATGCCCACTCTGTGGGTGGAAATAGACCCAGAGGTGTCAGTCCAGGTGCAAGGCCCTCTAATTCCTCCTAAAATTCAGGAACCAAAGGCAGGGGAGGTAGGAATAGAGGAAAGGGAGGCAGGAATACCAACTCTAACAACAGAACTGTGTGTCAATTGTGTGGAAAAAGTGGGCACACTGTGATAGCTTGTTGGCACAGGTTTGAGGAGGACTTTGTGCCTAGTACTAATTCTGGTGGTGGTAGACAAAATGCTGCTTTGATTGCTTCACCACAAACGGCTGTTGACTCCTCCTGGTACCTGGATAGTGGTGCTACCAACCACATAACGTCCGACATCAACAACTTGCATCTTGCTTCAGATTACCCTGGCTCAGACACGATTGCAATAGGAAATGGTGAGCTCCTAAACATTACTCACACTGGCAAATGTATTCTACCTACACACACCACTGATCCTTAAAATTTGAATCATGCATTATATGTTCTATCTATGACTAAAAACCTTGTTAGTGTTTCTCAGTTGACTCATGATTATCCTAACATAATTGAGTTTGATGATAAATTTTGTTATGTTAAGGACAAGGTCACAAGGAAGTTACTCTAAATAGGAGCTCTTAAGCATGACTTATATCAAATTCCTGTCATCAGAGATGTCACATCTAGAATTCCTTCCTACCAGTCTGTGATAGGACCTTTACTAGTGCTATTACAATCCTTAACCGGCAGTGTACCGGGTCAAATTGTAGCGTAATATGGTGAGTCAGGTGTCGTATCCTCAGGGAAACGTGTGGTAATTCAGAGTGTGGTTAAACACCAAGAAGCTGTTATTAACTTAATCTAAGTTGCAGTTTTTCCTTTTCCTTTTTAGTAACCGTAAAACAGTAAATAAAATTAAAACAGTAAACAAATGCATAAAACTAAAATAGATATATATAGATACATAAATATATATATATATATAAATATATAGAAATACATATATACATATATATATATATATATATATATATATATATATATATATATATATAATATATATAGGTACCAATACAATATATAAGATATAAATACTAGTAATATTATTAGAAACTAGCCAATAATATGTCATTTGAATCAAGTATCTCTTTTAGTAGAAATAGATATGCTTGATCTTTCCTTATTTTAAGGTTAATCAATTATATATAAACCGTGTACTCTAAGCTAGACAACTCCTCACTCACACGAGCGTATGAAATTGTCATACGTCAAAAGTCCTCTCGTCAATGTCATCCTCAAGCTCGGGAACTCCGTTTTGTCATACGGCCGGTATTTTGAGTATTTCTCAATTAAACAGGTGATTTTAACGTGATAATATATTGAGTCCAATTTTCAATAAGATTTGTTTTTCTAGGACAAATCGGCCCCCGGGTAGGAAATATGATTCCGTTTGTCGGTGACCATTTTTACCCTCCGGTCTTTCTATTCATGATCGCGTATCCTAACTTCTCCGGGTCGGGTTCATCATTAGGTTACGATTCTTGTTAAATCGAGTAGCTAATTCAATTTTAACTTTTCATTAAGCGCAAATAGAAAGAGATTCATTATAATCGATTTTAATTCAATTTTAACATAGTCATCATCTATTTGCCTAAAAAGATAAAACTAATTCAATTTCATATCTTGGCTAGAGATAGAGTTAGCCTAATATCATTATAACTAATATATAGATACTAATATAAATAAACAAACATAAATACATTAAAAAGTTACCAGATTACAATTGTAGCGTCAGAGCCGTATTCTCCGGAAATAACAACTCCTTTAGCAACAACGAGCCTTGATAATCCTTCTAAGTATTACACGAGACTTATACTACATTATTATTTCGGCGAGAATGCCTTTTACGGTATTTACATAACTATATACTAGATTAAGATAATATATATATATATATATATATATATATATATATATATATATATATATATATATATATATATATATAAAGTGATATACATATATATTGGTACACTCTCAACACTTTGCATATGAGCTGTGTATTTATAGGCCAAAGCGATAGGCGGCGCGGGCGGGCATGCACCGGCGCGGGCGGTCAAACAATCTGCAATTCTTTGGTGTCGAGCCCACGTCTTTGATTGCGAGATTCCGGCTCGGGCCGGTCTTCTTGGTTCGGTCCGGACTTTGAAAAATATCATCTTCGGTTTTCTACTGCTTTGATCTTAATTCTTGATTTTTTCATCACACGCACCTCAAAGCAATCAAAAATACGAGCCACATAATTACGACCACAAAACTATAAGTTTTATCAAATTATAACGATAATATCTATTTATAACGATTTAGATTTTTATGAGTTTTTAGATATATTTTTATAGAATTTATACGATATTATCGTAAATACGATATAAAAAGCGATAATATATAAAATGTTATAATGCAAATAATATAGTTCTTCTAGACTAAATTTCTAACTTAGTAACGTATGCTGTCAATATTATAATTATATTAATTTTATCTATCTAAGATTATTAAAAAGATAAAAAGTGTGTATAACTTAATAAATTAGTTATAAAATATTATCTAAATGAAATTCTACATGAATTACTTAATAAATATAAAATAAAATACTTAGAATAACTTTGTAATCGCCATTATATGAAATTTCGGAATCAAAGACTAAGTCAAGTAGTTGGCAAAATGGCTTATAACGTTCAGGCTCAGGGTGTTTGGCTAATCGAAAGGATAACAAAGGAAAATCAAAAGAAATAGAAGCAAGCCGTACGTACTTACACCTTCAATTTTTGATCAAAAATATCTTGATCAGTAACATCCTGACACTGTTTTCAAACTTTAATTCTAATAACCATATTTTTTATTTTTTTATTTTTATAGAGAATACTAACATATCTGAACTCATTGCCAGAATCGACTATCTTTCAAGCGTCGTGAGGTGAGAACGAATACATCAAAGACCTAACTATTCCAACTTTTTCTTTTCTAGAGAATAACAATATTTGATAAAAGATTGCCTTCCGAATAATATTTATTCCAATCTCAAAGATATACCACTATTGAATTTCGATGTCGTCACCGCTATCCATAAGCACACACTAAACTTGCGGGATTTCAAGGAAATGTAGACCATTTTAAGTTAAGGGTCGGTTATATCTAGTTAATCATAATGGCTAATTTCGAGTGAGGTCTTGATCACTCTACAAGGCTGAGGTGGGGACAAAAATTGAAAATTACGTTCAGGTAGGCTTATTTGGCCATAGTTAGTCAAAGTAATTCCAAAAATCTCATCATTCCTAATCCGATTCAAATTCATACTTGTCTTGAAAAGAAAATCATTCTAAAATTTTATTATAATTATAAGTAACTTTTGTCTAATTTCAAAAAAAATAATATTTCATACTATTTATCTAGGTATACATACTTAAAATCTTGATAAAAATCTAAAATAGATACAAATAATATAGAAATAATATATCGAGATTACTTTACTTAGTTAAAAAAAAAATTTATTCTATCCAAATATACTATCCATATTATAATAATTATATATTATTTCGTTTATTTCCTTAAGAATAATTAAACTAAGTGTTTAAGCATTTGATATATTAAATTCAATTTATTTACTAACCAATCTCTACTCCCCACTTATTTAATTGACATCGTCCCGATGTCTAATGGGTAATAAACATTTGGTTTAGAAAATAAAATGAATTTTATAACGATTAAATATTTTACGTGTCATACATTTGACGGCGTTTATATAATATAGCATAAAGGCAAAACATAGTAAAACAACACACGAATATATTACAAAATTAAAAGAAAGTACAAGTTAACTACTAAAATACTACTTTAAACTAGAAAAACTGAAACTAAGTTAATTTATTCTTTCTTAAACTAACTTACTCTTACTTAACTCAACTTACTTCTTCGTCATAAAACATCTAATTTTCTTCACTTGATGAACCTCCTGGGATACCAACTGGTAATAGCCCAACCTGAGGAAGGCGAGCAGGGAAGATTTCATCTGTCGCTCTTTCTCGGACCCTAGCCAAATGAGTACAAATTCGGGATATCAACCATGCAAAAGGCATTGGCTGACGGTTTGGTCGTCTCCCAAAGGCAAAACTCACAGCAGCCTTTTGAATTAAGACTCCCCAATCTATAACAGCTCCACAAGCGATGGCATATAACAACAACATTTCATCATCACTGATTTCTGAAAAATCAGCAGTAGGGTATACTCGGGAATTGATGAAACGTTTCCACGTTCTAAGATGGGGAAGTAAGGCAGCGGTGGAAATATCTTGATTATTATTATACTGTGAGAATATGACTTGGTAAGATTCCTCCCGTTTGTTAATGAATCCAGCAGCAGTATCAAGTCTCCAATGATACTCAAAATGACTAGTAGGTGACGTTTGGACTGGTGGTATATGAAAAACGCTATTCATGATAATAGATGTGAAAGGAACAACAACACCTCTAACTGTAACAGCCTGTGTTGCTCCGACCGTGGTAGCTTTTGACAACATAGAATAAAATTCTCTAACCAACGTAACGTTAACACTTCCTCTTGGCATACGACAAAAATGTTCCCACCCATCACCTTGCATCCGTATGAACGCCCAATGATCCACTTTCCGAAAATTTAAACCCTTTTCAATCAGTATCGGTGACTGATTGATATTAC
The DNA here is from genome assembly GCA_026214975.1 of Gentiana macrophylla. Taxonomy (NCBI): domain Eukaryota; kingdom Viridiplantae; phylum Streptophyta; class Magnoliopsida; order Gentianales; family Gentianaceae; genus Gentiana; species Gentiana macrophylla. The sequence goes on from CM047810.1 coordinate 38,615,443, forward strand.
TGATAAAAGGATTTGGAGTTGAGTCATTCATATAATTATAAGGTATTGGGTGAAAAGTCGGATAATAATATTCGGGATTTGGAAGCACAGAATTTGGGGTATGAGGAGGAGAGTAACTATTAACGGACGAATGATCAGACATTTTATACGGTCTTTATAAGAAAACAAGAAGCTTTATTCAGTGAATTAGCAATTGAGGAATGATGCATCTGTTTCCTTTTATAGAAAGGACAAAATCAGATAGGAAACAACCTGAAGAAGGTCGGCAGTACACCAGACCGGCTCGGGCGGCGGTCGATGCGGCGCGCGGGCGGTGCTACGATGCCCGATCAAAGAATTTTTCATTTCAGGATGTTTCATCAGGTTCTTTCAGTGTGTAGATATGCATTTTTATCTAAAACGCGGGGGAAAAAGTCTAATAAAATAGAAACAACGAAAAAAACGTAAAACTACAAAGTGCACTAACCACATAGTGCATCAAACGATCTCTAAAACAAAAATCAAACCATAGTATATCGTCATACATCAAGGCAAATGTAAAAGATAATAAAAGTCAATCATACGGGTTGTAATCGATGAAGATCGTCAAAAGATGAATCATACTGCACTGACACCATTAAAAGCGGCAACTCATTCTCATAGTTGAACTGTTGTGGATCTGCTGAAGTAGATGCTTGAAATGTAGCCTGAGTCTGCCTAGTCGTCATCGTCACTGAACCTTCCAATCCAATCGAACTGAGACCAGCTGTAACATCTGAAACTGAAGTGACTCCTCCCATGCCCATGGATATCTCTGCTGAACCTGTAAACATACCTCCCTGTCCTAGAGATGACGGAGTATAATCCTGATAAATAACTGGAGGTGGAATAGGTGGAATCCAGCTAGGCATAGTGAAAGGCTCAGACTGACACCGTGGGAATGTGTCAGGATAAGATGGGTTCAGACTTCCGACATAATCTTTCAGACCTTGCTGACCAATCCTCAAATTTTCCTGCCACTCTCTATTCTTTTCTGCAGCTAAGGCTATGTTGGCATCAGTACGAGCCTGTGCCTGAATGATATGCTGCATCATATCTGATATCTGGCTATTATGGCTCTGGAGAGGCTGTCTAGAAGATCTAGTAAACGCTGGTGGTGGTCTAGTAGTAGGTGGTGGTAGCGGCTGCTGCTGGCGATTGGGATTATTGTAATTGATTGTACCAGCAGGCAAGGCAGTTAGTCTTTGACCGATAAGTGGAGCATAAGGTGACATAAGCCTATCTGAGGGTAATTTTGGTACTTCAAGAAGATCACACAAGGCAGATATAAGATTAGGGAACGGCAAACGTCCCCCTCGAGGTCTATTCTTAACAAAATCACATGCCTTGGTAAAGATTAGTTTCCCTAGATTTATTGGAATGTCATTAACCATAGCCCAGGCTAAAACAACATCTTCACGACCATAAGCACATAAATGAGCCGAAGGATTAACATTAAGTCCTATAAATTGCTTAAAAGCCCTTATGTCTCTTATACAACGTCCATAAGGAAATCTATTATCTTTCCATACTGCCGTGGAATCAAAGGCAGCCTGAGCTTCATATGATTTAGCCAGTAGTCTAGCAGGTTGGTCTAAATTCCAAACAGCATGATAATCATCCTCATCAAGTATCTCAGGTAAACCATACATAGTATTAATCATAACAGGATTGAAAGTGACATTAACCGTCCTAAGAGGGATATATTCCAGTTCTTCAAGAGTAGCCTTATCATAAGTAGACAAAACAGAATAGAACTCGGCTACCATTGTAACATTTATCTTATCAGTGCGTTCCATTGCAATTTCCATCCACTCCCTATCTTGAAAGATTTTTCTCACTTCTTCTCCTACACAGTCAAAATCAACACCATGTTCTAAAGTAACCCCGCACTTACTAAAATATCCATTATAGGCATTCTTAGCTTCATCACTAGCGGTTTTCTCAAAAGAAACGGCTTCTTCGAGTTCGTTTAAGGGCCGCGGTTCATGAACCGGTACTACAACAAGGTTATCTGGCTTTCTTTTCTTAGAGGTTTTCCTAGATGATGAGGCCATCTACGATAATGGTATGACAAAATAACAACAAAAATCAACAACAAACAACAAAAACCAATAAGTACTTAGACCAAAATATTCAAAAATAAAATTTATAAAACTAAAAGCCTTAATAAAATTGAAATGATTGATATATATATATATATATATATATATATATATATATATATATATATATATATTTGTTACCGTATGAAGCTAGAAAAAGTAGATAGTTGCCGGAATGTATGGTGGTCGCCGGAATGTGTTGAAAAGAGGAGCTTTGCTTGCAAAATCTATCCTTTTATGCAATGGTGATGATTTTATGTAGTGTAATGGAACAGAAGATGATTAATTAAGTAGTTTGTGATAGAAAAATTGGTGAAAAGTGATGAAATTTTTGAAGAGGGGAAAAGGGGTGGGGCGGCTTTTGCTCTTGAAAAAAAAATGAAGAAGATGAAGATGATGGAATTGTGATTTTTTAGGTTATAAAGCTAACGAATCGAACCGAACTCTTACCGACTCGAACCGTTAGTAATTACTCGATTCTTTTTTTTTTTGTTGAAAAAAACATAAAACTTAATCTAATTCTACTCCTACCATTCTTAAATCTTCAAGATTTCTATAATAACGGTCCATCAACCTAATTCCTAGAAATGATGCGTTTGAATTCTCTCTTTGTTGTCCATCGGGATTTTCGGATAGCCACCTAGTCGTTCCCATCTTAATTACCTTCAAACATTCATCCTGGGATTTGGTTGTACTGTCTCCACATTTTCCATTATGTTCACTTTTTCCACATATTCTACATCTCATTAGAAATCTTGCCCTTCTCTTTATAGCACTTCTCTATTTTCCATTACAAAGATCTCTTTCTCTGATTTCGCTTATCAGCTCCTTGTTTAAATTAAAAACTAAGGCTTCTATTCTAAAGGCAACATCTTTATCTAAACCTAATCTTAAAAGTAAAATAAAAACTTCTATTCTATCTATAAAAGGCATTCCAGTTCTTTAACGTTTATCCGGTAAAAGACGAAACTAATTAAATTGCATATTAAAAAGTGAATTAAAAAGATAGTACCCGTAATCGGCTGAGTTTAGAATTCCTGCTTCCTTAATCTGTTGGAGGGTCATTAAGCAATAATATTTCTTCCATTTTGGTACCCTTCGGTTTCACAAAAAAGCTTTACCACTGTGACCATTGGCTATGAAAGTTGTTTTTCCATCAGTTAGTTCTACAGCTCCAGACTTATAGACTTTAGTTATGTCATATGGACCAGTCCATCTTGATTTAAGTTTACCTGGAAATAACTTTAAACGTGAATTGTATAAGAGTACTCGATCACCTACATGGAACTCACGACGATAGATTTTCTTGTCATGGAAAGCTTTAAGACGCGTTCTTTGTAGATTCGAGCATTTTCATAAGCATCGAGGCGAAATTCTTCTAGTTCATTTAACTGAAGTAATCTATGATCACCGACAGCTTTTGGATCAAAGTTTAGAAATTTAATAGCCCAGAAAGCTCGGTGTTCTAATTCAACTGGGAGATGACAAGATTTACCAAAAACTAATTTATAAGGGGAACAACCAATCGGTGTTTTAAAGGCTGTTCTGTTTGCCCATAATGCATCATCTAGTCTTTCTGCCCAGTTTTTACGATTTGAGTCCACTGTTTTCTCCACGATCCTTTTGATTTCTCTATTAGACACCTCTACCTGTCCACTAGTTTGCGGATGATAGGGTGTTCCAAGTTTATGAGTTACACCATACTTCTCAATTATCTAATGATAGCCATTGGAATGCCATATCTTGTAAATATATTCTTTTTAAGGAACCTTAGCACAACCTTGGTATCATTAGTGGGAAGAGCTTCAGCTTCTACCCATTTCAAAACATAATCAACCATTACTAAAATAAATCTTTTTCCAAAAGATATAGGGAAAGGTCCCATGAAATCTATGCCCCATACATCAAATAACTCACATTCTAAGATCGGTTGCATAGGCATTTCATGTTTTTTAGATATGTTTCCCCATTTTTGACATGATTCACAAGATTTTGCATATTTGTATGCATCTTTATATAGTGTAGGCCAATAAAACCACATTGTAAAACTTTGAAAGCGATTTTCCATCCTCCATGATGACCTCCTCGCTTCACGATCATGGAAAAACGATAAAATACTTAAAATCTCATTATCAGGCACATTTTCTGATTATCCCATCCGAACATTTACGGAAAAGGTCCAGTTCTTCCCATAATAAAATTTTAAGTCATAAAGAACTTCTTTTACTGCGCCCAAGTCCAAAGAGACGGAATGTAATTACTGTAAGGTAATTCACAATATTCCCAAACCATGGTGAATTTTCCTTTGATGGTTTTCTATTTTTAATAATTGCATGGTTGAGGAGTATCGATTCTAAAAGTTGTTCATCCGGAAAGGAATCTCAGTATTTCATTTCCTATTCCCTTATCTTTCTCCATTCTATTTAGATGATCCGCCACTACATTTTCACTTCCTTTTTATCTTTAATTTCAATATCAAATTCTTGAAGTAATGAGAATCCATCTAAGAAGACGAGGTTTAGCATCTTTCTTAGTTAAAAGGTATTTCAGAGTGAATGATGTCGTATAAATTATAACCTTAGAACCAACAATATATGATCTAAACTTATCTAAGGCAAAATTACAATAACAGCTTCTTTTACGTAGTTGCGTAATTTAGTTGAGTCAGTATTTAACGTGTGAGATGCATAATAGATTGCTTTGAGTACTTTGTTATATCTTTGACCTAAAACACTCCTACAACTAAATCACTTGCATCACACATAATTTCAAGCGGTAAATCCCGATCTGGTGATACGAGCTCATGCGATGAGTCAACCTCGCTTTTAGGGTCTTAAATGCTTCCATACATTTATCATCAAAATTAAATGGTACTTCCTTTTCAAGAAAATGGCTTAAAGGCTTTGCTATCTTCGAAAAGTCTGCAATAAATCTTCTATAAAATCCAGCATGTCCAAGAAATCCTCTTAGAGTTCTTAGATTCACTGGTGGAGGTAATTTTTCAAATACTTCGACTTTAGCTTTGTCCACTTCAATACCTATTTCAGAGATTCTATGACCTAGAACAATTCCTTTTGATACCATTAAGTGACATTTTTCCCGTTTAAAACTAAATTGGTATCTTCACAAATAAGTAACACTCGTTCTAAGTGCAATAAACATTCATCGAAGGAATCTCCGTATACACTAAAGTCATCCATAAAAATTTCTAAAAACTTCTCGACCATGTCGAAAAATATAGCCATCATATATCTCTCGAAATGTAGCCGTGCATTACATAAGCCAAAGGGCATTCGTTTATAAGCAAAAGTTCCATAGGGACAAGTGAAAGTAGTTTTTCTCTATCTCCTGCTTTGCAATGAATATCCTGTAAGTATCACCGAATAGCCATCTAAGAAACAGTAATACTTATGTCCACTTAATCGTTCCAACATCTGTACTATGAATGGAAGTGGATGATGATCTTTCTTAGTATGATCATTCAGTTTCCGAAAATCAATACACATTCGATATCCTGTAATTTCCCTTGTCGGAATCCATTCATTTTTATCATTTTCCTTTACCGTGAAACCTCCTTTCTTTGGTACCACTTGAGTTGGACTTACCCATTCACTATCAGATATAGGAAAGATTATCCCCATTTCTAATAGTTTAATAACCTCTTTCTTAACAATAGTTTGCAAATTTGGGTTGAGGCGGCGTTGTGGCTGAATACAAGGTTTAGCTCCCTCATTTAGAATAATTTTATGAACGCATATCTCAAGGCTAATTCCTTGAATATCTACCACTGTCCATCCAAATACTTTCTTATGATTTTTTAACATTCTTAGTAATTGATCTTCTTGTTCATTTGTTAAGGTTGATGAAATAATAATCGGAATTAGATTATTATTTTCCAGAAAAGCATACTTAAGATTTAAAGGAAGTGTTCTCAATTCCAGATTCCTGGGTGGATATTCTACTGAAGGTTTTAGAACTGGTCCTTCTAGTTCTAATTCCAAATACTTATGCCATGGATGCTTAGAAAACAGTCCCTTATTAAGATAAAGGATTACTTCTCTCATTTCAGTATCATTTTCATCTTCTTTATAGATAGATAATGCCAAACATTCTTCTAGTCTATCTTCATAATCTTGTAATTTGACATCACGATAGTAGATAATTTATCTATAAAAGAACATGATTACGTGATTTGTATGGATGATTCATAGCCTTAAAGATATTGAAAGCAACTTCTTCATTAACTCTTTGTATTAGTTCTCCTTTTTGAACATCGATTAACGTTCTTCCTGTAGCTAGAAATGGACGACCTAGAATAAGTGGCGCTGAATATCCTTCTTCCATTTCCATAACCACGAAATCTACTGGAAAGTAAAATTTGTCAATCTTAACCAATACGTCCTCGATGACTCCTTTAGGATGTTTAATCGATCTATCTGCCATTTGCAGAGTCATTTCAGTATTTGTAAGCTCTCCTATACCCGGTTTCTTATAATCCTAATAAGACATGAGATTAATACTTGCTCCAAGATCACATATCACTCTTTTAAACAAAAATCCTCCAATTTCACATGGAATTGTAAAACTACCAGGATCTTTAATTTTAGGAGGTAACCTATGTTGTAATATTGCAGAACATTCTTCATTAAGGCAAATATTCTCATATTTTTCTAACTTTTTCTTGTTCGATAGAATATCTTTCAGAAACTTTCCATAGGTAGGCATATTGTTTAATGCTTCTATAACAGGAATATTGACATGAAGATGACGAAAAGTATCAAGGAAACGAGCATACTTCTTATCAATTTTTATCTTTTTAATTTGATCTTTAGGTGGGTAAGGTAAAGATTCTAAATTTATAACCTTTGGTTCTGAAGTTATGTTCTCTTTTCCTTTTTCCTTAAATCTTTGAGAATCAACTGGTCGCCATGTTTCATTATCATACGATCTTTTCTTTGAAACATCTTCTGTATCAATTTTTCCTTTTTCGGTTATTGGCAAATCTTCCTTCTTTTCTTCAGTATTGTTTTCTCTAACATGTTCCTTAAATAAGGTTCTTAGGTCTTTATCCATTGGATCTTTTAGAATCCTAGGGACTTTAACCCATTCCTCATTCTTACTTTCTTTGTTCAACATTACTATTTTGTCTTAAGAAATCTTCAATAATTTCTTCTTCCTCATCAGTAAATTCAAGTTCGTTCTTTTCCTTTATAAAGTTACCATTTAAATCATTTTCTACTTCATTATTTCCTGAATTTTTTGCTTCAGTATTCCCACAAAGTTTTCTACTTCTGGTAACAACAACGTTCACCTCTCTCGGTTTCTTTCAGTATTACTTGGTAATCCTCCTGGAGGTCTACTGTTTTTACGTTCTCCTTCTCTACTCAAGTGATCTTCCATATTTCGAATTGATGCTTCTATAGTTCTCATTCTGGTATCATGTCCACTCATGGATGTTTTCAACGTACTCATATCCTTAGTGACTGCACTATATAAAGTCATCATTGTTTCCATATTTTGAGCTTGAGTAGATACTACACCCATCATATTTTCCATTAGTTTCTCCCATTTATCAATTCCTTCAGGTTGAGTTGAACTTTGGGTGACTGGTATGCTTTGAGTAGTTTGTTGTGGATACGATCTAGGTAATGATTGTAGATTTTGATTTCCGGCATCTCCTTGATAAACAAGATTACTATATGAATTCTTATACTGAATTGGATACGGTGGTTGTCTTTGCTTACTAGGGTTTTCAGACCAATGAAAAGTAGGGTGATCTCTTCTAATAGCATTAAAAGAGTTTGAATACGCTATTGCTCAAATTCCTATCTTTCGTTGAAGAAAACTTACCTCTTCCTCGAATAGCCTTTAACTTCGGTTCTTCTATTCCTAACGACACATTATCATGATTCGAGTATTCATTTGTTATGATAGTTTCGAGTTATTCTTCGGGCTTGTAGGCCGTCAAATTTCCTACTCAAATTCTCCAAGTGTGCTATAACTTCCGTATTCGATGAACATTCTCCTGCAAAGGCTACTTTTCTGGTGCTAGAACCGGTTTCCCACATTTGATTATTTTTGGAAATCTTTTCAATAGCATCGTAAACTACTTGGGCTTCACTCATCATTAAAGAACCACCACATGCATGATCTACATCTGCACGTGAGTCTTTCCTTAGTTTACGACAGAAAGTTGGATTTGCATATCTAAGGAATAGCCATGATCGGGACAAGCTCTTAATAGCTTCTTAAATCTTTCCCAAGCATTCCCGAGCGTTTCTTCAGATCATTGTCTAAAGTTAGCTATCTCGACCTTTAATTCCAAGTTTCTACCATGAGTAAAATACTGCTTTAAGAACTCGGTTTGAATCTCCTCCCAACTAGTCAACGAATGATGTGGGAGTGACATAAACCAATCTCGTGCTCTTCTTTTTAAAGAAAAAGGAAACATAGACATCCTCGTTAATTCACGATGAGCACCCTGACTTTTGGCTGTATTACACAATTCTTTGAAAAGATAGAGATGATGATGCGGATCTTCATCATCTTCTCCTAGAAATTGGGCTCTTGTGTCAATTAAACCAAAAATATGAGATTTAATTTCGAAATTGTTTGCTCCTTCATTAGGTAAATGAATTGGATTATTAGTCTGGTTTCTTCTTACGGTCTGATCACAGATAGGTCTCGGGTTTGGTAGGTTAGGGTTATTATGATTATTCTGGTTCCGATTCTGATTATTTCTATTTTGATTATTTGGTATTGGTAGATTCTGATTAAGGTTCTGTCCATGTCCTTGGGCATGAGCAATCCCTTGTTCAGGTGTTTCATCACTAGTTTCGGCCATTCTCGTATTTCGATTTGAAGATGATTCTTGGTTAGGATTTCCCTGACTAGTATGACCTCGTTTACTCTCTACTCTTAACTGCCTTTCGTAAGTGTTTATGTCAGGCTTATAAGGAGTGAGTGGGGCCTTACAACACGGTCATCAACTATCGAAAATAGAAAATAACACGAAATTGATAGTAGTAAAATTGGTAACTTACTTATAAGGTAAGTACCAACGAAAAATAAAAAAGAAATGTGATAAGAAGAGTGTTGACTTATCTTCGAGAATTTTGAGCTAATACAAGTAGTAACCATAGACACAATGAAAAAGCGTCGTGTCCCCGACAACGGCGCCAGAAAGCTGACAGGACCTTTACTAGTGCTATTACAATCCTTAACCAGCAGTGTACCGGGTCAAATTGTAGCGTAATATGGTGAGTCAGGTGTCGTATCCTCAAGGAAACGTGTGGTAATCCAGAGTGTGGTTAAACACCAAGAAGCTGTTATTAACTCAATCTAAGTCGCAGTTTTTCCTTTTCCTTTTTAGTAACCGTAAAACAGTAAATAAAATTAAAACAGTAAACAAATGCATAAAACTAAAATAGATATATATAGATACATAAATATATATATAAATATATAGAAATACACACACACATATATATATATATATATATATATATATATATATATATATATATATATATATATATATATATATATATATATATATATATATATATATATATAGTACCAATACAATATATAGGATATAAATACTAGTAATATTATTAGAAACTAGCCAAGAATATGTCATCAATCAATTATCTCTTTTTAGTAGAAATAGATGTGCTTGATCTTTCCTTATTTTAAGGTTAATCAGTTATATATAAACCGGTGTACTCTAAGCTAGACAACTCCTCCTCACACGAAGCGTATGAAATTGTCATACGTCAAAAGTCCTCTGTCCAATGTCATCATCAAGCTCGGGAACTCCGTTTTGTCATACAGCCGGTATTTTGAGTATTGCTCAATTAAACAAGTGATTTTAACGTGATAATATCTTGAGTCCAATTTTCAATAAGATTTGTTTTTCTAGGACAAATCGCTTCGGTAGGAAATAGGATTCCGTTTGTCGGCGACCATTTTACCCTCCGGTCTTTCTATTCATGATCGCGTATCCTAACTTCTCAGTGGTCGAGTTCATCATTAGGTTACGATTCTTGTTAAATCGAGTAGCTAATTCAATTTTAACTTTTCATTAAGCGCAAATAGAAAGATATTCATTATAATCGATTTTAATTCAATTTTAACATAGTCATCATCTATTTCCCTAAAAAGATAAAACTAATTCAATTTCATATCTTGGCTAGATATAGAGTTAGCCTAATATCATTATAACTAATATATAGATACTAATATAAATAAACAAACATAAATACATTAAAAAAGTTACCAGATTACAATTGTAGCGTCAGAGCCGTATTCTCCGGAAATAACAACTCCTTTAGCAACAACGAGCCTTGATAATCCTTCTAAGTATTACACGAGACTTATACTACATTATTATTTTGGCAGAATGCCTTTTACGGTATTTACATAACTAGAAACTAGATTAAGATAATATATATATATATATAGAAGTGATATATATATATATATATATATATATATATATATATTGGTACACTCTCAACAGCCTGCATATGAGCTGTATTTATAGGCCAAAGCGCGTAGGCGGCGCGGGCAGTCAAGCAGTCTGATTCTTTGGTGTCGAGCCCACGTCTTTGATTGCAGAGAGATTCCGGCTCGGGCCGGACTTTGAAAAATATCAGTCTTCGGTTTTCTACTGTTTCGATCTTAATTCTTCAGTTTTTCATCACATCGTTACCACAAAGCGATCAAAATACGAGACACACAGGTAATTCTGACCACAAAACTATAAGTTTTACTAAAATTATAACGATAATATCTATTTATAACGATTTAGATTTTTATGAGTTTTTAGATATATTTTTATAGAATTTATACGATATTATCGTAAATACGATATAAAAAGTCATATAATATAGTTATATTTTTATCATACATCAGTCTATCAACCTGATCTCCCTTCACTCCAAGATTCCTTAAAGTACCAGTTTCAGTCAAGTTCAAAGTACTGCTTTTGTTGGTTCCTTTAATTTAGATAAAGACCTAAATGTTTGGCATAGGAGACTTGGTCATCCATGTTAAGGGTGATTTTATACGTTTTATAAGGATATATTTTATATCAATTTCCCCCATATGTGGATGTTTTTCATAGAAATCGAGCTTTATATTGAAGTATCGAGCAAGTGATGTTTTTAATGGGTTAGTTGCGAAATTGTATGATTTATGTGTAAAATTGATGGTTTTATATTGATTTGGAAGATACTACATTTTGCAATGTGTTTGATGTATTGTAGATACACAATTTCGACCAAGAAGAGGATTAAAAGAGGTTAACAATCGGATTAATGAAGAGGAGAAGAGATAAAGATGAAATCGATTGAAGATAAAGATGAGAAGATCGATTTTTGAGCAAGCTGAACGTTCGTTCAAGCCCCGTCCAGAGTGGACGGGCGTCCATCAAAGTAAACGGGCGTCCAGGCTGAGATTTTTGATTCAGAGAAGTCAAGTTTCCAGTGAAATGGCGTCCAGAATAGTGAACGGGCGTCCAGGAGAAGAAAGTTGATTCAGAGAGTTTGGACGCTGGAGTGGACGGGTGTCTGAAGCAAGTCCAAGGTATCTTGGACGGGCGTCCAGAGAGATGGACGGGCGTCTTTTGACCGACTTACAGCAGCCGACTTTATTTTCTATAAATACCAGCGCTTTGTAAACCCTAGGACATATAATTTTATACAGCCGCATACACAGAAAACCCTAATTTCGAGATCAAGTCACCTCGGCCGGCTGAGCCTTGGTGCTTGGCCGGCCGAGGGTTGTTTCTTTTCATCTTTATTTCGTTTTTTCTGCTGTTTTTGGCTGGATGATTTGGAGGCTAGACGATTTGTTCAAGTTATTTAAATCCATTTCATCAGGTTCTTTCTTTTCAATCTTGAGTTTGTTTTGTGATTTTTAATTCAAGTTGTATTTTTCCTATGCTTATGTGCTATGCAATCAATATCGAAAGATGAATTGTTGTTGATGTTTACCGTATGACGAGAGTCGGTGTAAACCGTAGGTCACCATAGGAAAGATGGGATTTTTAACCTAAAAATAACGAGAGTTGCTAGGTTAAATTTCTAGGTTGCTAGATTGAGAGATCTTACACCTTGTTTTGATAGCGTTAATCTTTAAGATCGAGAGATAAAAAATTGATAGGCGAATTATCTACGAGAGTAGGAATTCATACTTATGAGAGGTGAACCACATCTTTAATTAGATCATCACAAGATAACTTTAGAGAGGAAATTAAGGGTTGCGGGATCGGAGGAATATTTGTTTGTTCATTGTTTAATCACCATGATCATCTTCTTGTTTACTGTTTATTTTATAGTTTATAGTTTAGATTTCGTTTTCGCTTTGATCTTTCCTGGCTTTGGACAGACAATCCTCTGTCCAATTTATCTTTTCGTTTTGTTATTTTAGGTTTTCATAATAATAGTATCAATCTTAGGAAAATTAATGAACTAGATACCCCGATTCCCTGTGATCGACTCCGGTATTAATCGCTGTACTACGATCCCTACACTTGGGGAATACCGGATTTATAAATTTTATTACTTGTTATTTTCATTAGATAAAATCCGTGACAATCCATCCAGACAAATTCTCAATTCTATTATGAGTTTATGTAAAACTTCCTTTATTGACAATCTTGAATTTTGTGAAGCTTGCCAGTGTGGCAAAGCTCATTCTCTACCTTATCCCAAATCTGATTTTCATGCTGATTCAATGTTTGACTTGGTTTATACTGATGCGTGGGGCCTTGCCCCAATTAAATCCAGTGCTGGTTTCTCTTATTATATATTGTTTGTTGATGACTTCTCTAGGTTTTCTTGGATATTTCCTATGAAACTAAAATCTGAGGCCTTGTCTGTGTTTGTTTGCTTTAAAACCTTTGTTGAGAATCAGTTTAAAACTACCATTAAGTGTGTTCAATCTGACTGGGGAGGAGAGTTTAGAATCTTTGAACCCTTCCTTAAGGAGCATGGCATCCATTTTAGACACCCCTGTCCTCATTCTCATGGCCAGCAAGGTAGAGTGAAGAGAAAACACAAACATGTCACTGAGATGGGCCTGACACTCCTTGCTCAGGCTTCCATGCCCTTAAAATTCTGGTGGGAAAGTTTCCAGCAAGCCACCATGATCATAAATGATCTTCCTACACCTGTTTTAGGAAATGTCTCACCCTATCAAACCTTATTTCACACTAAGCCAGACTACACCAAATACAAGGTCTTTAGATGTGCTAGTTTTCCCAATCTTAGACCTTACAAGTCACACAAGTTTAGTTACCATTCTATTAAATGTGTAAATCTAGGATTGAGCACAAAACACAAAGGGTATATGTGTCTTGATCCCTCAGGTAGGATTTATATCAGCAGGGATGTGGTTTTCAATGAGATGAGCTTCCCTTTTCTAGAAGGATTTAACTTAGGCCCTCACAGATCTGTCCATGTTATGCCCCATGTTTCCACTATCCCTTTTCCAAACTTGGACATCTATGATATCCCTAATCCTGTCCCCATGACACATGCTGAGACCATTGTGACCACCAACCCTAGTCCTACCAATTTTGCTCCTAATCCTGCACATCCAGTCCCTTAGTGTCTCACACTTTTGAAAATAGTCCCTTGATGTATCACACTCCTAACAGGACTCCTATACCTTCCCTAACTGGTCATAATTCTCCAGACCCTGCCTCTCCTGAATCTGCTTCCACTTCCACCAGCTTTCATCAATCCAGTCCTGAAACTGACAATTGTATGCAGCCATCTCCTGTATCATCCTCTATGCCCTCCAGTCACCATATGAAAACTAGATCCAAAAGTGGGATCTACAAACCTAAAGTCTATCAATCCTTTATAACCACCACCAATCTTCCCTCTCATCTTTCTGAACCTGTGAGAGTGTCTGAGGCATTGGGTATACTTGAATGGAAGAAATCAATGGTTGAAGAATTTGAAGCATTACAGAAGAACCACACTTGGGACTTGGTACCTCCTAGTACTACACAGCATCTGGTTCCAAATAGATGGGTTTTTAAGTTAAAGTTGAAGCCAGATGGGAGTGTGTTAAAACGCAAAGCTTGACTGGTTGCCAAAGGCTTTTGTCAAACTTATGGGGTGGACTTTACTGATACCTTCAGTCCTGTGGAAAAAGCCTCCACCATCAGGGTTGTCTTAACTATTGCTGTGTCCAAAAACTGGAATGTAAGGCAGATTGACATTAACAATGCTTTCTTGAACGGTCCTATCACTGAATCCATTTTTATGCCACATCCAGAAGGGTTTGAAGACTCACAACATCCACACTTTGTCTGTAAATTGAACAAAGCCTTGTATGGACTAAAACAGGCTCCTAGAGCCTGGTTTGGGGCCTCGAGACATCAGATGCTACATTGGGGGTTTCAACAGTCCAGGACTGATCATTATTTATTTATATTACAAACTGCTTCTGATCTTCTATATGTACTAATATATGTTGATGATATATTAGTAACAGGAAATTCTTCAAGACTGATGCAGAAGTTCATTACCCTTCTTGACTCTAGATTTGCCTTGAAGGATTTGGGGCCCATTGCTCATTTTCTAGGGATGCAAGCACATAGGGACACTACTGGAATGCTACTGTCTCAGCAGTACTATGCATCACAACTGTTAAAAAAATTAAACATGGAGAATATCAAGTCCAGCTCCTTGCCTATCACTGTTGGAGAGCATCTCAGTCCAACTCAAGGGATTCCCATGGATAATCCTACCCTTTATAGGAGTGCTATTGGGGGTCTCCAATTTTTGACATCCACAAGGCCTTATATTACTTTTTCTGTCAATTATCTGAGTCAGTTCATGCAAAGGCCAACCTTGGATCATTGGCAAGCCCTAAAGAAACTCTTAAGATATGTCAAAGGCACCTTACATTACTGCCTCTTTATCCCTGCTGGAAGTGATCTGAGTATTCAGGGGTTTTCTGATGCTGATTGGGCATGTTTTCCATCTGATAGAAAGTCTGTAACAGGATACTGTGTGTACATAGGCTCATCTTTGGTCTCATGGTGTTCTAAGAAACAGTCTGTGGTAGCTAGGTCCAGCACTGAGTATGAATACAGGTCCTTAGCCAACTTATCAGCAGAAATAGCCTGGCTAAGACAGCTCTTGACTGAACTCAAGATTGGAAGTTCTTCACATCCTGTTGCCTGGTGTGATAGCCTTGGAGCAGTTTCACTTGCTCAGAACCCTGTCTATCATGCCCGTACTAAACACATTGAAGTGGATGTGCATTTTATTTGAGACAAAGTGATCAACAAAGAACTTCAAGTGAATTATATTCCATCAGCATCTCAAATAGCAGATTTGTTTACTAAAGCTTTGCCTACATCTCAGTTTACTAATTTCAGGAGTAAACTGTAACATCCCGACTTTTCAAAAAGGATAAAATAGTCATTGGGTGTATTTACTACGACCCATTTATTGTTTATCCTATTTATTTAATTAAAAATGATTTAATTAAAAGGATTTAGTTATTTAATTAAGGAATTTAATTAAATTTCTATAAAAAGAAATAATCCCCAAAATCACTGATTTTATTCCATACGCAAATTCTGAAAATAAAAGGGGAGGAACGGCGATGAAGCAACGCAGGAGATGCCAGAAAAAAGGAGAACGTAAACTTCAACCGTGTGACCAATCCGTTCATCTGTTCAAGATGCCGCAGAAGAGAAAAGTGATCAGCGCGAGGAGACGCAACTTTAGAAAATAACATCTCTCAATTTCGTAAGTTTTCGGTTTTAAATTCCAAGTTTTCGGTATTAAGAAAGCTCGATTCTTGAAAAATTCGTATCTTTCAATCCGTAACTCTGTTTTTCAGCCATGAGTAGTCGAAACGATCGTCTTGGAGTGTAGATCATTCTAAAATTAGTTTCACAGCAGTAATCCAGGTAATTTACAGTTTTATGCTCTTTTTCAGTTTCGTTTTTTTGCCAGAAAATAGGATTTTAGGGTTATTGTTGATCAAATAGGTTTTGGGGGTTGAGGATCAACAGTTGTTGCAGTGCTTGATGTTTTGCTTTCGGTTTTGCTGGAAATTAAGGTAAGAGGCTCTTCCTAATGAGTAATTATAGTTTTATAATGATAGATTGAGTTTTGGGGAGTTTTGGTGTTGTTTGGTGATAGAATTCATGCTAAGTTGTAGTTAATAAGATGTGATATGTTTCGGTATATTTGTGTTGAGTTTTAAATTTCTATTTTTTTGATACAATAACATTAATTAAATATGAACAAGCTTCGATTGAACTTCTGATTCGTTCAGTTAAAACACCGAATGTACTCTTAAAGGGAGTTGAAGTTCGGATCCGTCGGAAGGGCATGAAAGGGCTTGTGCTTTGATGAACTAGAGTTCATCAATGTCTGTGTATGTGCTAGGCCTTGTCCGTGTCTAGTGGTCTAAGTACGAGAGTAGGAGATGTGAGGGAGCTTACTTGAAAACACTTGGGTGACTAGTTAATTCACAATAATAATTACATAAGTGTAGTAAAAGCTAAAACGTCACTTACTCTTGGTTAGGCACTGATTCAAATCGGCGATATGATACGTTCATAAAAGGTGGACAACACTACTGGCTCAAAAGGCTGAAGGGTAGTGGAGGAAATCCATCGGACGTATATGCATACCGGGGAGATCCCGGGACTACCGGTGCTAATCACCGTAGTTGGCAAGTATATCTCGTGGTGGAATTTTCATCATGCATTGTGTCTTTGAGTAATGATGTAACCAAGATAAGCTAAGCTAGAAACGTTTAGTCATGACATGTCGATGGACATGGATTGAACCCTAGATTGAGTCGGTCTCATAAAGATAATTTAATAATCATAATAATAACATTTCGTTGTATAACTTAGTTATTCATTAGCTTCTCACTTTTACTAAGTACTTTGTACTTACCTCCTTTGCATTTTCTTTTGTATGCATTGTGGGGTGAGAAGACGAACAAGTTGATCACGTGTAGATGACGACCTTTGAAGACTTTGAAGTCTTGACAAAGCTCTTAGTTTATTTCTTTGTAAAGGTTGTTCTAGACTAGTTGTATTTCTTTTCTTAGACTTGTTGTACTTCTACTTTTAAGACATCGTATTGTATAAGTCTTTGGGTTTTTCGTCGTTGTAATTTAACTATCCATCTTTAGCATGATTACTTTCTATTCATAGTAGCATTTATGTTTTTACCCGAGTCTTTTTAGATTCCGTTTGCTTTTATTTGATACGACGACGTAGATGGTTGCGTATAATGTTAGATTTATTTAATGCTATACGCGCCGAACGTTTCTCTTCCGGATAAGGGCTCGGTATCCGGGAGCGGGGCGTTACACAAACTGAATTTGATTCCTACCACATTTAGTTTGAGGGGAGGTGTTAAGTAATTTGTTGTTACTACTGAGGGCATTTTAGTCTTTTATGTTTACTGGACATGTTGTTGATTTCAATGATGTTCTCAAACAAACCGAAGATATCTAAGATTTACGTCTCAAAAAATCTCACATTGCTTGTAGATACATTTAAACGCAATATATAATTTAAGATAATTGGAATGGACGTGCGTGCAGTGCGCTTGGCGTGCGTCTTATATCACTAGTTATCTTCTACAAACTTCTCTCTCCTTGCCACATCCACGTCAAACCCTTCCTATGCTAATTTTTAATATTCATATACCTGAGAATAGTTAAGCAAAGAGCTATGTATACTATTGAAGATATTGATATAGTTTATATATAGCATTCTTCACACAAAATCATCATTTGGTTGTGACCGTCCGTATCTTTTTTTTTTTTTTTTTTTTTTTTTTTTTTTTTTGTACAAAATGAGAAATGCACGATGAGATGTTTAGAGTATAGACGTGAACATTAAATTATGATTAGAGTTGAACAGTTGACAGTTTACAGAGAAATGGGTTCATGCATGATATTCTGTTCAATCAAGGGGGTGATTTTTTTAATATATATATGCATGTGGCTTACAAAGTTGTCTGTTGAGCTACGATAAATATTTGCATTAGAATATAAACATAGCTACGATAAATATTTAACAGATCAATTGGTATAGCTTTTACTTGTAAGGTTTAAAACGTCATTAGAAAACAACAAAATGCTCTTTTTGATATTATAAGTGACATTTGCTAAAAGGCAATATTTATTAATATAAAAAAGAAGCGACAGATATGAAATGAGAAAGCTAATATCTGGCAACATATACTTAAATACAAACCATTCCTAAATTTTAGTGATAAAAAAGGTGGCCGCATCTACCTGGATGGTGAGGTGGGGTTTGTCTGATTCTCACCCAAAAAAAAAAAAAAAAAAAACTAAACAAATATTTATCACTGTTATGTGAGATGGGGACACACAGATGGCCAAGTGAGTGGGAAGTGGTACACAGAGATGATTGAACATAGACAATGATATATTTATGAGGAGAGAAGTGGTACACGAATGCAAGAAACAGTGGAGGGATCGAGTCTCTCAATATTTTTCTATTGGCCAAAATCTTATCTCATCTTTTTTCCTGATTATTGGAAACTGAAGGGATCTCTGGATCTTTCTTTCTTTTCTTACCTCAGGCCCTGTTGATTCCTTTGCTCCTATATGAGGAACTAGAAATGGGCACAATCAATTTTATTTCTGTCATGTACATGTGACAGATTCACGGTTCATTGAATTTAAAGTCATGCAACAATGTTTGTGGGATCATGCAACAAATGTTTGTGGGATATGTGGTTCCCCATATTTTATGTGCACAAAGAGAAAAAGGTTAAGGATGTATAAATCTTAAACCTTTGAAAAGTTCAAAAAAATTCTACAGTGAAGTTGAGAAGCAAACTAGCTATAAACAAATTAAAACCCTTCGATCTGATCGAGATTCTTCTTGAATGGACTCCTCCGGAGACATCCCAAATGAATAGAGTGTCTAAAAGAAGGAATCGTAGTTTTTGACATAGTACGGTCCATGATGTGTCATGCAACTCTCCCAAAATCGTTTGGGGGTGCACACTAAAAACAGAATCCTATACAATTAATCGAGTTCCATCATTTATGGTTGATTCCACTCCATACAAGGTATTAGTAAAGAAGAAACCTAATCTGGATATTAGAAACCTTGGGGATACCACCTTATGTAAAAGCGGGCAATGCCCGATAAACTAAAAGCTAGATCGCGAGTCTTTTTATGGGATATCCTAAAGAAACTAGATGATACCAATTTCTTTGCCTGAAGAGCAATAAGTGTTTGTATCTGAAGATTGAGTTCATCCTTGAAAGGGACAGTGAAAGTAATATTGATCACTAAAAGTTCAAGAACCACATGATGACAATAGTCACTTAATAGAAATAGAGCATGCACCGCATAATTATGAGGTGCAAACCCCACTCAAACACATAGACTCTCCGGAGGTCCACTAAGGAACATTGTGAAGTGATACATACATTGGCCTCTCTTGAAGGAAGTAAGATCATAGATCTAAATAAACTAGATCTATGCGCAGTGGATGTATCACGATTCATATATTATAACACATAAACAAAGGATTTAATTACTACAAGGGGGTTAGAAAAACCATACCAATAGTAGGAAGAGAAGCTTTGATCTTAGGACGAGAAGCCTTGATCTTCCAATGTGTTCTCCAAACGGTGGTTGGTGGACACCGATTCTTGGAATTGGAACCTCCTTGATATGCAACCGAGAAAAAAACCCTAAGTTTTTCTCCAACCGGGTGGAGCTAAGGATCGAACTCCTTAGCCTTTTTTCTCTATGAATTTCGTGGCTTTTTCTTCTCTCACGGGGCTCTTTAGAACTCTCTTTTATAGGCAAAATCAGAGAGAAAACCTATACGTCTGTTTAACAAAATAAAAGAGATAATTCTAAGTATTATTATCCAATAAAAATAAGAGATAATTATAATCTTATAATAATAAAATATAATTATCCTTATAGTTAAGAGATAAATAATAAATAAATTATTTTCTTTTATTTATCCAATTAATTATTTAACAAATAAATAACTAATTACACAATATGTCATTATCCAGAAAACTAATTTTTGGAAAATCCAAGACATATTGGCGCCACACTAAGCCCATGAGCCATGAAAATGTCTTTTCTGTGTATAATATTATTTAGCCCAACTAAATAATATTCATGTATATTAATTAGTTGGTCCAACCAATTAATTATTTCTGAGGCCCAAATAAACAAGGATATTAGCCCGAATTATAGAAGCCACATTGGGGACCAATGGGCCTATAACGAGTAAATTCAATAATTAAATATAATATTCATCGAGCAGAATAAATATATATAATTATTAATTCCGGGATTACGCCACCATAAACCCAAATGAACTCTACCAATTATAGATATATACTTATACTCAACCCATGTAGAGTGAATAAGCGTCCATTGATATAAGCACTACATACGGATTAACCTCCATGGGCCGTCCACTCTGTGTGGGATGTCTCAAATAAACCCAACCACGAATATCTTATCCTTATTTACCATTAACCTCCTCGATGACCAATTAGTACACATATCGACTAGTAGCTAATTAGTCAAATGTGAACTCCGGGATCGATCACTTTCTTAGGGCTAACAAATAAGGGGATTTGTCTCTCTACTTCCCGCGAGGAAGGAATGTATTCCATATCTGTGAAAATCGAACTACTCACTCATGAGGAGATAGTGCCAATGAAGTGACTTGGAACACATATTTAAGTGAACCGTAACTAACACATCAAACACTACCCGATACAAGTAGCACCACTGTGGTCACCTCGAGGATTAAGGTTGATCCATATATGATCATTTAATGATTTAATAAGATTCCTCGATTCACGGAATTATATCGAAAAATCTGATTAAATCGGTCGATCTATTTGAATGCCATCATATATAAATGCCCCACGTAGGTACCTCTACCGGCAGATCCGGATAAGACTATCACACCCTAAGTGTGTTAGGCGCATTATTGGTGTTTTAATCAAGAGACCCAAAACTCGATTAAGTTCACCACGGACTAACGATTTAAGCATATCTCCACTAACTCAATCCTCACATGTAATCCATACACCGAGTTAAGTGGTTACATCTGAGATATACTTAGGGTTTGCGGCGGTGTATTACTTTACAAGCACAAAGCAAGTAATAAGGTGAGATAAATTACATCATCCATTTATCAAAAACAATTACACAAATTGTCTTTCGGACACTACACCTAACAATCTCCCACTTGCGAAATGACAAGCAACGATTGTTTTAGAGCACACCATTTCTCATCTTATTCACAACACTCTTCCACTTTCTCTAAGCGGATGAGATATATCCTCTCGATGCCGTACCACTCAAGCACTCGACTTGGTAGGCGATTAGTTTGGTTGTCGGCTCGAGATGATCTTTAGGATCGAAGCGTCACGGTCCATCTAATCGGTGGTACTCCCACTTGCACCGAATATACAATCATATTATTCCTCATTCTTCAAAGATACTTGAGGATGTATTAAATCACTATTCAATGCTCGAATCCGAGATTCGACTACTATTGACTTGTTATAACCTGACTTGCCGTTATCCAGAGAGACTACATCCCATTTTCTCTTTATCCGAAGATTTAGAGAGTCATTCACGAGAGGTAGGGTAGGACTACTCTCGTTGAATGTTGCATCCGTATATGCAAGATCATCTTAACCAATAAGGCGGATGGGATAGCAAATGACTCATTCTTGTGAATTTGAACGAATCAAATTCTTAGAATATAGTCCAATTCTCTCATCCAGAGAATCTTGGCGTGTCAGTTTCCGACTTCAGATAGAACACTCATGTTGTTTCCAATCATTTATAAACACTAATACTACTACTTTACCAATATTGATATTCGATCTATGAAAGACTTATCAATATTACAGTCAAAATCCACATATTTTAAAAC
This sequence comes from Gentiana macrophylla, assembly GCA_026214975.1. NCBI lineage: Eukaryota > Viridiplantae > Streptophyta > Magnoliopsida > Gentianales > Gentianaceae > Gentiana > Gentiana macrophylla. The sequence continues at coordinate 38,637,545 of CM047810.1, forward strand.
ATGTGACTTTAATTGACCGAGAGGTTCTCTTAAATCCACAAAGGATATAAGCCTCGGCATTCATCCTGCCATTTGTTCTAACCAAGACCATACATTCGAATGAATCCAAACTCCGTTTTTAAACAAGAAAGTCTCGAGGGAATCACCCTATTTTACGCTTTCTAACGAAATCTAGCAAGGCCGAGTGGTGAGAGAGTTCAAGGTGCAGTTAACTCTCTACTTGTCATGGAATCACCCACTAGACCACTCAACTTTGCTTTGAAAGTTTAAATTTTCCTATTCATTCGACTCTTTTCGTGTAGATCCAATTGCTCCCCACTGGGCTGAGACACTCGGTGGTTCTACAAGAGGTGAAACAATCCAAGTACCAAAACTCCATTCATAGGGTTAAGGCTTTCAAACCAACCTCTATGATCGAGAATCTATCTGACCCACCAAGAGCCATAGGTTATCAATCACCCAAGCGGTATAAAGTCCACAAAACCACAATGGGTCAACGGTTAAACCATACTCCCACTGCGTTTTGGGTGGATTGACATTCTGATCTAGTAGTATTTATCAGTGTAGTCACCAACAACCGATGTTGGACGTGGCCTGACTAAATCAAATAGTAACTTCCTAGAGTAACCGTACTACAAGGTTTAAGGCTGTTACTTATAGATTGTATCAGAGGGCTTGTGACAGTTTAACCGTCACTTTTTGATCTCAAGAATCTCATAACCAACCTTCACTCGTCTCATTAAGATATTTCACGAACAATCTAAACGTATGCGCAAAATCTCCAGTCCTACCTTCAAGTATTAAGTGCTAAATGCGTACATTTACGGAAGTGGTGTGAACCGAATTCACCCCTTATCCATAAATTCACTAGCATCTTCTAGGTAGACTTCTCGGTTTACATAATAATGTTAACCGTTATTTTGCAACCAATTATCTTAATCGAGTTTAGCAGTGTATTGTAGTACATCAATAACTATATAGGGCAAGTCTATGGTTTCTTTCTCAGTGAAAAATGTTCCACTAGAAGGCAGGCCGAGCATCAGTCCCAAGACTATGTGATAGCCAATTTCTGAGCATGGAATACTCTATTCTCTGTTAAAATAAGAGACCCCTCCTCGCATTCTTTAGATAAACTAAATCGTGTTTCGAGTAGTAATCAAACAAAATGTCACCACTCAAAAGCTCCCATTAGCTTGTATCTCTCACTAGACCCCAAAGGTCAATATGAACAAGCTATGTTACTTCTTCAGATTTATTACCCTTTCCCAATTGAAAGGAAGCTTAGTCATTGTTCTTTTAAGACAGTGTTCCGAGACTGGGAGATAGGAATCATCCTTAGCCAGTCGTTAGGTCTTATCTCTAGGATATATACACTAATTAATAGATTTTGAAGAATCGTTTATCTTAATAAGGAAACCATTTGCCTATAATAGTTTAAAACGTGGTACATATACCTTTTCAGTATTTCTTAGTGGTTCTGACTTTATCAAACAAAAGTCCGAGTCACGGATTCGTACTACAAATGTCATATTCACTTTCTATGAGGCAACAATATGTCGAGTTGAAAGTGAATCCATTTGTTCCAACGAATCAAGAAAGCGAGAAAAATAAATTTTCCATGATATTTAAGGATCGAATCCAAAATTCATTTCCTCATACTACTCCCACTATTCTAGCTGAAATTACTGCCCGTTGTTACTCTATTAATCGTTAATGCAAAGCTTCCTTGTTCTTCCAAAGAACTTAGCTCCCGAGTCGAGTTACTCGGTTAAGAAAGTTGCTAAGGATTCATTGGTTAGTGATCCGAAATCACTTTCCTCATCCTATACTTTCTTTAATATTTCGGTTTAGACTCAAACTTAATTTAGATTATTAACACTTGTAGACATTCTTTCCCATTCTTGACTTTCCTTAAAAGGAAATAGTCTTGAACTAGCAGTTCATTTGAGTAGACACTACTCGTGAACTGTGGGATGTCTAATGAAAGCGTTACCAAGTGGGACTAATTTTCTAATAAATTAGAAAAACAACAAAACATAAGATTAAAGCTCCCACTAGTTTATCGGTTCCAAATACTGTCTAACTATCAACACTTTAATTTATGATTCTCTAATTTTTTTATTAGAAAATTTCTCGTGTAGCCACTACACAATTAAAAATTCACTAAAGAATTTTACCATCCCAATTATCTTTCAAACTAACTATGGTTGTCTCTCGTCCAACACGAGTGGCAATGTATGACATACTTATTTACATCACTTAAGTCTTGAAGGCTCAAGAGAAATATCTCTTCCGAAAAATTAACCGCATGTAAGATTAATAAGTACAACGTTCTAGTTACTAACCACTTTTTAACGAAGTCGTTACTAGTCAATTTAATACATACACTAGCAATCTAGTACCTTTAGAGGGATATACAAATAGTTGTAAATAAAATTGTGAAATAAATCAAATTATACTCTACTAATAAATTTTAGGAACTATAAACTAAATGTATAGTCTATCCTACCGTTCCAGGACTTAATCTCTTTTGATGCACCTTAGGGTAGGTCAAAGAGGTTTCGATTAATATTGAAGATCAAATTGAGAATTGAACATCTTATTTGTGATTGTCAATCACCTTTCCTTTTTCAGCCAAGGTATTACCAAAATAATCTTTATGAGTGTGACCTATTGTTTGATTTTTAGGTAGACCCAGTGTGCCGCCTAGCCAGGTCGGTCGGTGACTCGGCGAGTACCCAAAATCCTATCCTTTCGGAGACCAAGCCTTGAATTTTGATAGCGGTGAAGGCCTTCTTTGGGGGCCGAAATCAAAGCCGACACAGTGTCACCATTCTCTCACGGTGCTTGAGTCAACGATAGAGGTTGTGTGGTCGGCCGTCGCCTCTCCCGCTCCCACTCAATATTTTGAAAAAAATGGTGGGTTTACTGATTTCGTTTTTGGACTTGATGTATCTTTAAGGAACAATGAATCATGGGCCCGAATGGTGTCGGTTATGTGGGCTAGCCCACCCGACCTATTCGTTCGAACATATGTGGCCATCGGACGGGTCAAGCTTAGGGGAGCTCCGTTGAGCCGTAGTGGCTCGTCGGATGGCTCAGCCTTGCCGGACCCCCATGCAAACGCCACACGTAGAGGGTTAAGTCGATCGAGCTGTGGCTCAGTTGACCACCCAACCATGGTTTGACCGTTTTCAAACCATGCTTGCCCGTGATTATCCAATCCTTAAACATCAAACTTTCACGTAGACACTACGGAGCAAAAACGTAATCTCGTCTAGGTAAGGTGGAATTCACCGAGAATCCAACACCTTAACCACGAGGTTTCGGGATTTTACTCCCTATGCTTTCGCGGAGTGGGATTCACCGAGAATCTATCACTCAACCTCGACGATTGACAAAACCCTTGATCCTCGATTTTTACCCTAATTAGTTTCTAATTAATAACATACAATTAATTAAAACTAATTGCGTGTTGTATACGTGCCTAACTAATTCCTCGAATTAATTTATACATGTATGCATATGGAGTGGAATTCATGATATGATGCATGCAGGGACGGACCCAGCCTTAAGAGGGTGGGGTGCATGGCCCCCACTCAAATTTCCGGGAGAAGTTACTAATATACCCCTCTTATAATAATAAACCTATATATGTATATTATTTCAGACAATTTCTACAACAATTATTCATTTAGTTCAATTGGTTAGAATCTTTGTTGGGTTCGAGTCTTGGTTGTTGGGTTTTTCTTTTTTTTTTTTTGGCTGGAAAAATTTCTACATCCGTCACACTGGATGCATGTCATGGCAATTTTACGGTTCTACACATACAATCTAAACATGTATTCTAGTGCGGAAAATAAACACCGAGATGGACCGTTAGCACCCCCGTATCTAACATATTAGAAAATAAATAACCAAACCCTAACTAGGGTTTACTACTTTCTAACATAATCTGCAGCTGTTCAAATTATTCGATGATCGGAAATCAAAGCGAACTCGGATCGTGTGAAACTTTCCAGATCTGTTCTTCACTCCTCGGGCTTCAATATGGACGGTTGGATCGGAGTTTTGACTTGCCAATTCTTTCCAGTGAGCCGCCTAACTTGCTGCTGAATCTGTCTCTTACAGCAGCGAATCAGTGACTTCCGAGGCGATCGGGAATCGAGATGAAACCCGATCGATCTGAAATTTTTATGGCATGTCAATGACTCTATTTTTATTAATCTTACCGGTCGGATATGCGTTTCAACGGTCGAAACTCGTCCAGAAATTCGAGGAAGTCACAGCTAGGGTTTCTGTGAATCCTGCGTTTTTCTGTTACAGCTGCCACTTTATTGCAACGAACGGATATTGAGACGGACTCTGATCGACCCCAAATTTGGATGGTTTGTTCTTCAACTTTTACTCTTATTTATGACCGGAGGGATTGTCGTTTCAATGGTTCAATCAACGGGTAAAATGGAAATACTATACAGAAACAAAACATATCTACTTCTAGGAAATTAAAATTGCAACAAGGAATAAATTACATAATTTCACTATCATCATATGAGCGAATTTTCTTCGTTTTTATGAGTTTACTGATAGATCTAACAGATAAACAGTGCCAACCCCAATCCATCTCTTCAACCACAACAACCAATCATTATCTATGCATATAAAAAATTAAAATTTTATCTACATGCAATTCCACACCTTTAAATTGTTTATTTATGATTATAACTACACAAATCGTGGAACACAGCTCACGATCTGACATGAAGGAAGTAGGATCTTAGATCTAAATAAACTAGATCTATCTTGTGGGATGGATCACGATTCATATATTATAACACATAAACAAATGATTTAATTGCTACAAGGGGTTAGAAAAACCATACCAATAGTAGGAAGAAGAAGCTTTGATCTTAGGACGAGCCTTGATCTTCCAATGTGTTCTCGAAAGCGGTGGTTGGTGGACACCGATTCTTGGAATTGGAACCTCCTTGATATGCAACCGAGAAAAAGCCTAAGTTTTTCTCCAATGAGGTGGAGCTAAGGATCGAACTCCTTAGCCTTTTTCTCTATGAATTTAAGTGGCTTTTTCTTCTCTAGAAGAACAGGAGAAGGCTCTAACATAGGTAAAATCAAGAAAGTACCCAATCGGTTTAACAAAATAAAAGAGATAATTCTAATTATTATTATCCAATAAAAATAAGAGATAATTATAATATTATAATAAGAAAATATAATTATCCTTATAGTTAAGAGATAAATAATAAATAAATTATTTTCTTTTATTTATCCAATTAATTATTTATCAAATAAATAACTAATTACACAATATGTCATTATCCAAGAAAACTAATTTCTTGGAAAATCCAAGACATATTGGCGCTATTACACTAAGCCATGAAGTACCGCAAAATATGTCTTTTTCGTATATTATATTATTTAGTCAACTAAATAATATTAAATGCATATCGATTAATTAGCGACCAATTAATTATTTACGAGCCCAAACAAACAAGAATATTAGCCCGAATTATAGAAAGCGCATTGGGGAATAATGGGCCTTATAACCAATAATTCAATAATTAAATATAATATTCATCGAATGAATAAATATATATAATTATTAATTCGGGATACGCCACCATAAACCCGGCCCGAACTCTACCAATTATAGATATATACTCCATTGATATATTCACTACATACGGATTAACCCTCGCTTGGACCGTCCACTCTGTGTGGGATGTCTCCGTAAACCCGACACGAATATCTTATCCTTATTTACCATTAACACCACGATGACCAATTAGTACATATATCGACTAGTAGTTAATTAGTCAAATGTGAACTCCCGGGATTGATCACTTTCTTTGGGCTAACAAATAAGGGGATTGTCTCTCTACTTCCCGCATGAAGGAATGGATTTCATATTTGTGAAAATCAGAACTACTCACTCATCCGGAGATAGTGCCAATGAGAAGTGACTTGGAACACATATTTAAGTGAACCGTAACTAACACATCAAACACTACCTCGAGACAAGTAGCACCCTGTGATCACCTCAGGATTAAGGTTGATCCATATATGATCATCTAATGGTTTAATAAGATTCCTCGATTATGGAATTATATCGAAATCTGATTAAATCGGTCGATCCTATATGAATGCCATCATATATAAATTCCCCACGTAGGTACCCTCTACCGGCGATCCGGGATAAGACTATCACACCACTAAGGTGTTAGGCGCATTATTGGTGTTTTAATCAAGAGACCCTAAACTCGATTAAGTTCACCACGGACTAACTGATTTAAGCATATCTCCACTAATTCAATCCTCACATGTAATCCTTACACCGAGTTAATTGGTTACATACAGATATACTTAGGGTTTGCAGCAGTGTATTACTTTACAAGCACAAAGCAAGTAGTAAGGTGAGATAAATTCTGTCATCCATCTATTAAAAACAATTACACAAATTGTCTTTCGGGCACTACACCTAACATCTACTTCATGGAAGATGAGGACCTTAAGACTTATGTGGAAGTTTTGATGAGGCCCGACAAAGAGATATGGGTAAAAGCCATGAGATAAGAAATTGAATCCCTGAAAGGCAACAAGGTTTGGAGCCTAGTTGATCCACCTGAGGGAATTGTTCCTATTGGGTGCAAATGGGTCTTTAAGATAAAGACCGATATGAATGGTAATATGGTTACATATAAGGCTGGGTTAGTGGCTAAAGGTTTCAAGCAAAGGCGAGGAATTGACTATGATGAAACCTTTCTATAGTAACCATGCTTAAATCCATTAAGATATTGCTTGCTATTGCATCATACCATGATTATGATATCTAGAAGATGTATGTGAAAATAACTTTCCTTAAGGAGAATATATGCGAGGAGGTGTTCACAACACATATTGAGGGTTTCACTTTAGATGATACTTAGATGGTGTGCAAGTTGCAAAGATCCATTTATGGTCTCAAGCAAACTTCTCGAAGTTGGAATCTTCATTTTGATGAGATAATCAAAGAGTTTGATAACATCAAGAATGAGGATGAGCCTTGTGTTTACAAGAAGGTTAGTAGGAGTGTTGTAGTATTGTTGGTGCTTTATATGGATGACATAATGCTTATAGAGAATGTTGTGCCTATGTCACGGTCAATTAAAGTTTGGCTGTCCAAGAATTTTTCTATGAAAGATTTAGGTGAAGTGGCCTATACTTTAGGAATAATGATCTATGAGGGATAGATCTAAAAGGTTGATTGGTATGTCACAATCCACCTTTATAGGCTCGATGCAAAAGAGGTTTATCTTGGAACAGTCCATGAAAGGATTCTTGCTGATGTCTCATGGGGTCTATGTGTCCAAGGACATGTGTCTTAAGATAGAGGAGGAAATGGAACTCTAGAGAATATCATGTATTAATTAGCTATTGGAGTGCATCATATATGCCATGATGTGCACAAGACCGGATGTCTCATACCCTCAGTTGTCACAAGCCAATACCATGCAAATCCCGATGAAGGTCACAAGATTGAAGTCAAGAATATCCTTAAGTATAGAAGGATGACTAAGAATATGTTTATAGTTTATGGAAACTCGAAATTGGCAATTCACGGTTATGCCAATTCAAGCTTTCAGTCTGATAGAGATGATAGCAAGTCTCAATCGGGTTCGTATTGACACTTAATAATGGAGCAGAGAGTTCCAATCAAGAGAGTGTTATAGACTCTACAATGAAAGCCAAGTACATTGTTGCCTTAGAGGCAGCAAAGTAAGTAGTTTGGATGAAGAAGTTCATTACAGAGCTTAGTGGTGTTCCATCCGTTGATGATCCAGTTCCATTATATTGTGAAAAAATAGGGCAATTTCTAAGGCAAGGGACCAATGTCTCAGCAGAAGTCCAAAAACATGTGATGAGACATTATCACTTGATTAGATAGATAGTTGATAGGGGTGAAGTAGGATAGAGAATGTCCCCACGGATGATAACATAGAAGAACTGTTGACTAAGGCATTGTCCCATGTTAAGCATGAAATACATGTGCACTCACATAGTCTTAGGCATATGGGCAAATGGCTTTGGGTCAACTGGGAGATTGTATGTTTAGTGTCATAAACCCAATCGGTTAGTCATTTACTGTGTAATTTTCTTATGTAACCATGTTATTATGAATAATAAAAGAATTTTCCGTTATTATATATCTGTTTTTTTAGATAACCAATTTAATATTGTACATAATAACGTTCTTATGATTAAATCGTGAAAGAAATCATAATGTTGATTATGATTGATAAGATCTCGATGCACAATAAATGGTTTAGTTCTTAAATATCTCTACAGTCGTATGTATTATTACAAAACATTAATAAATGCAGTTAGACTAGCAAATATCGAATGTCTTACATCTAAGGAAGATAGTAATGATTGATCGCGTGTAAGTCGCTTAATTCTATCAAGAGGATTAGGTCAATCGTAGTATAGCAATGGCGAGTCAAATTTGAACCCACAGAGATATTATTTAATTACGCTAAACACAACCACAATTCATAGGTCAACCGGATAGGGGTGGTCATTGACCAACATAAAGGAACATTAAGTAAAAGAGATGCAAATAAACCAGGTCATCAATCATATATCGAAAAGGCACTAACCACACTATTCTAGCTAATCTCCCGCTTAATCCGTGTTCGACTCGTGTGTGTAATTTAGCTACAATTTGCAACTCTAACCTATCTAATCCGACAATGGTAGTAGACAATCTATCGCGAGCTACCCTCCTTAATTGCTTCGTAATAGTCCATCGCGCGAAGACCTAGAATTTCCGGTATTGAGCGTTAACCCATACCGCTAACCCGTCTGGCGACAATCGACAGCGATTAGCACGTTCACAGGGTCCATCAAGACAATGTCTAATTAACACTTCACTAACGATTCTTCATGTTAATTTAAGAATACAATAAGCGATTGGCGGATCTAACCTCACTGTTAATTAAACATGTCGATCAGCGTGGTGACACCGAACCACAAAATTAGAATTTACTAGGTATTGGATCTAGCGATAAAGACCGTCCGCAGATTTGAAGAAGCGCAACCCGTAATTCTGCGTTTAATATGAATGAATCGAATAAAGATTAAGGTTCGTTTAATTAATTCATAGATGATTAGATGCAAGCATAATCTAGATCTATCACGAGAACAATATCAAATCTAAGAAAAGAAATAAACATTGGAATAGATCTTACCCATAACTTGAAGAACATATACTACTCTTTATTCTCTCTCCTCCGTGACTCAAGGCGATCCATGAAGATCGTAAACCAAGCACAATTCAATAATGAAAGACTCATACTTTAATTGCAAGAAAGAAAAGAAGAAATAAAAGAAGAATTTATTCCCAAAAGACTACATTGTATCTAATTGATGAAGAACTACAAAAGAGATGAGGAATTATTGATGAATGGAAGATGAATACAATTTAGCAACTCTCGATGGCCTTATATAGGTGTATTAACCGACTTAGGGGTAAAGCCAATAGTTGGAGCACATGAAAACGCATTTTTGGAAGATGCGGGACTCGGTAAATCGAGGGTAACGCCCGATTTACCCGGGTTTGTTTGACTTTTTCTTCCTGCCGACTTAACTTGGAATACCACAGGCCCGGCTTGGTATTTGGACCATAACTTGGCCTCACGTAACTCGATTTAAGTGATTCAAAGTGTGTTGGAATCCTTGTTTCAAGACCTACAACTTTCATGTAGGAGTCAAGCCAATGCCTCTTGTAAGGCTTCGGAAACTGCGTTTCAAGATCACGATCAGATTCTCGGGTCCAATCTCCGCTCAAAACACTTCAACCTTGACTCCGTTTAGTTCTCTGTCGATTGACTCTCATATTCAGCCCAAATGATGCTTGAACACTCTTCCATCAATCAATAAAACCAAATTACACATAGTAGCTTCTATTTATAGCAAATAATGCATAACATATATGGTTATCATACAATACCAATTTAGTCACCCCAGACGTGGCTTAATCACATTTAGCAATTAGCCCATGATTTCATACATATTATCACCATTGAGAACTCAAATCCGGGGTAAGTTGATGGTAAAATATGATACCAAGTTGACCGTCATCATAGATCTCATCCATCAAAGTGTAAGGACACTTGGACTTGTACGTGGACGTGTATTGTTGAATGTGTACGTTATATGGCCCACTTACTTTATTAAGTGTCACATCTGTAGTGGTTGTGTAATTGTCCTTAGACTGCAGTCACCATAATATCGCGGTGTGGATTGTCACGTTTTGACACGATTAAGGTTCCCCTCGACGGGGAGATCGTGCGGTAGTTATTGGATGTGATAATGAAGCATGGTAGGATCCGGAAATCACATTTCTTGATTATATGAGTGAATATCATAAATGACCCTTTTATAAGGAATGTTCTATTCTGGAAAGTCTTTTCAAAACGGAAGTTATAAGTGGTTTTTCAAAAGAATATAATATTACGATTATAAGATCTGGTTGTTGGCGGCTTTGACACCCAATGTAACATTTGTATGGATATTACGTATCTGAAAGAGGTACTTATGTTATAGTACAAATGTTGAATTCAAGAGGATGTGCTCAACTCAGTAACAAAAAGTTAGCACAATACACTAGTTGAACACACATCAATTAGCTGATCATAGTATAGATTCAACTTAACAGTATAGATAGACAATTATTCTATTATAACTGCCATGTAACTTTCTTTAACTGATTCATGAGGTGTATGATACTGTAAGTACCTAATGATCAGCAGCATTGTAACTTAACTCGTTCACTATCTTTGAGTAATAAGAATTCCGCATTTTATTAGTTATGTTCTTTAATTTCTGATGGCCAAAACAGTGACACCCAACTTTAATAGGCAGAGTACCGGGTTGGAAGCATTATAATGACTAGCAAGGTCGATCCCACATGAATTGACTAAGTATCACAATCACTTTTGTCTTTAGTTCAGATCAACAATAATGGTGGAGTTTGTTAGGACTAAGAAAATAATAATAATAATAACGGGATAAACAAATATGATTAAGGAAATAGCCAAACTATGCTAAAAATACCCCTCTTGACACTTTTATTGAATCACTAGGGATAAGATTCAACCGACCAACCAACCAATTGTAAACTAATGAATGTGTTTGTGGGTGCAATCTCTTAAAATAGTCCTTAGGTGCTACTACCACAACCCAAGTACCATATATTCGGTTCAATAGTCGATCCTACATTCGAGATTTAGTTGACCTAATATGATGAAGCGTTAAGAGATGCTACGTATCCACCAAATTCGAGGCTTAACTAGAAAATCCGTACTAAAGAGCAGGCTCAAGTACTCAACTAGTTCGTGCATGGAAATTCTAAAACCACTAGTTACACACTCCTTAGCAAAATACATTTGTAAAATTCATGTGTAAATTCAATTAATGGTTCGTGACTCACTAAAAACACTAGTTCAAGTTTTAGAACACAAACATTCAAAAATCATGATTTTTATGTACTACTCATCCCTAGATCATCATTCAAGCATCAATTCCATAAACCATCACATAGTTTAGCTATCAGAAATTTAGCTACTCATAATTAAGTTGAAATTGCAGAAATTCATGATGAAACAACTAATAGACATGATAAAAGATGAAATAAAATTACCAATAAGAATGTTAAAGTAATCCACCACTCGAACTGTCAAGACGTTGTGATTCAATTGCGAAATAATCAAGAAATAAGGCTAAAGTACTGTAGTACTTGCAGGAAAATAAAATAGATCTAAAACATTGAGTAAAAGCTAAAGGAAAAAGTCTACTAAAAAACCGTATTTAAAAAGTATGAAATGGACTTATGAATTCGATCAATAGTGACTTATATAGGCTTTCAACCGACTTAATTAGGTCAAATATGTCGTTTTTTCATGCATCCGGGTGTGTGCCCGGCCTTTCTTCTCTCTAAGCCTCGTTCTGGCCATCCTGCTGGGTATGCGCCTGAAACTCTTGCTTTTACGACCACTTTCTTCCATTAATATCACGGGCGTGCGCCCGGCCTTTGATAGCGTCGGCCGGCCTTGGTTAGCGGCGCCGGGAATCTACTTGTGCTCCAAATCGTTCCAATTCCATTCCGGGCATGCACCGGGCCTAGCCCGGCATGGGAATGGCCCTTCTATTTTCCCATTCTTTGGCCCCAACTCCGATTTTTGAACCGTTTCCACTCCCGAACTCCGTTTTGGCTATTTCTTGACACGTCATGCCTTATTTCAAGACCTTTATCACGCGAAGCCTACGATAAACATGAAACACATACCCAAGAATGATAAATGCTAATAAACACGTGCAAAATCACCCTAAATTATGAGATTTCGGTCATAAACATCTATCGTCTACAATACATGTTATGGTGAAAAGTGTATACAAACCACTAAACTACCCCAATATCGTTACCAAATAAGTAATAAATATTGGATAAATCACCCATAAAATGGTAGAAAAGCTGACCTCCATATATTTTACAACTTCAACATGGTATTATAGCGTGAAACTTGAGAGTTTTGTTGTTTTCTATGTTTTACTTTGTTTTAGGAGAATCTGGAGAGGTTTCTTCATATGTTCTTGTGATTTTCATATATTCTTGAGAGAATTCTAGGTTAATTCTTCTTTCTGTTCAGTTTTAGATAGTTTTATGTTATATTCTAGTACAACCATGTCAGCAAAGAAGCAAGAAATGACCGCTTCTAGTCCATTCTATGTTTATCCTAATGAGAATCCATCTATGGTGTTGGTTCATGTTAGGTCCCCATAGACTAAAAGTTTTGATGATACCAAAATAACCATGTATAAGTTTCCTTCGTAGTTTGACATGCGAATTGTATAGGATTAGTCAAACTTTGTCTTTGTATTCATAGTCTAAGATAGTATAGGCTTGAAGACAAGAAGACCAGACGACTAGAAGACCAAACTCTTGTCCAACTATCTATCAAGACGACTCAAGACAGAATCAGTAGAGGCAAAGCAGACCAGAAAGCAAAGCAAAGAGCAGACGAGTAAAAGTATTGAAGACCAGAAAAGTTTAGCATCCAGACGAGTAAACGGATCAGATCAGAGACTACCAAATGCTCTCAAAGTGACTAAAAGACAAATGAAGTGATAAATTAAAGAGCGTGTAACCATCCATCAGATCAATACTTGATCCAACGGCTACAAAATCATACAAGTGGAGAAGCATTTGATGCTATAAAGTTATCGGTGGAAGCCATCAAGTACAAGGCTCAAGCGGTTAAAAATCTGAGCGGGAAAAGTTCAAAAGATCAAGTGACAACTCGACAAACAATCGAGCCACTCATTCTTCAATGGTACACCTACCTACGAAGACTATAAAAGGTGAAGGACAAGCGAAGAGATGGAGAGTTGAGAAATTTTGAAAGAGAAGCTAAGTATCGAAATAAATCTAGAAAGTCATCTCTCAATAAGATCTTCATCTCATAAGCTTACCAATAAAAATCTAAAGATCAAGCGGATCAAGAACTAAGCAACTAAAACTATGAAGTGATCTAATTGATCAATAGAGCTGCAATCAAGATCTAGAAAGTCAAATCCAGCTGAAAGCTCTCATCTTTGTATCATTGATTTGATAGAACACCAACTCTACTCATGAACCAAGTTCTCAAGAAAAGGGCTAACCTGTTGAAGCACCCGTGGGGTGTGGAGGAACAACGAAGAAGACAAGCGAGTTGTTGGAGAAAGAAGTTCTTTAGAGGAGTTGCGTGCAAGTAGACCACTGAAGCATCTGCGGGGTGTCAAGGATTGGCTACTTAGGGTGTGAAGCATCTGCGGGGTGTGAGGCATCTGCGGGGTGTCAAGGGCAATTACCTATTGTATTAGTTTAGAGTACAATAGTGATACCTCTTGAGTCACTGGAGAAGCGGTCACGTAGGAGATTACGCCACTCCGAAGATCGATAACATTTCTTGTCTTCTTTACTTTCAGCACTTTACATTTAATACTTGCATGCTCTATATCACACTACTCAACACTGAAAACCAAGATCAATGCTTATTTTGAAACATATCATCCTTCCGCTGCACTTACGTTTAAAGAATAATCAAACTAGTAAAACCAGACGAGCTACTTGCTAGTCTGCTCTTACTGAACATAATCGTTTTAAAAGTAAAAAACTTCAAAATCGAAGAGAGTTCATTCACCCCCCCTCTGAACTCTCAGAAGCCTTGTATTACAGACCAACAAGTGGTATCAGAGCGTGTCTCCTAAAACCAGACATCTTTGTGTTCTATGTGTTGGTGTGATCCAAAGCTTGTGCTTTCAAAAAGGCATATTTACGACATGGAATTAAATAGTACAATTGTTAGATTCCCTACTTTTTCTATTTCAATTTTGATGAATGGAAAATGCATATCTGAGACACACTAAGGCGCAATCCATGAAGATATGGTCTCGATAATAGAAGATGGCTCAATCACCATCATGAAAGCAAATCTGAGATGAAGCCACTCAAAGAGATCAACCATTTGTATGAAAGCAAAAGCATGAGTGGACTCCAGGAAGACAAAAAGATTAACAATGCTGGATAATGTTGCTAAGGACACCATCTTGAAGACCTTGGATAGCAACATGTTCTTGAAGATCAAAGATCTTGAAGCGCCAAAAGAATTCTAGAAAACCACGATCAAATCTTGCTGCGAAGGCCTTTGAAGGCACATCAAAGTCAACAAACTTGCGATTCTTTGTTCTAAAGTTTGAGACTTTCGGATGAACTCTTGAAAGTGTTGAAAAGAAGGAAGCTCATTTCATGAGATCTAAATGAGCTTCAAATGCTAAATCGTCGTACACTCAAAGGAGATGCATGAAGATTTTAAAAGCTTTTCGAGAATCATTGGATATCATCACCCTTGTGATAGGCGCTACAAAGATCTAACCAAACTAGAGCGCAATGAAACTCTTCTTTGATCTAAAAGCATATGAATTTGACTGAACAACAAGATCAAGAAAAATGTTCAAGAAATACCGCTCTCATTGCCCACGGTGAAACTTCAAATTCAATGGTTGAAAGCTTGTCAAACAAATTCGAGACCGACCAATTATGCGATCAGGATGGCTTTAATAATGAGACACATCAAGGTTGTCTCACTTAACCGAAGTTTCAAAATCAAAGCAGAAGAGATGATGGATACGAGAAGAAGAAGATGATAGAAGAGATGATAGGCGAGACACCTGAGAGAAGATCATAGAGGCGATCGCAAAAGATGATAGAAGGGACAACGGGATGGACAAAGAAAGATGATCATCAAGTAAGAAAGAAACAAGAAGATTTGTTGTGCTATAATTGCAATAAACCGGGACACTTCAAGACAGACTACCCCGAACCAATCAAGAGAACCAGAGATAAGGGTAGACATGAAAAGGCAGATGACAAGGGCAGAAACAGACGAGCTTACAAAGAAAATGATGACTCTTCTTATGAGAGTCAAGCAGATCCATTATCGACACTAATGACAATGCTTTCATGGCATGAGAAGAAAATGATGAAAGTCGTCTTGTACATAGACAATGAATGTTCCAAACACGTCATAGAAATAAACACTCTTTGAAAAAATATCGAGAATAGAGATGGACCTAAAGTCAACTTTAGAGGAAATGAGAAGCTTTGGAATGACAAAAGTAATTGGAAGCCTTATCAAGAATGATCTAGAGATATGTGATGTAACATTTGTTGAAGGACTCAATAACAATATTTTAAGTGCCAGTCGGATTACGTGACAAAGGGTATGAGTCGTATTCAACAAGAAAAAGTGCGAGTCATCAATGAAGAAATAGGACAAGCGATCTTAATCGGCAAAGAAATAAAAACATATATGTAGTAGTGGTCAGCTGCAACCACGAGCGTGTCTACTAGTACAATCAAGACCGAGAAATAAGTCGAAATGCAATGGGACAAGAGGTGAGCCATCTCAATTACAAGACAATCAATCGACTAACAAGAAATGATAATGTTAGAAATATTTTAGTTTTAATGATGAGTACGTGCCAGACTAGCTGTTATAGAGCAAAGGCAAAAAGATGTCTAGATTAAATGTATAGGTTTACTAGAGTTTGATCTTTGTATAGGTTTGATCAAACAAGCCTTTAAAAAGAGGTCGGTGACTTGATCGACAAACCTATCTAGGTCGAGTAGAGTCTAGGAACCCTTGATGGATGAAAAGGTGAGGTTCAAACTTCGATAATGAAAATTGAGGTTCAAACTCGATTATGAAAGCTAAGAGATCAAACTTAGTAATTAAAGTCGAGGATCGAGAATTTAGGAAATGCTGTGATGACCTAAACTGATCACATATACCTTGTGAAGAAGGTCTAAGTTCCATAAAAGTTAAGTGTGTTAGGTGTAGTGTCCGAAAGACAATTTTTGTAATTGTTTTTGCGAGGATTTATAATTCATCTTAATATTTGCATTTATGCTTATATTATCTGTTCTTTGAAAACCCTAAGTATATTGGTATGTAATAACATAACTTCGGTGTATGACATACACACGAGGGATTGAGTTAGTGATGATATGCTTAAAACTAGTTAGTCTGTGGTGATTTAATCGAGTATGGGTCTCGTGATTAATATACCAATAATGCGCCCGAGAACAACTTTACGGTGTGACCGTCTCATCGGACCATCGGTATAGGGTACCTAGTGGGGCATTTATATATGATGTCTATCATATAGGACTGGACCGATTTGATTTGAGTTCTCGATATAATTCTGTGATCGAGAAATCTTATCGAATCACAAGATGACCTTATATAGATTAATCTCAATCCTGATGTGATCACAGTCTACTGCTTGGTTCAAAGTAGGGTTTGATGTGTTAGTTAAGGATCACTTGGATACATGTGATCTGAACACTTCTCGTTGGCTCTGATTCCGGAATGAGTGAGTAGTCTGTGACTTCACGGATATGTAATCCATTCCTTCCTACGGAAGTAGGCAGGCAGTTCCTTTATTTGTTAATCCTGAAAGCGATCGATGGGCCGATTCATATTATATTAGTTATGAACTAATTGATCACTAGGGGTTAATGGTAAATAATGATAAGATGTTTTGAGAAGGGTTTACGAGAGATATCGAATTAAAGCGAAACGATCTATGGAGGATTTATCCGTATGTAATGATTATATCAATGGGCGACTTATCGACTCAATGATTAGAGTGTAAGTATATATTTATAATCGATAGAGTTCGATTTGGGTTTATGGTGGCGTAATCCCGGAATTAATAGATTGAATAAAATTGTTTTGTTCGATGAATAATTTTATTTAATTTATTGTAGCTCACGATTATAGGTCCATGGTCCCGATGTGGCTCATAACATGCATATGTTTCTTGACGTTGGGCTCAATGATAATTAAGTAGTTGGACTATTTAATTGATGTGCGAATAATTATTTAGTTGGCTAAATAATTAAATACATGGAAAACACATTTTTGTGGATTCGACCCATTATGTGAAATTTAGTGTGCTAGCCTTATTTGACTAGGGCATGGCGTGTTATACATGTTGTGATTAGAGAGAATTGGTTTTCTTGGATAATTACATGTCATGTTATTAATTGTTTATTTGTTAAATAATTAATCGGAGATATTGGATATTATCTATTATATATATCTAATAAGTTTTAGAATATATTAGATTTATCTTATATTTAATAAAGGATTATTATGATTGATTTTTAATTAATTATTAAATCATTGGAAGACAAAGATTTCTCTTACATATAAAGAGAGTTCTCATAAGCCTTTTAAAATGACATAACACATATACACACAAAATAAGCTTGGAATTTTCGGCCAAGCTTAGGGTTTATAGTTGGGAAAATCTTGATTATTTTCGGGTAGCATATCAATGAGGTCAAGCATCAGGATCAACATCCACGGTTGTTGCTTGGAGATACACATTCGAAGATCGTGGCATCTCAACTATTCGGATCTCGGCTTCTCAATCTTGGAGTTCATCCGCTTTTGATTGGGAAGTAGATCTCACCTTCTTGTAGGTAGATCTTAAATTATGTAGTTTAATTTATATTGGTAAGTGATCCTTGTTATTCATTGCATAATCAGGCGGATCTAGATCCGATCGGCGATATTACATCCAACAAGTGGTATCGGACCTCCGATCTATAAATTAAAGTATACAATTGATAGATCTAGGAGTGGAAATTGCATGTTTAGATTGCATTGTTTTTCGTTTTTTTAAATTCGAAAATCATGATGATGAATGCTTTGATATGTTGTGGTTGAAGAGATGGATTGAGGTTAGTCTTTTTGTTTACCCGTTAGATCTATTGTAAACATATATAATTCGTTTATATGAGTAGGAAATTTTGTAATTTTAGTTTCCTAGAAGTAGATCTGTTTTGTCTCTGTTTGTTTTTAATTATTCCCGGAGATGGAGCCTTTGAAGCGACAATCCTCTCTGTCGAAATGAAGAATAAAAGTTGAAAATCAAGCCCTAAAAATTTGGTGTCGATCTAAGTCCGTCTCGATATCGGATAAGCGCAATAAATTTCTTGTTGTAACAGAAAAACACATGGCCGTAAAACCCTAGGCTGTGAGTTCATCGAATTTACGGAAGAGTTTGGAGCGTTGAAACATAGATCCGACCGTTCAGATTGACCAACATGGAGTTATGAACAAGCTCTAAAAATTTCAGTCGATCGGGTTTTGTCTCGATGCCCGATCGCCTCGAGGAAGACACTCTTTGCGCTTGATTATAAGCAGTCTGGCGGTTGGATCGAATTCAAGGAGGAGGAGTGAAAGCAGGTCCATAAAGTTTACGTGACGATCAAAGTTACGTTTGGATGTCCGATCATCGATAAAAGCGGATCAGCAGACATTTTTAAAATAGTAAACCTAGTTAGGGTTTGTTAATTTTGTTTAATAGGTTAGATACGGGGTACCAGCGATCCATCTCGTTGTTTATTTTCCGTAATTGCGTGTATGATCGTATTTATGTGTATAACGGGAAAATTGCCATGACATGCATCATATCATGAATTCCACTCCATATGCATACATGTAGCTATTTAATTACGGATAATTAATTAGGCATGTATTCAACTCGATTAATTAGTTTAATTTTTAATTAATTTTTGTAGGAATTAATTAATTAGAAACTAATTAAAGAACCGAGAACCGGGTTTTGTGAATCGTTAAGTTTTAGGTGATGGATTCTCGGTGAACCCCACCTTAAATCGGGCAGTTGCGGGCTTGTTCGTAGTGTCTGAGGAAAGTTTGACAATTTAAGAAATCGGAAAATCATGATACATGGGTTGAAAATGGTCTAACCATGGTTGGGTAAGTTCAATTGAACTCACGGCTCGATTGACTCTTCCTCCGCGTGTGGCGTTTGCGGGGGTTCGGCAAGACTTAGCATATCCGACAAGCCTTTTCACGGCTAAGCGGGGCTTCTCTTGCTTGCGGATCCGGCCGACACACACATATGTTCCAACGAATAGGGCGGGTAGGCTCGCCTACATTACCGACACAATTCGGGTACATGATTTGTTGTTTCTTAAAATATTGTCAAGTCAAAACACATAATCAGTAAACCCACCACTTTTTCAAAATATTGAGTGGGAGCGGGAAAGCGACGGCCGACCTCACGGCCTCTACTATAGATGCAAGCAAGTGAGAGAATGGTGGCGCCTCGTGCGCTTTGATTTCAGCCCCCTTCGGATGGCGTTCACGCTATCAAAATTCAAGGCTTGGTCTCGAAGGATAGGATCTTGAGGAATCGCCGGGTCAGCGATACGCCTACGTGGCATACTCGGGGTGTACTTAAAGGTCGATATAGTAGGTCAAACTCATCCAGGATATTTTAGGAAATATATTGGCTGAAAAAAGAAGGTAATCGGCGATTAAAGTATGGGATGTACGATTCCCGCTAGATGTTTGATTTTCAAAGTTTAATCATCGAGAGAGATTGTCTCGATTTAACCGTCATCGTCTTGATACCGACCCACAGGCGGCGATGCGATGTGAGTTAAATCCTTGGAATAGTAGGATAGACTTTTTACGAGTTTGTAATTCCTAAAATTTATCTAGTCATGTATGAATGAATTTTTACATCAATTTTATTTACAACTATCATCTACAGGCTACTAAAGCGCTAGTGTAATGACCGTTAAAAGTGAAATTAACAAGAGCGTTGAACTCATCGAAAAATGCAATTAAATTTGGAAGAGATATTCTTCTTGAGCCTTTAAATCTTAAGTGACATAGTATAGGTATGTCACTTCTTTGTCACTAAGTGTTGAGCGAGAGGCATAACTCAAAGATGATACAAGACTATATAAAATTCTATTAGTGAATTTTAATTGTGTGATAACCACACAAGAAATTTCTATTTGAAAAGCGGAAATCATAAATAAAGTGTTGCTAGTTAGGCGGTATTTGGAACCGATAAACTAGTGGGAGCTTTATTCTTATGATTTGTTGTTTTATGAATCATAAGAAATGTAAGAGGCGCACAAGAGTTTT
Organism: Gentiana macrophylla; assembly: GCA_026214975.1. Classification (NCBI taxonomy): domain Eukaryota; kingdom Viridiplantae; phylum Streptophyta; class Magnoliopsida; order Gentianales; family Gentianaceae; genus Gentiana; species Gentiana macrophylla. Next base: position 38,658,121 of record CM047810.1, read on the forward strand.
TTTTTTTTTCCATTCTTGGAAAAACATGAACAAAAGCATTACTAGTTAGGCGGTATTTGGAACCGATAAACTAGTGGGAGCTTAGTTACAGTGATTTTCTAATCTCTGAAAAATCATAAATAAAGTATTGCTAGTTAGGCGGTATTTGGAACCAATAAACTAGTGGGAGCTTTAACCTTATGATTTGTTGATTTATTAGAAAAATCAAATAGTCCAAGCAGTAACAACTATCGGTAGACATCCCACGGTTCATGAGTAGTGTCTACTCAAATGAAGCTACTAGTTCAAGGCTGTTTTTCAAATAAGAAAAGTCAAGAATGGGAAAGAGTGTCTATATGTGTTAGTCATCTAAACTAAGTAGTTTTAAGGCTAAACCGGAATATTAATAAATAGAAAATCGGAGGATAAGGAAGCGATTTGGATCAGCGACCAATGCATCATTAACAATTTCCTCAAAGCTAAGTTCTTTGGAAGAACAAAGTAGCTATGCATTAAGCGATAAATAGAGTAGACAACGGAAATTATTTCGACTAGAATAGTGGGAGTGATATAAGGAAATGAATTTTGGATTCAATCCTTGAATATCACGAAAAATTTATTTTACTGTTTTCGATTCGTTGGAGCAGATGGATTCACTTTTAGTTCAATAATTTGTTTGCCTTATAGAAAGTGAATATGACATTTGTAGCACGAATCCAAGACTCGGACTTTTGTTTGATAAAGTCGAAACCACTAAGAAATCTTTGAAAAGGTATATGTAACACATCTTAAACTATTAAAGGCAAAAGGTTTCCGTATTTAGATAAACACTTCTTCATACTTTATTAATTAATGCATATTTCTTAAAGAAAGATCGAAGGCGGCTTAGGGTGATTCCTATCTCGGTCAAGGAACAACTTGTCTCATAAGGAACAATGACTAAGCTTCCTTTCAATCGGGAAAGGGTAATAGATTTAAAGAATTAACATAGCTTGTTCATGTGACATACAGGTCTTGTGAAGATACAAGTTAGAAGGAGCTTACGAGTGGTGACATCTCGTCGGACAACTACTTGAAACACCGGTAAGATTATCTAAAATATTTGGAGGTATCTACGATTTCACGAGAGATAGAGTATTCCATGCTCGATAATAGGCCATAGCATAGTCTTGGGACTAATGCTGCGTCCTGCCTCAGGTGGAATTTATCCTTTGAGGGATAACACCATAAATTTGCCTCATATAGTTATTAATGTGCTACAATACCTTTGCTTAACTCATTCAAGATATTGGTTGCGAAATAGCAGTTTACACTATCATGTAAAACCGAGAAGTCTACCTAGAAGATGCTTACAAATTTGTGGATAAGGGTGAATTCGGTTCACCCCACTTACATCAATATAGGCATTAAGCACTTAGTGCTTGAAGGTAGGGGCCGGAAATTTTGCGTACGTTCGGATGATATTTATTAGTGAAATATCTTATCGTTGAGTAAAAAGTTGGTTATAAGATTCTTAAGATCAGAAAGTAGCGGTTATACTATCAAAACCATACGAAAGGGTCTCGAATAACAACCTTGGACTTTGAAATGCGGTTACTCAAGGTAGTTACTAGCGATTAGATCGGACCATGTCCAACATTGGTGGTTAGTGATAACAACGATAATTACTACTAGATCGAATATCGATCCACAGAACACGATTGGGAGTATGGTTTAACCATTACCTTTTGTGGTTTTACGCAAACTTTGAAGTTTATAGAGAGATTGATAACTATGGTTCCTTATGGGCATGTATAGGATTACGATCAAAGAGGTTGGTTTAAAAACCCGGTGAATGGAGTTTTGGTACTCGATTACATTCACACTCTAAGTAAAACCACTGAGTATCTCGGGCCAGATGGGAAGTAATTGGATCTACATGATAAAGTCGAATGAATAGGAAAGTTTAACTTTCGATTGCAAAGTGATTAGTGCAGGGGTAATTCCTTAACAAGTAGAGTTAACTAGACCGTGAACTCTCTCACCACTCGGTCTTGTTTGATTTAGTTAAGCGAGAAAATAGGGGTGATTCACTGGGACTTTCTTGCCGAACAAGCGAGAATCTGAATTCATTCGAATAGAAGGGTTTTAGCTAAGAACAAATGGCGATTCATTAGAAGCGAGAAAATATGGGTGATTCCACTGAGACTTTTTCTTTAGAACAATTGGAATCTGAATTTATTAAGTAACCAAGGCTTATATCCTTTGTGGATTAAAGCAAACCTCTAGAGTCATTTAAAGTCACATATTTCAAGTATGTGGACTTGACGAGAATATTGATAAGTCTTTCATAGGCGGATGTCGATATTGGTAAAGTAGTATATACATTAGTGTTCATGAATGGTAACAACTTGAAGCGATTGGAAACAACATGGGTGTGTTATGCGAAGTCGAAGCCCGACATGCCAAGATTCTCTTTATGAAATAATGGGACTACATTCTAAGGGATTAGATTTGGTCAAATTCGAGAATATGTGACCGGCAATCCCATCTATCCTAATGGTTAAGATGATTTTGCATATCGGTATGCAACATCCAGCAGTAGTCTACCCTACCTCTCACGGAATGCTTCTCTAAACTTGAGGATGAATAGAAAATGGGATAGACTCTCTTTTGATAAGAAAGTCGAGAAATTACAAGTTAATCGAATCTTGGATTCGAGTATTAAATAACAAGTTTAAATCGTCCTCAAGTATCTTTGGAGAAAGCGAGGAATAATATGCTAGTATATTTGGAGTGCGACGTGAATGTAAATGATTACCTGATTGACTTTAAGTCGATTAAGGATGATCGTTAAGTCGATCTCGGGCTCAGATGGTTACTCGTGTGATTACGACTTTAAGTCGATTGAGGATTTCCTTCCATGTAGGAGTAATTCCGGATCTGGTAAGCTTGATGCCAGCCATTGTGAAAGCAGTGGAAAGGTAGCTTATGAGGATCTTCGTATTCATTAGAGTCAAAAGCATATTGGGAGAGTACCACGATTAGATGGACCGGAAAAATTTAGATCCTAAATATCATCTCGAGCTAACAAACCAAGCGATCAGTGAACCAAGTCGTATGGCATTGATTTTAAGTGCTCGCGGGTCAGCTTGACCCACCTCTGCTGACACACTCGGCCCGTACTTTGAAATCTGAAATACTTAGATGCGCTTGGTGGAGTGCAAATTGATGGATATGTCTCATTTGCTTTTAGAGCAAGTGGGAGAATGTTGTAAATAAGGGTGTGCTTTAAAACAATTAATCACTTGCCTTTCGTACAAGTGGGGAGATTGTTAGGTGTAGTGCCGAAAAACAATTTACGTAATTGTTTTTGGCGGGATTATAATTCATCTTAATATTTGCATTTATGCTTATATTATCTGTTCTGCGAAAACCTAAGTATATCGGTATGTAATCACATAACTTCGGTGTATGGCATACACGAGGATTGAGTTGTGATGATATGCTTAAAACTAGTTAGTCGTGGTGATTTAATCGGAGTATGGTTCTCGTGATTAATATACCAATAATGCACCCGAGAACAACTGCGGTGTGACCGTCACCTGAGTGAGGCATTAATATATGATGTCTATCATATAGGGTGGACCGATTTGATTTGAGTTCTCGATATAATTCCGTGATCGAAATCTTATCGAATCACAAGATGATCATATATGGATTAATCTCAATCACGATGTGATCACGATCTCTACTTAGTTCAAAGTAGGGTTTGATATGTTAGTTAAGGATCACTTGGATACATGTGATGCGAACACTTCGTTAGTTACTGTGCGGAATGAGTGAGTGATACGTGACTTCAGATATGGAATCCATTCCTTCTGCGGAAGTAGACGAGGCGAGTTCCCTTATTTGTTAATCCTAAAAGCGATCGATGGCGATTCATATTATATTAGTTATGAACTAATTGATCACTAGGGAGTTAATGGTAAATAAGGATAAGATGTTTTGAGAAGGGTTTAAAGAGATATGCGAATCAAAAGCGAAACGATCTATGGAGGATTTATCCGTATGTAATGAATTATATCAATGAGCGATTATCGGCTCGGTGATTAGAGTGTAAGTATATATATCTATAATCGATAGAGTTGATTTGAGTTTATGGTGGCGTAATCCCGAATTAATAAATTGAATAAAATTGTTACATTCGATGAATAATTTTATTTAATTTATATGTTTCTTGAGCGTTGAGCCTCAATGATAATTAAGTATTTGGACTAATTAATTGATGTGCGAATAATTATTTAGTGGGCTAAATAATTAAATACATGGGAAAGACATTTTTAGTGGACTCGGCCCATTTTGTGAAATTTAGGTATTGCTAGCCTTATTTGACTAGGGCATGGCGTGTTCTACATGTTGTGATTAGAGAGAAATTAGTTTTCTTGGATAATTACATATCATGTGATTAATTGTTTATTTGTTAAATAATTAATCGGGAGATATTGGATATTATCTATTATATATACTCTAAATTAGTTTTAGAACATATTAGATTTATCTTATATTTAATAAATGATTATTATGATTGATTATTTAATTAATTATTAAATCCATGGAGGACGAGAATTTCTCTCATATAAAGAGAGTTATCACAAAGCCTTTTAACATGACAAAACACATATACACACAAAATAAGCTTGGAATTTTTATTAAGCTTAGGGTTTATAGTTGGGAAAATCTTGATTTTCGGGTAGCATATCAAGGAGGTCAAGCATCAAGGATGAACATCCACGGTTGTTTGCTTGGAGATACACATCGGAAGATCATGGCATCTCAACTATTAGGATCTTGGCTTCTCAATCTTGGAGTTCATCCACTTTTGATTGGTAAGTATATCTCACCTTCTTGTAGGTAGATCTTAAATTATGTAGTTTAATTTATATTGATCGTGATCGCCGTTATTCGGCTTGCATATTCGGCGGATCTAGATTAGTCGGCGATATTACATCAACAAAGTGATGATTGGAACTTGGTTAAGGTTAAAATGGTGTGCTCTAACTTAACAATAAAAGTTAGATGATAAGCGATCATTTGAAGTATTTATAAAACACATCCGGACTAAAA